>JAFIRS010000160.1:600000-1093823 GCA_018342105.1 Gonioctena quinquepunctata
GATCGATGAACTCGGAGAAAAACCATTGTTTTTATTGCCAACCATTCGCATTACTTCCAATTCATCATCAGGGCTCCGTTACAATGGAGTTTATTCGTAGTAGTTCGAAAATTTGGGAGGACTTACCAAAAGTTAGTTTTTCTCCGTTCAAGATCGTAATTCCAAGAACAGACATACATCAAACGAGGAAACAACACACATAACTACTAAATATAGACAAATACTAAAAATGGAAAAACCGTAAGAGAGTCGAGTGCAGGGGTTTTCTCAGAATGGATTGAAAAAAAAAGGTAAGAAACAGCATGGATATGAATGGATGATCAAATTGGAATCTGACCCAGAAAATTGAAAAATGCTGTGTTTGAACCATTAATATCCCTCCTGGTATTAAGACTGTTTCGTTTGAATATATGGATAATTTCACTGATGAGTCTTTTGGATAATAAGGGTTGGGTATCGTGAACGGTGGGTAAAATTTAAACTGTGACCTTCTCTGATGTGTTCAACTGAAGCAGTAGGGTTGTTGATGTTTGTTTTTTTTTGTGTCTCTTTCGTGTTCAGCTAACCTTGATTTTGGATGACGTTTTGTTTGTCCTACATAGCATTTTGGACAGTTGCCGCACTCAATTTGGTATACCACATTTGATGCAATGTCTGAGGGAGTTTTTGTTTTTTGGCGTGGAAAGAAATGTTATGGTATTTTCATTTTCGATCGCTATCTTTGATTGTTCATCTTTCAGAACAGAGGTGAGCAACAAATTGAATTTATATTAGGTAGAGGGATCATTGTAACGAGATAGCCAACTAGTACCTCTTCACAAAACCATCGTGCTGGGACCATCGACAAATCAGATTTGGCGTGAAGATGGGTACACGACAAGAGCTATAACATTGGAACTGCAGATGTACGGACTGGAAGGACTTCAGGGCAACATTCAAGAGATAGTTTTGAAAATGATTCTCTGCTGAAAGGCCACTGAGAAGATCCTGGATTGGCACATACGAGAAGAGATGATGAGGCAAAACCCTCTCATCATCCATCAGCCTGGAAAATCAACAGACACTCCATAAGGCAACCTCATCGGGGCACTGAACGACTTTCTGGGGTGCAGACCTATCGCAATATCACCCTTCCTCGACACTGAAAGAGCATTAATCACTGTTCTACCGATATCCCTAGACAGAGCTGCGATAAACAAAGGGATATTGGAAACTGTTTGTAACTGAATCGAGGCGAAGTTAAAATACAGAATGATCTCGAATCCCCTCCACCAGGAGAGATTCGTCACCAGAGCAGTGACAGGCTGTCTACAGAAAGAGGTTTTATCCCCTTACTGTAAGAACTTCTCGTAGACTGTCTGTTCAGGACCCTTATGGCGAAGGAATCCGAGGTTCAAGCCTACGCCAACGACATAGTTATAAGGGTGAGAGAAAAGTTTGGGGAGGTGATATCGGACACACTCCAAGTGGCTCTGAAGACCATCACCAGATGATGTGAATAGTGTGAATAAGTAGAATTTTCACTCAACAACAGCAGAACAGTGATGATACCATTCACCAGAAGTAGAAAGCTGGATAATCTAAAAACGCTGATCCTCTATGGAAAAACAATTCCATTCAAGGAATAATTCGGGATGAAAAACTCACGTGGAATGCTCATCTAGAAAAAGTTACCAACCGAGCAAGACGAACCCTATGGATTTGTAGAAGAATTCGTGGAAAAACAAAGGAAATTTAGCCCAAATAATTGTACTGACTCTACCTCACAGTGGTAAGACCGATGGTCACCAATAGAGCAGACTTCTGGTGAGCGAAGAAGCACAGGAGGGTACACAAGAAAAGCTTTACAAATCTCAGAGGCAAGCATGTCTGATCACAACATCCCCTTTTGCACATTTGTTCAGAGAAGGAGGCAAGAGTGAGTACGTACAGAAACATCTCGGGGTCAACGGGTAATAGGAGGAGAAAGTTGTCGCAAGATTGAGAACGAGATAAAATCCCATCCGATTCTAGCAGAGCAGTCAGACACAAAGATCCCGCTATGAAACTTCTTTACACTTCATGAGATTCTCCTCTTGGAAAGGTATGAATGGAAATGATAAAACGAGAACTCATAAGGGCTTATCAACATTGGTACACATACGACTCCGGAAGACGGAGTGAAGTTAAACCTGGGAGAGTTCATCATAATATTCCAGGCGGAAGTCCATGTAATCAAACTCTCCCTGCAAAAAATTCTGAACAGAAGCCGCAAAAATCAATCGATCAAAATCATGTCGGAGAACCAGGCAGAATTGAAAGCTCTGACATCATGTCGAATAAAATTCAGATTAAATTTCAATCATAGTATAATCCTGCAAGTAACACAGAAAAATAGGTCATAAAAAATTTATGTACATCGGAGAAACCTTCAGCTATGAACAATAAGAATGACATTGACCACATAAGTTAAATTCATCAAACCGTCATATGATTTTCTCAAGATAACATTTTGCTGTTTTGTATAGAAATAATATTGTACCAAAATCAGAACCCTTGTCCCACATTCCAACAATGCGCAATCGCGAACACAGAGAAAAACATGTATAATGATATCCAGTAGGAATACACGTCGCATACTCCCGCATATTTTTGTTTTCGTTCACACGCACAAGCAAACAAATCTTGTTCAGCCAGTTACATTATCTACGAGCAAGAAGGCTCACCACTTTCAGACCCATTAGTGTAACAATTGGGAAAATTGGGTATCGTCAAATTTGGATCATAACAGAAAATATGTTAATTATAAATTTATTTCAAGATATTATGAATATTTGGATATAAATTATATTCCAAATTTCACAATGTAACGAAAATCATTGTTGTTCAATTGCCTATATAAAAAACCAACCCAAATTAAGGAAGTCCCACCTACCGAAAATAAAACAGGAATGAAGGAAAACAACCAAAGTTTTTATATATATATATATATATATATATATATATATATATATATATATATATATATATATATAGGAATATATATATATTTACGGGGTGTTCCTGGACTTCCTCTTTTCCTCTCGGAATTGTATAGATGGGGTCAAAATATAACCAGTACTTCATATAACTTTTGTTCCTAAAAGACTTTGTTACCAAGTTACGGGCCCTCAAAGTTACAAAATGAAAAATGTTTTTATTTGTTAACTTCCAAAGTGAATATTCAAATTCATCTAAATTTCGATGATTGACCAATTGAATTAATTCCTTCGATGAGCTTTCATGTAGGAGTCAGTTGTTCTGCTACAAAGTCAGGAACGGACTACCGCCGAGGGTCCACACCCCAAAACTTTGAAATTACAGATAATTTTTCGAAAGTTTTCAACAAAATAAGGTTACGTGGACAATTTTCTAAATATGAGTACTCCTGTGGAAAGACGATCGGAGCAACAATTACTAATAAAAATGCAGTTTTACTCGACGACATCAAACCCGATCGTCCACCATTATTTGAAATGAAAACTTTTCACAGTAGAAATACTAATGCTGACGTTAATTCAACAACATTTATAACAGGAATAATACAAAATATGCTAAAATAAAGTTGTAAACAAAGAGTACAGTACCTAGTTGAGAGTTTCATTCACAATGTAGATATTTTTTCAAATGAAATATCAAGTTATATAGATTCGTGGTGTTTGTGAACTAATAAGCTACTCCACTATGAAACATCGAAGTCAGTCCATATTATGTATGTACGCGTGGAATAAGCATTTGGTAATGCTGCAGAAGCCTGTCGTCTGTATGCCGAGCATTTTCCCAATCGAACGTTACCGGCAAGAGAAACGTTCGGGCGTGTCGATCGCAGCTTGAGGGAGGACAGGTATGTCTGGAGGAAAATTAATTGGAGCCTGTTGTTTCATTTCGATATTATTGTAGGTTCAGTTTTGCCTAAACGGGGTGATGAGGGCACTCCTAGGGCTGTGCGTACCGTACCGTTGTATTGGAGGAAAATATTTTGGAAGCTGTCGCTGATGATCCTTCAATGAGCATCAGAAACCTATCAGAACAGTTCCATACATCCAAGTCCACTATTCATAGAATAATTAGGGAACAACTGATCCATTCATATCACATCCAGAAGGTATATGCCATGACACCTGAAGATTTTCGACTGGAATATGCCAATTGGTTTCTGGATAAGCAAAGAGAGGATATGACTTTTATCACTCGAGTTTTATTCACTGATGAAGCAGGTTTCAGTAGAGATGGAGTAATCAACTCTCATAATCTCCACATATGGGCCGAAGAAAATCCCCATGGGATATTGCAAACCAAACACCAACGGAAATTCAACGTGAATGTTTGGGCTGGTATCACAGGAAACCATCTTATGGGACCATTCGTTCTACATGACCGATTGAATAGAGAACGTTATTTGGAGTTCATTCAGAACGATTTGAATGGACTTTTGGAACATGTTCCATTGCAAACCTGGAGAGATATGTAGTTTATGCATGCATCAAGCTCATTTCAGGATATATGTTTCCAAAATTAAAAACAGATTATATCTGTCCGAAATTCGTATTAATTTACCTGGGTAATAGTTTATGATCGCTAAATTACAAAAAACTAGTTAGCAATATTTTTGTCATTAGGAACAAGTGGGTCGATTTTTTTGTTCGTGTATATATATATATTCAGTACCTGGGCGACCGAGCTTTGCTCGGTCGTTTTTTTCTGTTAAATCGTGTTTTTCGGAAGTTCGAATCACATACTTATCACATATAAGTGCATTTAAATCTGGCTTAAGTTTTCGATATCATTTCTATTGTTGATACTCTTGGGGTCTTTTATTATATGTATTATTTCAAAGAATGTTCTTATTTTTGGGTTTGTTAGTGTCAAACTAATGTTGATTTTTTATTTTCGTGTTAACATAAGGCTGTCATGTCAGTTTTTGGGAGCTTTTTCAAGTGTTTGTTTTGTTTGACCTATGTAGGTACTTTGACAGTATCTATATGTATTTTATATCGGTATGTTCTTCATTACTTGTTTGGAATTTCAAATAAATGATGTTATTCGTATTTCGTAGTCAATGTGAAATAGTTAGGATGTGTTTTGTTCATTCGAGCATCACGCAAAAACACCTGGACCATTTTGATGATCCTTTTAAGCTTATGATTGGACTCAAAAACTGGTATGTTATATTACTACGATGACAGGAATCATATATGTACCAATAACATCACATACATATACATCTCATTACTATTATAAAATTGACATTTGTTTATTTGTTTGTTTGTTCGAGAATCACACAAAAACTACTCAACCGATTTTGATACAATTATTAAACCACATTTTTTCACAACCAAGTGCAACCACTATAAGGTGAGCTTCCATTCCAAGTTCATTATCCCGTTGTTTAACGGAATAACTGGATAACAAGGTAGCGGGATACGAGATAACGGAAAAACGCGATAACGGGATAATCGGGTAACGGGATAATGGGATATTGGCAAAACGGAATAATGGGAAAATTGGGAAACGGGATAATGAGATAACGGCAAAACGGTTGAACAAGATAACGGATAACAGGATAACGACATAATGTTTTGACGGGATAACGAGATCACTGCATAGCGGGATAACGTAAAAGTTAATAAAGAGATATAGGATAACGGGATACGGAATAAGGATGACAGCAAACGGGAAAGCGGATAATGGCTGGTATCCCAATGTTTAGAACAACCCCTTAAATATTCTAATGATTTGAATCTATGTAGCTGTTAATGAAAAAAACCAGAACACTTCATTTTATGTTAAATTTTGCGCAAGGCAATATTTTTTCATTTCTGAAATTTGGCAGTACAAAGTATCATGAAACAGGTTATATATGAAAGAGTATCAGTAATAGAAGAATGGATTTTCTCTACATTTCAGGTATAGGTACGTAGTTTTTTTTCCAAAATTCGAATGACAAGCGGTTGAGGCGTCTATGAATTTTTGAATAGTTTTTATCTCTTGAATAATTAATTGTATGATGTACTGTTTCCTTGCGAAGTTTCAACTAGAAACAAGAGGAAGTTTAGTGTTGATACATAAAGAATACATTATCTCAACGAACATTATGGTCGACGCCAATTGAGTTTAGTTGAATTTCATGTCATATTTACGTCAGATGAACCAGTACTCGAAAAAAGTAATGTATGAGTCGAAAATTTGAATGTGGGACATTCAGCCTGATAGGTCAAGTTGTTCAATAATGTTTCATCTTCGAAAATAAACTATGAGGAACAAACAATTGCAAGTTGAAAGAAAAAATTAGAGATTTTGATTGAAATTCCATTTGCACTGATTAATATGGCTTTTTTTCAATTAACTCACGTTTGGAAACGCGTAGGGTTGACATGGCGTCATTAATTGAAATTGATTTTCACAAGTATTTCACAAATTCTGGAATCGTATCAAAATATGTTGAAAAAAGTGGAATCTTCTTGATAACCACGCAGACAAATTCGCAGGCATATAAACGAAGAATAACATAGATCAATTTTTATCTAAGAAACTATTAATTTGAAAAAATCTGCAAAATGCGTCATTTTTTTTGCTTTGATTAATTCCATGTCATGCCTACCCCTATATCATGAAGATTGTCGCTGATAGGTTATTTAATTTCACATAAAGGTTACATTGCCGAGGTACGGCAAAACCAAGAGAGGATTTAACAAAATTCGAATCCTGAGGGGTTGAAACAATCCCTGATGATTTTCATATTATTTTTCCCTGTTTCTTTTTGCAAAACGTCAAGATAAATCAATTCCATAAAATTTTTCAAAGATTGAAAATAGTTTTTATGTCTGATCTTTGAACCTCAGGCGGTAAAAACTACCCTATTATAACAGGTTGTATCTCGAAGAGTATCAGTAATAAAAATATCAAATTTCACAAGAGAGTATCTTTCCAAGGGCGGAATAATATTTTTTTTACAAAATTCTAATCGTTAAAATTACTTTCGGAATACTGGAGTAGTTTTCAAATTTGGAACTGTTAATTTTTCCATCCTGCAGTATTTTGTTTTCATCCATGTTCCAATTCGAACCTGAAGATAGTTGTGAGACAATACATAAAGTTCACATCATCCCAACCCAAATTATGGTTGGCAAAATTGATGTAATTTCACCCTGAAATAGGTTGGCGCTAAATTTAGTAGATTTCTATGTCATATTTTCGTCAGATTCACCAGAAAAATCGAAGGTAATTTGAAAGTCGAGATTTGACCCTTTCAATCTATTCATCACCTAGAATCGGCTATATGAAATAATAAAATTAACGAAATATTTTTTAATTCCATCCCCACTTGTATGGAATATTTCTTATCAACTGACGTAAGGAAATGAAAAATGTTAGCATATTATCAAAACTGTATTTTGCATCGAACCAAAAAATCGTATAAAACATATCTTTCTGAAATTCAATATATATATATATATATATATATAAATAAATATATATATATATAAATATATATATATATATATTTATATATATATATTATATATATATATATATACACATCCCCTTCCCATTAAATATATATATATATATTTCGCAGTCATGCATACTTCTGAATACCCTGTTCATGTAACACACAAAAATATGCCTCTTCTGGGACTGTGGGATTCATTATGGGAATTTTTTTATAGTTTTTATAGGAATCGAGGACATAGTTATTACACATGATAAATTAGCTATGGTTATCACAAAACAGGGTTCTTTGAACTCTTCATTATAGTCAGTTCAATATTCGATATTATATAACTTGAATGAACTGAATTCTCCCTAGTTTCTATGAAATTCTTCCACGTTTGACATCAATCCATCGTCCAGGATTTTCGATTCAATGCTATCCAAACTCATTTTCTCATCGCTCACCTGAAGATGTTTCTGGTTTCTTCTTCTACAACCATTTTCTGCCTGCTCACAAAGTTTCCCTTTGAATTGACTCTGAACATTCTGTATCACATTCGACACCTTTTGTTCCAATTCTGCTTTCGTATCTAGGAATTCTTGAGCTGTTTTCTTCTGTAGATCTCTGAAAGTGAAGCCGGAAGGTGTGTCACAGATTGATACATCTTCGTCATATCCCTGACCCAAGCTCTCGAAGGTTTTTCTGGTGTCTTGAGCAATTTTATCAGTGACATCTTTGCTAGCCCTCAAATCTCCTTCAATTTTATTTTTCACAGCTAGGATCTGCTTTTTAACAATTTTTTCTGACTGAAGCTCTTCATATGTTCTACGGCCATTGGGATTTGTCAAAAAAACACCAAAATTGTCTTTCACGTTCATTTTTGTTCGGTAGACTCCTTTCTCCAATTTAACATTCGATCTTTGGAAATCTTTCAGCGCCTTTTCCAGAACCACAGAGTCTTCAGAATGTTCCCTACCTGCTTTCTTACTCAAGCCAAGGTACTCTTCCAACTTAGACTTCGTTAACTCAATGTTCCTCCCAGTTTCTTCATTCAATGTCCGGAAATCGTCGACTACTCTTCTGCTGAGAGCGCTGATATGTTCTTCCATATTTTTGGTTTTGGTTCCTAGAGCTAGTTCCTTATCCAGAAACCTATTGTACAGATCTATGAATTGCAAATCCAATGACGTTTTCTTACGTATTTCCAGAAGACTATTTTTGACCATTTCACCAACTATTTTATTTGACACCGAACTGGATTGCCCATTTCCATCATCAATATCTAGGAGAGATTCGGAGCTTTCTGATGTCACGAAACCTCCGATATATGAGAAGAGTTTTCCTATATTACCTTTAATTTCGTTGACAGAACTTCTATAGTTTTCTCTCGTCTCTTGAAAATCTTTCATCACCGACCGTTGGATTTTCGATGCAAATGGATGTTCGTTATTTTGGTTATGTTCGAGCTCATGATGATCAGTTTCTTCCTCGTTTGGTGGAACATGACTCATATTTTTCTGGGTTTTTCACTGGAGATTTGAGGTATTGTGTGACGTTGAGATGATTATGACATGTGTAACAATTTGATCTGACAGACTATTAGGATCGATTAAGATGTATAAAAACCCTGGTGCTTGCACTTATACCTTTAGAAGTTTGAGATCGACTTGGCGGCACTTGGCCTACTTGATAATAGAGATTACTAGCGAGTCAGATGGCGCCAATTTCGATTCAGTTTCGATTCAGTAACAGGGTATATTTATTAACTCAGATTTCTTTTTGAGGCAAACTGTGCGCGGGTTCTAATTCTAGCTCTGCTATTGGTTTAAAAGAGACATCTGTCAAACTTCACCGATAGCAAAGCTAGAATCAGAAGCTCCCGAACATTGCACAAAGAAGGCACTGTCGTGTTGTTTTTCGTATTTTGTTCGATTTGAATTTGAGGTTGACTGCTTTTTGACAGACGGAGAATTGGAAATGAAATTGTCATTTAATTGCAGAAAATATAAAATTCAATGCATACAATATAATGAACTATGGAAATATCATTATCAGTCAATTCGTCAAGATTTGTACTTGCTTTTGGTACTAAATACAGGCGAAAATTCGAATCTGCGGCTTTATACTGTCCACACAAAATGCAAATGTGGCCCATCCTACAAAAAGTATCCTTACACACTACATTACCTGAAAATTAACAATTCCTCATGCACTAATGAACTGATGAACGAGTGGTTTTTTTGAAGAACAAACTCAGGAATGAGCTAAGCAAGATTTCATATCAAAGAGATGGAAAACGCATAGATACCGACAAAACACTGAAAATAATTTCATATAAGATGCTGCAGTTGTCAGAAATTAAATTCTGACATTAAGCGAGAATATAGACAAACATTTTTGGGTGCCGCTATCTACCACAGAGAGAGAAGCTCTGTTGAAGTAACAGGTGGTGTCAAAAATCCAAACAATATCAAATCAGTTCATTCACCAGGGTTTTTAGACATCTCAGGATGATGAAGAGGTCATGCCGAACAGTGAGTCACGAAGAGAAATTGTAATTTTCAAGGTAACTAACACATATTGTGATATCAATTTGTTGAGTTGAAGTTATTCTACAAGTTTTCTCTATGTTTTTGCATTTAAGAACAAATATCAAAAATCACATCCGCAACCCTGTGAATGTCCAATTCCGATAACCTCACTTTATTCTCCACTAGTTTTTTTGTGAGAGAATTTACCAGTTTTTCGTATTTCCCGGTAACGCATGCTCATGAGGAACTGAAAAACATTTAACAATTACAGTAAACTGGAAACACTTCACGACGATTTTCACAAAAAGTTGATTTACAAAACCCACGACACTTGTTTCGTTGAATTATAGCTTTTCCACGTGGAGATAAACTGAATTACAATTACTAGGGTTAGATATAAATGGAAAAAGCAGGTAAACAATTGGATATTAGTTAATTAAGTGATTATTGGACGAAATGTTATTCATTTTCTACTGAACAGATCTGACAGGGGCGAATTATTCGAATAATAAATAATAGTGATTCTTCAAATAGTGAGTAGGGTATAAATTATTACAAGAATTATAATTTTTACAAAATAACAAATGGAATTTACAACAGTACTGAGGAAGTGAATAAACAGATGATATCACAGAAGCTTCAGCTCTGAAGAAGCTTACGCTTGTACGTGAAATAAATCTGTTCATTTAATAAAGATTGTGCATTCTTATCTTTGTTAATATCTGAGCTTCCTTGGAGATTGAGTTTTTTACCTTCCATTTCTACATGCAAAAGTTCAAAGTTATCAGCAGAGCAATGCTTTTCAGTCATGAGATGGTAAGCGAAAGTTGGAGATTTGCCCTTGATAAAAATATTTCTCTGCTTAGATATGCGTTTCTTGAAAGTTCTACTTGTTTGTCCTATGCAGAAACTTGTACAACGAGTTGGTTTATCTACTCCAGATATGTCGTACTTTTTAATTCGATTTTTGTTGTTTTTAATAAATTTTCTCAGAGTATTATTTGTTCTGTGAGCAATATCAATATATTTTTCTACGGGTATGTGGAAAAGTGCACTTTTTTCAATGAATTGTCGTGTAGAAAGAAGCTCTAGTGTGGTAATAGTATATTACATTACTAGTGCGGAAAGTGACATTTTCCACACGAGTGGGAAATATTGTGGCACGAGGCGTAAGCCGGGTGCGGCAATCACACGAGTGTGAAGAATAACTTTCGCGCGAGTTTTACGCTATTTTTCCTACGACCACCTATTTCATTAAACAATATGTAAATATTAGATCGTGTATATTGAGTTGCCTGACTGATCTTACGTTTTATATGTGACAGTCTGTTTGAATATTGTTTCTATAAAAAGTGCACATGAATTTAAAATTACTTTCATAGTGAAATAAAGAAATAACGATCATTAACGTTTATTTGAAAAAATTACAATAAGTAAGTATCTACTTATTAGATACAACTGGGGAACAAATTGAATTATTTGGAATCACAAAAATCAAAAGTAAATTGGTTATTGTTACAATTTGTTACGGTGTTTGCGAAAGATTCGTTTCAATATTTTCTCGGATGCTGCTTGTAATTATTGTGCTCATCGAAGAAGTTATGTTTTCTAATATGGCTGATTGAGCATCAGTGTCTTCCGAAGTTCTACGCACAGCGCTGACAATTTCAGTGGCAGTGTTCATTCTGGTGGTGTGAGAATCATCTATATACCCCTCAGTGACAGCAGAGGATTTCCATCCTCCGTGTCTCTTGAGAGTGGTTATATCTCCTCCTGCATCTACTAGGATCGTAGCTCAAGTTTTAAAGATTTTGCTACTAAGGTGCGAACAGATCCCATTTTGTTGATACCCAACACTTGCTTGGTGCATTTTTGGTGTTGGTGGTTAGGAAAAAACCTCTTTTCGTGGGTTGCTGGTCTTAATTTGGCATATTTTTTATAAAATTCATCCTTATATGGAATTTTCTATCTTTTTTATTATTTGTATCTTCAATCTTAACCATTGCTGCTGAACCTAGATCTTCAATGTCGTCTACAGTAATTTTTACTCACTCTTGATTGCGACATGCTCCTGATATACCGAAAATTAAAGCAACCTGTAAGTTCACATAATTCTATTAGTAAATAAATGAATATCACATTGCTTTAAACTCACCTTAATAAGTAGAAATTGTCTGCTGGGTTGTTAAGATCATTGATTTTTTTGGTTAATAACCGTAATTTTTTCTTTTTGAAAAAGCTTTCACCCTAAGATATTTTGAGATATCTACGTTATGATTAATGTATATAGTAGTGCGCAGCATAGAGTACAGATACCACAGTGTATTTGGTCGTACTTTCTCAGATAATTCATCTATGTATCCTAGGATCATATTTTCAGAGAAAGAACTTCTGATTTCTTTTATTCTTCTCTAATTGAGAAATTCATTATAAGCTCGTTCATATCTATCTCTAGACTTTTCTGGTACAATTTCTGAAGAGGTTATTATTGCTGCCTCTATGATTTCTGGTGATGTGCAATACAATTCATTTTCAGACTCCATAACAATTTACGATGGTATTCAATATGCGTGGAATGGGTGATAAACTAAACTAAAACTTTTGTACAACTCTCACACGGAAATATTTGAGTGAGACTGCAATACTCTGATGTGTGATTGAAGCAAAATGTCAAATATACTGAGCCGAAAAACGTATATGCGTGTGTTTCTACAAATTTCATTTTGATCGTCGAATCATATTGGTCCAAAGATATTGTGAAAATTTTGTGAGATTAAGTCGACTTTCTATATTCTTTTACTTTTGCGTACAACATTTCAAATTTGTTGACAGTAGCGAATGACAAGTTCCTCCATCTGAGATACATGGCACGTTCATTCTACGAGCACATTCTCTCGTTAACATAGAATCAGGTGAATAAGTAGCGATTGTTCACTTCAACACAGTGGAATTACGGTACCCTGGAATAATATTCAAATGTAATTTTCAATTTGATATAAAAATTAACAATTCAGAAGATTCATTAAGTGACATTCCATAAAAAATTTTGGAGGCTACCGATTATATAAGTAGCCAGTTAGTTCCAGTAAAGTCTTTCTAGCGTTACGAGGAAGAATCTGCAGCATTTGAGTTGTGGTGTATGAAGAAAAATACACTGAAAGAAGTGGTATTTATGGTATACTTTCACCACTTATCAATAAATCTTTGCCGTCAACATTGTGGTCGTAGTACTCATTGAAAAATTCGAGAAAGACATCGATATTAGCAAATATTTTGAATTACCGGCATTTCTAAAAGAAACTGAATGAAGGTTCCAAACCCAAGAAACCGAAAGTTTTCGTAAAACAGAAAATCGATTCTGATGCTCCGGACAACGATTTTTGCTTGATGAAGGTGGCTACCATTTTTGGACTCGCTGCTACGGGCTGTCGCGAAAAATCGATGAATATGACGATGAACGATATTGAAGACAAAAAAAAATTTTTTTGTTATTACCATCCCGAACACAAAAACCAACATTATGACAAAATTTGTGGTTTGTGACCCCGAAAATGAAAGAACAAGCTGCTTAGAATTATACAAAAATTAGGCCAGTCTGCGTCCTGCTGACACTCATCATCGGCAGTTTTTTGCTCCTTCAAATCAGGAAAATGCACTTAACAATGTGTGGTAATTTATACTTGGGCCTCTCAAATTCTGAGAATCACACCAGTCATTGTTTCAGGCGGTCGTCAGCCACAATTTTGGCCGACTCTGGAAATCTACGTCTGTGACAGAATCATACATCGATAATTCGCTCGAAAATAAGGAGAAGATTGCTCATCACATTCTAAAAAAACGTGGAAACACTCCAATACCAAAATCCAGCCCCCCATCGACATCAGTTTCTCGCCAAGCAGCATTCTGACCTGTCGATAATTCAGCAAACATTCTAGTCCGGTCAATTTAGACATTCGAAGTTACATAAAGTCCCAACAAGCTGAATTTCTGTGAAGTTGTTCAAAACATAATTACAAACAATGTCTAGAAGTTCCCCATCATTCCCCTGTAAGGAAAAAATTTAATTCAAGGTCAAAGGTCAAAAAAATTAGTTTTTCGCGATTTTCAGCAAAACGGTGAGTTTTATCATAAAAGTACCTCAGACAAAAATTGTAGATCATAAAATTATCTATAAAAAGTATCAATACTTTTTTTTTACGAGCACCGTTTCTGAGATATAACGATTCTAAAGGTTATAAAAGTTGTTATCGTCATAATATGCACAGTTTCCACGCCACCTATGGTAGTGTAATTTAGCGCGTTTTTGTTAACGTGGTTTCCCCAGTAGGCCTACTCCACGGGTCAGTTGTGATCCTGTTTAATGTAAAACTATTGCAAAATAACGGAAATTTTCAAAGATTGGGAAAGATAAAAGCGATGTAAATGAAAAAAAAGTGTTGAAGTTTATTCGTCTTATTCGTAAGTTTCAAATTCTTGATCTTCTTCTTGATCTTCTTCTTGTTCTTCTTCTCCTGCTTCTTCTTCATCTTCATTTTGGATGCAAGTAAATTGCGTCAATAGCGATGTATCGCATGATACTTCGTCGGAGTCAAACGAATCCTCCATTGTTTGTGATTCAATATTAGAGCACGACCGGCCTTGACAATTTGTGCATGCCAAAGAACAAGACAGACCGACTTTTTTGCAACCACATTTAGCACTGCATCCCTTTTGCAGTTGCAAAAAATAGTGTTCAGCAGTTTTTCCGGCGCAGGTGGAAGTAAAGTTTGAACTGGCTCTAATATATTGTTGACCAACTTCCAACCCCAGTCTGTAGGGTCTAGCTGATAACCAAGCCACACTTGAACTTGGTAATATACTCGAAGAAGATGTTGGTGAGCAGCAACTGAGGTTGGAGGAAGACAAGCTAATTGAACTTGTTTTTTATTTTTAGTATTTTTAACGAAACATGCATATCGATGTTTATCTAAACAGGTAGTTTTTTTAGGAGCTCCGTACATAGAAAGAAGAAAGCGGATGCCGTTGGTAATAACTTCTTGTTGAGTTGAATCACTTTTCAAAACTTCAGCACATTGAATTAAATCTTGTTTTCAAACATTTTGAAAACTGCTGTTTTACCCCTCCTGTAAAATGCAGATGTCGTATCACAGCCAGTTATTGCGTGTAAAAATAGTACATGATCTTTACACTTTACAAAAGTAAATAAACTTTTTGATGAATATATAGCTGATTGATGCTGAGCTTTTCCTGGTTTTACGAAAAAAATTGTTTTTTCAGTTGGCGTTCGAGCAGTGAGTAATACAAGTAAGTCAACATCTTCACCAACAATAAAGAAATAAAGAATAAACACGTGTTTTCACTACAGAGTGACGCTCAAGACTAACGGTATTTCATTTATTATAGCAGGTGAAGACCCTAGCCACGTACACAATGAAACAAGAGACAGATGTCTCGAAGTTACACTGGCTTAAAGATTAAGGGACTGGGTTTCTTTTTACCTGATATTCTTGTAGTTAAAACTTATGTATATTTTATATTGTAAGTATAAGTTACAATGACCGATAGAAAAATATTTGAACATTTAATATATATATATATATATATATATATATATATATATATATATTATATAAAATTTTACAACTCTAGATGTATATACGTGGCGTACTCATGCATATTATGACGATAACAACTTTTATAACTTTTAGAATCGTTATATCTCAGAAACGGTGGCTCGTAAAAAAAAAAGTATTGATATTTTTTTTATAGATAATTTTATGATCTACAATTTTTGTCTCAAGTACTTTTATGATAAAACTTACCGTTTTGCTGAAAATCGCGAAAAACTCATTTTTTTGACCTTTGACTTCGAATTAAATTTTTTCCTTACAGGGGAATGATGGGGAACTTCTAGACATTGTTTGTAATTATGTTTTGAACAACTTCACAAAAATTCAGCTTGTTGGGACTTTATTTAACTTCACTCTCATTTTTTGGTCTAAATTGACCGGACTATTTGTGGAAAATTGAAAAATAGTGTTTATTGTATATTCTCGTTATGATCAAATCTGAAAAATGTATCGAATCATTCATTCCATTTCCTTTAGTAAATTTGATTGAGCGATGAATCCCATTAATGAAGTCAAAAAATATATTTAATTGTCTATCAGTTCCTACAAAGCAATATGAGGTGTCGTCTACATATCTATAAGAAGATTATCATCATCGGGTTGTTATGGATTTCACCTCTAAGATTATCCATGGAAATTACCGCTAGTGACAGATTCGAAGGATTACCCATATTCGATCCTCCACTACAAGAATAAAAATGATTATCAAATTGGAAATAATTTTGTGTTACACAAACTGTAAGTACCTACTAGTATGATTTTTCAAACTGGTGGTATACTCGGGAGAAGATTCCTAACATCGAAAGATATGCACGTTCTTGAAAAATAATCCTACATGTTTCTACCAAAAAGAAGTTAAAGAAATATAGTTTGTCACACTTATCATGGGAACACCCCCGTATCTTTCGTAATTATCAGAGTAGCATTCTGAAATTCTCACGATCGTTAGATATACCGTGGTTGAGTCAAATTTTTTTATGGGGTTAACCTGAGTGACTGCACACCAGGGGCGATGGATATACCGATATTCGCGAAAAATAATATTATGGGGTAAGATAGGCTCAAAATTCTCACGGATTCGTGATCAAGTCATCAACTTCAGTGAATATCCATATTTCCGCTGAAAAAAATTCAGTTCTCAAAAATCCGAATTTGTTTCACTCCTAATGGAAACACCCCCGTATCTTTCGTAACTATTGGAGTCAAATTCTGAAATTGTCACGATTGTTAGATATACCAAGGATGAGTCTCAATATCTTCTGGAGCAACCTGAGTAACATACACTGCGCGCTAGGGGCGATGGATATAACGATTTAAGCAAAAAATAATATTAGGATCAAAATTCTTACGGATTCGTGATCAGAATCTCAACTTTGGTAAAAATCCGTATTTTCCATGGAACATTTTCAGTTCTGGAAATTCCGAATTTGTCTCACTTCTCATGGAAACACCCCCAAATCTTCCGTAATTATTGTAGTGGAATTTTGAAATTTTCACGATTGTTATATATACCGAAGATGAGTCTCAATCTCTCCTGGGGTTGACCTCAGTCAAACTTCTCAGTCGAACTTGGACAGAGAAAGAAAGCGTTGGTAAAAGAAGCGATGCACATTTGCAACGACAAGGAGTCACCAGATGCCAGATTAAACCACATCAGTGACAACCTTGACCGGAATGGATACCCCAAGAAACTCCAAGGAGAAGAAACACAGTGACTTGCCTTCCATACAGGTGTCTCCGAAAAGATTAGAAGGATCGGAAACAAGTCCACTGCTTCCAATCCAGCAGTTCTTCACAGAGTTTCCTTACCAACACCAAACCTGACAACATAAATGAAACCAGCTATTATTGTATTCATGATGTTCCATGTGAATGCGAAGAACTCCACATTGGAAAGGCAAGAAGGGCGTTATCGGTAAAATTGGATGAGTACAAGAAATGGACTCAACGCGGAAAAACGTCAAAATCGGGAAATGCTGACCAAGCCTGGACTGAGCACCATCGAATTCAATGGGACGACGCAAGTGTTCTACATGGACAGGATCATTGGTTCACACGAAAGTTCCAAGGGATCGCCTGAATCGAAGCCAATAACTCCTTTAGACAACCAAGTGTTGAGATCAAGAACGTATGGAAACTACTACTTGCGTTTTCTGGCGGACTGCAGAGGCGCAACACCACATATAAATAAGTAAGTAGCACCTAAGCTTGTCAGTATTCACCTCAACACGATTGCAGATATGAGCATTCGAAACGTCGTGAAAACATATCAAATCCATTGAGACGATGGACGTCCCAAACGAGAGTAATCAATTTTGAGCCTATCATGCCCTCTAATATTATTTTCCGCAGAAATCTTTCTCTCCATCGTCCCTGGCGCGCAGTGTATGTGACTCAGTTCAACCCCAGAAGGGATTTGGCCTCATTCTCGGTATATCTAACGATCGTAGAAATAACAGAATTCCACTCCAATAATTTCGGAAGATACGGGGGTGTTTCCATGAAAAGTGAGACAAATTCGGATTTTTCAGAACTGAGAATTTTTCAGCGAGACTATGGATTGGTACTGAAGTACATTTTCCGCAATAATCACTATATCAATCGCCCCTGACGCGCAGTGTATGTCACTCAGGTTAACCTCAGAAGAGATATAGACTCATCCTTGGTATATCCAACGATCGTGGGAATCTCAGAATTCCATTTCAATAATTACGGAAGATACGGGAGTGTTTCCATGAGATGTGAGACAAATTCGGATTTTTCAGAACTGAAAATGTTTCTGCGAAAATATGGATTGTGACTGAAGATGATGTCCCGATCACGAATCCGTAAGAATTTCGAGCCTATCCTGCGCCCCTTAATGTTATTTTTCGCAGAATTCATTCTATCCATCGCCCTTGTCGCGCAGTGCATGTCACTCAGGTTAACCACAGAAGAGATATAGACTCATATCCGGTATATCTAACGATCGTGAGAATAACAGAATTCCACTCCCATAATTATGGAAGATAGAGGGTGTTTCTATGAGAAGTGAGACAAATTCGGATATTTCAGAACTGGAAATTCCACAGCGGAAATATGGATTGGTACTGGAGTTGATGTCCTAATCACGAATCTGTAGGAATTTCAAGTCTATCTTGTCCTCTGATATTATCTTTTGCAAAAATTGGTATATCCATCGCCTCTGGCGCGCAGTGTATGTCACTCAGGTGGATTCGACGAGAGATTTGGACTTATTCTTGGTTCATCTAACGATCGTGGAAATAACAGAATTCTACTCCATCGGAAGATGAGAAGTGAGACAAATTCGGATTTTTCAGAACTGAAAATTTTTCAGCGAAAATATGGATTGTTACTGAAGTTGGTTAAAGTGGATATGTTTTTTTCAATATTTGGAGAATGTCATACAAATTCAAGGAATGCTGCTAAATTGTATGCTCTGAGATATCTCATTCGGCCACATCCAGCCCATCAGCATTTTCCATATGTTGAGGATCGTTTTGGCGGAAATCGAGAAGCGGTACAGAGGTTTATCATGAATGAAGGGACTCAGATCAACCTTCTTGCTATAGGAACAGGAACAGGAAAAATACCGAAAAAGCAGGAAATCGAGCATTTAACTATGAAAAAGTCTACAGGAATCCAAGAGTCATCAAATGGAACCACTTTGGAGAGGAACTAAAAGAGAGACTCGTAGGAATACCGTCCAAGTACGGAAATGGAGCCAAAATAGATACCGCCGTATGGATCCAAACGAGGCAATTATTTTCTTGTACGAATCCAAAACCACCGCAGGGTAACAAGAAAGATTCTAAACAAGGCAAGAAGGACGAAAGTACCACTTGTCTGGGAAAAATATAGGTCTGCCCAGAGGGAGTACAAGAAAGCCATACGGCAATCACAAAGAAACAGCTGGCGGGCCTACTGCGAGGACATCAACACAATGCCCTCAGCATCAAGTCTCTGCAAAGTTCTCTCTGAGGATCCAGGAAAGGGAGTGGGTACCCTGTTTCTGCCTGATGGACAGAAAACTGCATCAGCGGAGCAGACTCTACCTGATTTCCATACACTTTCTTGAATCAGAACCAATCACTCAGCCAGCATTGAGGACGAGCCCAATGAGAAAAACTCATATGGACTACGAACCAAGAACCGTAACTGCCAAGGTATCAAGAGGGTGTCCATAGAGAGGCGTTCTGTCACCCCTATCATGGTGCCTGGTGGTTAACGAGCTTCTCACGGAGCTAAGTCAGTCAGGGCTGTACACACAAGCGAATGCAGATGATTTGGTCTTGCTGGCTCAAGATTACCGGTGAATCTGCTGGGAGTAATCATAATGAAGCTCTTAGCCGAGTGGAGGGTCAAGAGTCAATCCGGACTTGGTACTTTTTACCAGGAAACGCAAAATAGGAACTCATCCAGATACATTTTTATGCTGCGACTGCGAAAGATGGGTAGTGTTTTGTGATTGGCTGCTTCAAAATCATAGAGTTAACCCAAATGTTATCAACTTTATTCTATTTTTCAACGAATCACGATTTACAAATGATGGTATAATCAATAAGCAAAATAGTCGGTACTGGGCCCAACAAAATCAACATGCAATGATAGAGGGCAATTTTCAAGATAGGTTTGGCGTCAATGTCTGGGCTGATATCGTTGAAAACAGAATGAGTGGGCCAATATTGTTTCAACGTCAAAATGGGGTTAGGTACTTAGAGTTCCTTCAGAACGAAACCGAGGATCCTCTCAATAATCTACCTTCAGCAGATTCACGGCAAATTTACTTCCAACAAGATGGGGCAACCCCTCATACTACCAGAGGAGTTCTCAATTACTCAATAGAGCATATTAATAATCAAGTTAATGCAACCAATGGTCCAGTATGGTAGCCTGCCCGCTCGCCGGATATCACTGAGCTCAATTTATTTATTTGGGTATATGTTGAGGGAAAGGTTCAACATGCAACAGCCCCAGCCACTTCTGAAACCATAGAAGAAATAATTCTACGGCATTCAGAAGTATAGCGCCTGAAATATTACAAAATGTGTTGAAAAGAATAATCGAGAGAGCTGAAATGTGTCTTGAACAAGGAGAAATGCTTTCTGAGAATTAACTACAGTGAAAGTTGATGAATTATTATCCATGGCACACTTGACAAAAGTTAATAAATTATCATCATCCAGTATTTTCCTCAGTAATATTTAGCCTTATGTTCCCATCCTTAATCCAATCGCAAATGAATTAGTATCGTTAGATTCGTCAAAAAACCTTTTTTTCGGAAAGTGCTTGTCAAAAAATTGTTGCCATCTGAAAAAAATATTGGTTAGACACGAATATGTAATTTTGCCATTTTGTCTTATTCCTGTCTATCATACTAGTCACCTAGTCACTGGAACTTTGCGATTGTAATGTTTTGACATCACCTGAGGTTCTCAGATTAGATAAAGTCCGATCATGGCCACCTAGATGCAATATTGAAAGTGACTCTAAAAAAATTAAGTGGGCGTAAAAAATTGTAAACAAATTTCTTATTCTGATCCAGAATTGTTTCAGAAATCCAAAAATGTTACAAAATACAGGGTGTTCCATTTGAAAATTCAAAATCGAAGCCCTTAACGATGGAACCGGATGTGATCATAGAGTGGAAATATGCGAAAACTCTTTTTTTTACATACCATTTACCTATACCAAATCTCATTTTGATACACCTAAGTTATGACTTTTCTGATACACCTGGTATACTGAGACGGCAGCGCAATCAAAACAAAGTTCTTGGTCAAATAGACCTCACTTGCCTGCCAACAAATCATTTTCTCTTTCTGTTCCAAGTCAAATTGTCCCAAAAATTTTAGTTAATATCTGTTCGCATGCTCTGAACCACAAACTGCAAGCTTACTGAATATAGAAGATCAGCTGAATTACCTATAACTGGCAAATATCATTGAATAATCGAGCAACCCAAGGTACAGAATATCCATGTTCTTGATTCAAATTTCATAACTTTTATCTTCCAGAATTCATCCTGTATTCAGCTTCCTGTTCTTTCCCAGCCTCCAGCTTTCTGATCTTTCATACCTGCCTGCTGTTTGTCCTTCTCAACCTTCGGCATTTGTTTTTCTATATTCTTCAGCCTTCAGCTTCATTATTCTTTATTGAAAGAATATGGTCAAATATACTTATTTGACTATTTATTCTGCTTTCATTTTCAAGCAAGGTTTTAGCAACTTCAATCATCTGATATTTCTTGTATTCTGTACATTGCAAGCCTGGCGCTCAATTGATTGAATAGTAAGGTTACCAGTGTAATATGTTACTTGTAGTGGTCTAATTTGGATAAATTCATCAATGGAACCCCATTCATACCCGTAATAATCTGACCAGCATTCCTGCACAAGTGTTTAAACTCTCTCAGAATTTTGATCAAATGTCACCCTAGTATTTCTGTTTATCAGCGATACAAACCCTTCCTCATAAAGTGTGTTCAGGTAATCGTCTCTGTCTCTACCCCTACCCAAGATATCAATTTCGAAATCCCAAACGATAAAAGTGTACTAAAATTTATTATTGTTATGATTATTAAGGTTGTCTGATAATGCTCCGATGAGATCAGATTCGTTCATACTGGGAGATCTGTACGCTGCAAAAACTGAAAATTTTTGTTTTATTAAAATGCAACTTTAATTTGATGCCATTCGACAATATCAATATTGATATACTGAAACTACTGTGGATGTAGTCTCTATGGTCCTTATGTTAATGAACATACTCATCAACTTAGAATACAGGTATTAATAGTAAGATACTGAAAAGCTTAATCCATGCACATACAGACTTTTGGTCTGGGTGCAAATACCCATTATCTGCTAACTGATAGTACACTAAGATGACTAATATTTTATCTCTCATATTGTATAATATCATTATATCATTATATAGCTATTCATCAATTTTAATGAGCTATTTCCCAATAGTATATAATTTCAAAAGGAGTAAATGTATTCATTACAGAATTCTTGACATTGGAAAAATCAAGCACATTTTTTAATTCGACCATTTCGACTACGAGTTCAACCTGGGATTTGAAATAATTTCATGAAACTGCATATGGATACTTCCTACATATATTTGTGAATATTACTTACGAGAAGGTGTTGTCTGAGGAGGGTAAGTAGAAAATTCTTACCTGAAAAAAAAATCATAATTATCATCATAATTTGTTAATGCTATAATATACACGAATGCAAGAAATAGGATACCTCAAGAATTAATTGGAATATGTTATCTCTTTTTTCAGCAAACATTGTCTATTTTTTTTGCCATATAGATAGATCTATAGCGTTTATTTGACTTCGTTATGTAAATATATAAATTTGTAGCAGATCAAGTACAAATATTCAAATACAAATATGTGTAAATATAAAAAAGTAAACAAAAACACCAAAATATTATTTAAAACAGATTATCCAAAATGACAATAAAACAAAATTTGGAATTATAATTAAAAAAATTAAAAATTGAATAAAATGATTTTTTTTATATAAAAAAAAAACGAATAATGATTTTTGAAGAAAAAATGGTTCCTTAATATTAATTAGAAGTTGGAGAAAATAATTGTTAATTAACGAATGCGTTTTTAAGCAATTAATTTTTTTTTATGGAGCAATTTTTTTTATCATTATTTGTATCAAAGATTGAAATTCCATAAAAAAAAATTCAATTATCTTATAAACAACGCATTTGTTTATAACAATTTTTTAAACAATTAGAGAAAAAAAAAATTAAGAATTATTTCTATATGGTTTTTGATAACATAAAGACGAATCGTTATAATATTTGAAAAAAAATCATTTTCAATTATTAATTTAGGTATTTAATTTTGCAACAACGAAAATTATTAATAAAAAATGATTTTTTTTTTCCAACGGGGTTCTATTCTGAAGCCTTTCACGAATTGCTCAAGAGAGGAAAAAAATCTAAATTCATAGTTTAACAATTATCACCTTGCAATGTTCATGTTAAAGCAGAAAAAAATTATTAATTAACTATTGAGTAACTAATTGAAAAATTGTGATAAATTTTTTTTTCAAGCAGATTATTGTTCATCCATCTGTTCAGTTAGTGTCTGAATTTTTTTAATTTTTTATTTTCATATTTAGTATGCTTCAATAATTTTTATTGTTAAAGTGTCCAAAGTGGGCGCGGCTTACCCAAGCCAGAGTACCCGTTTTCGGCCGTATTTTCAACCCTCTGGGAACATTATAAATATTGATCTTACAATTCCGGAAATCAAAATTTGTTTCCAGGAAATTTCCTCCTTTTTTTGAATCTTTTTTCAGATTTGAAAAATCTTCATAAGTTTTTGAGATATTTGCAAAAAACCAAACCCTCCTTTTTTTTAGTTAATTGTTAATAACTTTCACAATTTTTGCAAGCGGAACTACATTTTTTTCAAAAATCAGCTAGATGTCATTCCGAATCGAATGACACGTCGATCATAATTTTCGGAGACTGCTGAAAAAAGTTGGTCCAAAAAGCACTTGTTGACTAGACTATACGGAAGTGATCCCCAAGGTCCTGGCCGTCCACGAGGATCTAAACTCAGTTTGGATAGTGGAGTACCTAATGAAATTAGACTGGATGGTTCACATCACTTGGTTGAGCCTTGGAACAGCCACAGATATTCTGGAATGAATTGCAAAAAAACTGTTCGCACCCAATGTGGAAAATGTGATGTGGGTCTTTGTGTAAATGTTTTAAATCTTTTCATGTTGTTTAAATTGATAAAAAAAATATAATCATTGAACTAGAAATTTGTACTTCATTAACTCCTAGCGTGTTTATATGAACACGGGGGTTTAACTCCAACGTGATTTAAAAAAATTGTTTATAATTTTTTTTCAGTGTCATTATATTATTTTTGTTCAAAAAATTCAATATGGGGCAAGTTTAATAAAAAATAAAATCAGGCGCTAAAGGGTTGATAAACGTATAATAAAATGTCGAATATTTCAACAGACAAACCCTGGTTTCGCAACAATATTATTATTGGAGTGCCACCACAAAAATAACCCGTGAAAAATACTCAGATGCATCATGAAGGACGCAGTGGAATATCCTAGATCGCATGGAACCTGAGGAGAGATATACATGTTCATGTCCAAAACCATCGATTGTTCAAGTAGTTGCCCTCGTGGAATGCGACTCGGTTTCTGCAGGTCGGGGCCAAAGGGAGAATCAAAATACGCTACCGAAATAAAGTAGTTTCCACGTACACATGGAAAAGAAAGCGAGCTTCTGCAGAACAAACGTTCGTGATATAAACTTGAATTCCATTCCTTGTTTTCCACGATGACGTTTATGACAGACCCTTTCCCCGAATGGAATTTAATTCAATGCACACGCAAGTCTTGTTTTTCCTGACGGTTTGGGAAAAGTGATGTGACATATCAAAGCTTTTTTCACACGATATGTTTCCACTTTTCCGTTTTCATATGCTATGCATAATGCGACAGGTTTTCGTGCGTGGGTCTTGAATAGGCCACAAATGATAAAATATAAAAAATTTACCAACGAACATGATTATACGAAAACGTTCGAAGATTCTACGATATATCGATCAGCAAAGTTTCAATATCGGTGAATTATAGAAAAAAATTGGAAATGGTATAGACACACATTGAAAGTGATGACTCAATCGACATTTTTCTGTCGAAATTTTGTGGAGGTATTCTATATAGTCACGCAAAGATTAGCAATCGATTCGAAGTATTGCCTCAATTTTTCACACACATGCTACTATACGAATAATACTGTTATTTGTACACGTCGTGATATCGGAAAGTGAACATATCCACAATATATTCCTGAATCATCGTAAATTAGATATTGGAAACTCTGCAGTATTTATTGAAAAGGGAATATCTACAATTTTTACGTTTTCGAGAAAGAAGCGTATTCGCATCACTACCTGAGAGAGAGAGAGAAAGATGTATCAACTTCGTCAATATATATAAATACATTCGTACAGGTCCTTGAGAAAAAACAAATTAAACTTAAAAGTTACAAGTTGAAAGAGTAAGAATAGAGGCCAACTCAGAACTCAGTCATTGTAAACAATTCAGAAAGGGGTATTCAATTGATTTGACGAACACAGTGGAAGCTTAGATCATCCACGTTAAAATTATAGTTCAAAAAGTCCTTTACGGAGTGAAAACAGTTCATCAGTAGAGAAGATTTCACTGATCTCTTAAAACTGTAAAAGTTCATATTTCTCATTTCCAAAAGTAATTTATTTTATAGGTTCATATTCAATGAATTTTTCTGTGATACAGAGAGTCTATATTTTGGTGTTATCAAGGGTTTCCTGATCTTGTTTGGTGCTGACAGAGAAAAATCTGATCTTTTTCTATGTATTTCAAGCAGAGTGAAATATATGAAAGCGGTAGAAAGAGGCATGATCTGGTGATGAATAAATAGAATTTTTTTTTTTGAATGGGACGAATGATCTTACAAAACAATTCCACAAGTAACATGACTGTGAAAAAGTCCAAAATAGCTGGCTCTTACAGTATCTGCACGTGACACAGTTGAATTTGTCATCAATGGATATACCAAGTAACTTGACACTTTCCCCACATGTTAGTGAGGAGTTTGAAGATTTATTGAGATTCTGTTTCTAGCAGAATTGTGCATAAGCTTATTAGAACAGAACCACTCATTTGTCATTTGCAAGGTGAGTTTGCAAGAGTAATCAGTTCCTCTGATTTACTATTACGATCTATCAGTGTGGTGTCGTCAGCAAAGAGAATGCATTTTTTCGGTAATATATAATAATGTAATTCATTGATATACAGAATGAATAGGGTTGGTCCCAAAACAGAGCCTTGTGGAATCATATGTACGATTTGAATTAATGCTGATTTGGTGCCTTCAACCGAAACACACTGAGATCGCCCATGCAAATAAGACCTGGAAAATTCCAATGGAAGTCCACGAATGCCATAACAAAAAATGTCCTCAAGTAATATATCATGGGTACACAATCAAAAGCTTAGTCAGATCACAATGCGTTGAAAAAAATGCTCTTCCTTCTCGAATCCATCAACTACATTCGAAATAAGGCTCTGAATAACTCACGTAGTTGATTTCATTTTTTCCAAGGCCAAATTGCTCAGGACACAGCAAGGAGTTTGTTTCCAGGTAGGATATCAACCTTGTTTTGAGTAGCGCCTCTATAATTTCGCGATAACTGGAATTATGGAAATGAAGCGAACATTTTCTGCTAGGTGGGGATCACTTTTTGAGCAATGGCAAAACAACTGAAATCTTCAGTGTATCTGGATAAACTCCCAGAGATAAGAAATCAATAATTGAAATCGGAAATGGAGAAGCAATAATATCGGCTATAAGCTTTAATCACCACGCTGTTCAGTTCATAGAAATCCGGACAACTTGAATCCTCCAACGATTCAATCGTGTCCATCACTTCCTCGGGAGTACAGGAAAAAAAAGGAAGAATTCACAGGTTATCTGAGATTTTTCAAGTATTCCGTAGGTTCGTGATTCAAATCAGGTAGAGACGAGATCAATTTTTCAGCAATATTGCTGAAATAATCATCGAATTCAGATTCCGTGATGGTGGACTCCTTTTTTTCCAAGGATTTCTGTTACACTCGAAGTTGATTGATTTCCAGGAGTCTCTGCTGATGTTTGAGGAGTTTCTCAAATAACTTTCATACGCTAACCGTTTTAACCATGTTAACATTCAGTTCCGTAATTTGGTAAGTTACTTCGCTAAGGTTAGATCGATGGTTTAGTCTCCTTCAGCCACTTACTTTGCTGGTTACACTCACTACATGGGAAGCCTAAACCGGTATGGATTCGTTATGACACGACATAAATTAAACATAATCGACTTATCAAAAATTTGCATTCAATGTCCATTGTATTCAGAAAGATATTCGGTAATATCATCAGTTCTATGGTATTTCGAGTAGTTTTTTCACCTAGATCACCATTTTTGAATTTTATATTGAACTTTACTAAGAAACCGTTTGAAATCGTTTTCTTCTACTCTCTGGTAAAACCTGATAAATATAGGCATCAGCAAAAGCAATATCAGTACAGAAGACTACGACATACTAGTTATAAGAGATCTTCCTAACGTGAAAGCCTCTCTGATGTCACATATAGATGCGTGTGGTACTTCCTTTTTCCATTTGTTTGCTAGGTTCAGACGTCAAATGCGTATTTTAGCTGGTACCTATGTAAAAGTGAAATTATACAGTGAACTAACTCGTGAAATTGTATTGATGATCATTGTAGAATCAGGTAAATGTACAAAAAATATTTGTTCATGCATAAGCAATAAGTTAATGTATTATTGCTTCGAAGAAAGTCGTGTAATCTGCAAATACTACAATGAATGTGGGGAGCAGAGAAAAAGCACTTTCACCTCTTACTCTACACCAATAACTTCATCGAAGAATCGACGCTCATTATTCAGTTTTTACCAAAAATAAGAGAAATCAAACAGTGGATTCAGATCATAATCCAAATAAGGAGAATAGTGCGTCAATAATTGTGGATGATGACACACGTAGTTGCTCTGAAGATTCAAATAACGTTACAACTAAAGATGAAGTTGTTTCTGCAGATACATACATCATAATCTCAGCGGAAAAAAAATATAACAAATGACATACAATTGGTTGCGTCTTCATCTTCTCAAATCAAAACTGATGACAACGGCACGGCGGTGTCTTGCCTTGGAACGACCGCGTTACAATAAGTATGAGCAAAATTCCCAATGAATCATATAGTATATTCCCGATTTACACCGAAAAGGGGGAGATCAGGTTGAAGTATATTACTACTGTGGGAGGACGTCAGCTGATAGAGAAGGAGCATGTAGAAAAAAAACATCAACTACAACACACTTGCATGGAAGAATGTCCTGAAAAATGCACACAAATGATCGATGCTAATTTGCGCCAAGACGTATAATTAGTATTGTTTTATGGAAGCTGAGGAATGTCGAAACTTCATTCTTCATGCAAGAACGCGAGCCACAACCAACAGAAAGGCGACAGGAGAACCAGATTTGGGTAGATCAAACACCATGTACAATTTCAAAAATCGTAAAAGTAAAAAAATATTTTTGCGAATCTTCTTAACGACTTGTAAGATCTTCTTAACAACTGTAAGAAAGGTATTAGTTCGAAATGAAAAAATAACAAAAACATCAAAACGTGACCGACGTTGTCAGAATAAGAAAACAACTGTCGATCGCCAAGCAATTGTCTTCGCCAAAAATATATCATTGCCACATGGAGCATGCTCCTTGGTGCAGGTATTTTTCAAATGATTCAACAATCAAACTGAGTATTCTTATTGGCTAAATTGTTAGCGAGCAGAATATATAATTCGCTATAAACTGAGCAGTATTGGTCATATGGAATGTTCTCAAAACATACAAGATAACGGAACATAGGAAAAAAACCAGTGGAAGACTGTGAACAGTGCAATAATTGGAATCTGCATAGTAATAAGTACATAGCTGCAAGAGAGGAATAGCAGGAGGATTCGGAAGCCCAGACCAAGTTCGTCCAAGTAAAGTATGCGTAACTATCAAAAGTCCCAGGTACTATTATTTAAACAGAAAAGGTCGAATGATATAAGGAAGTGATGCAAAAATTGGATTTTTAACAAAAATCATATATTCGTTATACTGAAATGTATACATGGCACAGTTAATCTTACACAAACTCACCTGCTGCGAAATGAAGTTGTATGCAGTTACGCTTCATTCAATAGACAGGGCAGAACTATTCAATTGAATTACTTTGAGAGGCCAGAATGAAAATGGAAAGTATGGAAAAAGGGGGGATGTTTGATAGAATCAAAACTTTGCACATGTACATATATCAATTTTTGGGGTCCAGGAAATTCATTGCCCGCAATTCACCGCCAGCAATTCACCACCAGCAATCGATCGCCAGCAAGTCATCGCCTCAGCAATTGATCGCCCAATAATTCATAGCCTACAATTCACCGCTAGCATATTCATCGCTAGGCGATACGTATAATAATTCATTCAGAGTTATTGGTCCTTTTGAAACTAATTACAGTTGTTCTATTTATAGTTCTATCCTGAAGAAGTAACTTGAGAAAAAACAAATTTCATTATTTATTGTTATATTCAATAGGTGAATGAATTGAAGTTTTTTTCATTTATAATTAGGCTCTGTGGATGTAATCAACGGAAAACAAACCCAATATCAAAACTCAAGATCAAATCTCGAAGTCAAAACTTAATGTTATGAATCTCAAGCTCATATTCAAGGTCAAAACTGAAGTCGAATCTCAAAGTCGATGAAACCCAATGTCAAAACTCAATGAAAAATCTCAACATCAAAACTCAAGGTCAAATCTCAAAGGCAAAACTTAATGTTATGAATCTCAAGGTCATATTCAAGTTCAAGTCGAATCTCAAAGTCGACCAAACCCAATGTAAAAACTCAATGACAAATCTCAAAGTCAAATCTCAAGGTCAAACACACACCACATTGCACACATGCAACCATTCAAGGTCACACGTGACGTCATAGTGGTGGGGGGAGAGCCAGAACCGGCTTAAATCTCCTACTAATGATATGATTAACTATTTTTACTATTTGTTGTAATATGAATTATTTTTGTTGTTCTGGTTAGTTTATTTCATTACTTTGTATATCATTCCATCCTCTCATATGATTGTGACGGATGGGAATAATGACAGTAGCGATCTGTCATTGTCAACTGCATATGTGTGTGCTAATGTTCACAAGTGAAAAATCAATTATCCCCTTTTTTTCCACCCGTAAGGACTTTGTTCTTAATATTTTTGATTTTTCATTCGATATCGCCACCGAAGAGTGTTTTTCAAGTATAATTCTATTTTCCACTTTTTTGTTTATATTGCCACAAAAGCGTGTTTTCAAACTTTGCAACTACGGGAGAATAACCTTTCGATGGATTCATGGTATTGAAATTTTCACTAACTTCTGCTGAAAAAGTTGTTTTTTTTTTGTTATGGTATGAAGATACCAGGTCACAGATATTGAATGATCATATTGCCATCGGTTCTTGATATGTGTGCAGAATTTCAAATAATTCAAACGTCTGGTCAAATTCATTCGAAAGATTCTATTAAATTCATTCATACATACAGGTCAAGCTATTAAGAGCTTGTTGAAAATTTACTTCTCTAATGACGAAAGTACCTTCTTCAATATCAAATTGAAATAATTATTCACTTTCGATATGGATAGCAATTTGTTTGCTTCATTAGTCACTTCCTTTTATGTATTTCTCGTGGTTTCCAAATGTACACCAGTAATAGAAAAAACAAAATCCAATAGAACGTTATCAATCAGTATGATTGAGAGTTTCTCCTGCTACGGGCAATTTATTCATGGGGAATATATCCGGTCGATGTCTGCTCATTGAATTACATTCGTAAATATATACTGCTTTATCGATCTAACAAATAAGAAGTGGATAAAATAATTTTTTTTTCCCACTGAAAGGTTTAATGTTTTCGAATATCCAACACAATGGCTAAATTATCATCAGTTTTCTTGGGTGAATATATAATTTGGGACTTCTATTCATGCGTTATTCTTTATGGTCGATTCATATGCTCTGATCGGGATACTTCACCACGTGAGATTCAATTCAGGGATGGAAAACTAGTTTCTTCTACTTTCACGATTAACCTGTTACAAACTAAATAATGATCATCGCTATCTGTATGTTGTTTTTTTTTTTTCCTGCTTTATTTACGTCGGCCTATTTTTGCTAACAAGGAACATCGACGCCGGTGAGCACACTCCTCCTAACCGGAAATTTTCGCCGAATCCTCTGTTGTTTCAGAGGTGGGGATCAACATCTATGTACTCGAGACCGCCATCTCAACGTCACCTCCGAAGGATGGCATATGTATCGTCTTACCTCGTGCTCATTGATAAGACGCCTGCAGCTACGAATATGCTACACTCGTTTTGGCATTCAACGTGGAGCTTCCTTATCCAATGGTCACCCACCCATTCAAGTACTAACCACGACCGACGATGCTTGGCTTCAGATACCGATATCTCGTCCACCTGACCAGCCATCGGTACCCATATAATAATAACAATGATATCGTCTTTAATATTTTCTTCCTTTTCAACGGTACAGTCATTTGAATAAAAATGAAATATATAGCATATTTAACTTTGGAAGAAAATCAAAGGCGGAGTTCAATTCCAATAGTGACGAATCACCATGGAAATTGATCTTCCACTCAACCTCGAACATATCGCTTAATCCTACTCTTAAGAATATAAAGGTAATCATTTATTTCCAATTGGTAACTAGATTAAAAAAAACAATATAATCGCTATAGTTATGATTAGGGGTGATCTTAACATAGGGATGAGATGAGATAGGTGAGATAAGTGGTTTGAATGTCAGAATCAGTTACAGCAAAAAAAATTCAGTGAAATCATTTTTGAACCGATACAGATTTTTCTGTTTGATTGAATCAGGAATGCCGTAATACAATGCATATATCTGGTACGTGAAACATCTCCAAAAAATTTCCAAACGAAATATTGGAGGGGTAAGTCGGCCTTTGTGCCTTATATTAAGATTAGGCACGTCAGTTCTAAAAGAAATCTTTTCATGTAGGTAAGGAGGGTTTTTTTCCATGATTATTTTGTGGAATATAGTGGCAGCATGTAGTTTTCTCCTATTTTCCATGTCCAACCATCCGATAGCTTTCAATTTGTGAGATATTCTCTCTCTCTTCCGGATACCAAAAATGAATCGTAGGCACGAGTTCTGAACCTTTTGGATTTTTTGTTTGAACTGAACGGGTAAACATGGGCCATACAATACATCAGCATAATTGAAAACATATAGTACCGAGGCTTCACATAATGTTGACCTCACTTTAGGTGGTAAAAAATACTTGTTGCCATAAATCCGTATGTTGTTGTTATGATTGAGTACACACATCAAGCATGAGAACATGAATGGCATGGAACAAAATTTGAACCATTATATATTATCAAGGTTGACCATGCAGGTTCGAAAATGCCGAAGAAATTCCTCATTTGATAGTCCATTGCTTTCAGAAATTGATTTGTTTTCGGAAGACCGATCATGATATTATTTTTAGAACTGAAGATTTGTAGATGTTGGTACCGGAATGGCGAATGGCAGACTTTGGTCACTAATGGGTTTGAAAATTGGCATTTTCGTGATTTTGTATTCGCAAATTACTAATATTCAGGAGAGGATTGAATTACTGCAGGTGAACAGAAACCTTTTTAGAAGCTTTTATTCAACTTGCTCCATTAGTATGTCATTCTTTTCGGTTCAAAATTTGTTATCCATTTTTGGATCACATGCCGACATCCATTTGAGCTGAAATTTGGCAGGTGTTCATAATTCCGGTGACAATGCATTATGAAATTTTACATGGAAAAAAAACAAAATGGCGGCTCCAAGATGGCAGACGAGTTTTGTGATCATGGTACGATTCGATTCAAAATTGGTGTGAGGATTTTCAGGAACAAAGATTGTTAATTTTTTGTCAAAATTCAAAAACTCAAGATGGCGGACAAGTTTTGTGATTCTGGTCCAATTTGATTCAAAATTGGTATGTGAGGGTTTTCGGGTCGGAGATTATACATTTTTTTCAAAATTCATAAATTTAAGATGACATCCATAATGGCGGAGGAGTTTTGTGATTATGGTCCGATTCTATTCACAAGTCGGAGATTAGGAATTTTTTTGTCAAAATTTCTGAAATCGAAATGGCGACTCCAAGATGGCCGATGATCTTTGTGTTTATGGTCCGATTCTATTCAAAATTGGTATGTCGTTGTTTTTGGGGGCGGAGATTATCGATTCTTTGGTAAAATTCAGAAATTTAAAATGGCACCTCCAATTTCTTTAGATGGCTCCATTGATGGAATGGATTGCTTAGAAATTACAGAAAAAATGGCTCATAATAACGATGCTTCAACAGCAATGCATAGATTGAGGCGTACTTAAGAACTAAAAAGCACAAAATGAAAGAAATATAGAAAACCTTCTCAAAGACAAGCTTTTCTTCAAATGCACTGAAATGTGACGTAGGTTATTCCGTGAGTTATAGATTCAAAAGCTTGTCGCTTTTGTTTTCGAAGTGAAAACTCCGCGCGACCAGCTTTTGAATCTATAACTCACGGGATAACCTACGTAACACATCCAAAGCAATTATGTTTCACTTTTTAGTTAGTTTGAATGAGAGCTTGTCTTTAAAAAAAGGTTTTTTGTTGATTATTTATATAAAGATCAGGTCAGTTCACACACACCACAGCTTGGGTAGCACAAACTTGTAAGGAGTAGAAATCTCCATCAATCTACTGGAGAGACGAATCCGTCAAGTGGCTTTGGTTGTGACATGAAATTCATCGAATTTTTTGAATCTACGCAAACGACTTTATCATTCAAATTTTTCTCCTACGTTCTTCGAACAAGTTTTGAGAATGCTACAGCGTTTTGAAAACGACGAGTTTCGAAACGCCTCCATGACCTCAGAGAGAGCGTGACGTCTCAATACTGTTGGTTTCATTGACCATCCATCAGGCAGCGAGCACGTGTGCTGCCGCTAATATTGCGAAGTGTCCATTGTTTGCGTCGCTATCAATATTCATACTGTAATTCTCAAAATGCCTACAACAAAAACGAGTTATTGTTGATGTTATGTGCCTGGTTTTGAGAATTCAACAAGAAAAACACTACAAAATTATTTTTTTGCGTACCTTTCGACAAAAAAAAGAAGTTTTGTGTTGCTTTTCGCAAGTACATACCTACCAACAAAAAAAAACAATTGTTTTGTTGCAAGGATCATTTTACCCTGAAAACTACATACAGTATTCATTGACGGGTGCCAGAAAATTGAAAAAATAACTTCTGCTCCACATTTTCATGGTCATTCACAATGCGCAGCTTGATGCAAATTTGGTGCTTTAGCTCGACCATATCGCAACTCATGACACAATGAAAACCTACTCGGAAGTTCTGCTGATTCACGAAATTTTTATGTCAAAACAGTGCTCGCGAAAATAATTAATTCATCAGCGGAAGTTCGATTCGATTTTTTTAATTCTATCACGATTTGATTAATACATAAATGCATGGTTTCACGCTATCTAATATCATAATGATATCGAGTGAACTGCACGTAAATTTGTTTTTCCTGAGCTGTCATTGAAAATTCGTGTGAAAAGTATTTCTTCGCATCCTTTGTTTATGGCACAGAAACAACAGCATAATTATCGAACTGAGATAGGACTTCAAGGAATTATTTTGTTGTTCCTCCCGTACATAAATTGATTTTTCCAATAGCACCGTACTTCGGTAACAGCAGGTTCTTCGTTCTGGCGACATAACCACATTAAAGGAGCTATCGCATGTTTACAACCTCCTGAGAACAAAAAAAGTATTATGAATTTTCAATAAAAGAAAGAGTATTGTAATATATTTCTAGTTGTAAGTTTCAAAATTAACGTTAATGAATACATAGAATGTACTACACTCTACGAATATTGAAAATAACCTAATTTTTCGTGTATTGATATTTTTTTGCATGGTTCCATATCAAACAAACAGGAGTTTTCCCAATAAAAAATCTATGAAATATCCTGATTCTCTTGATTTCACTAATATTATTCCTATTACTATCGATTCATTTTATATTTGTACTTTTCGCAACTGCAAAATCCAAATAGGAAACGTTTTGAATGACAACTTTTTCATGGACTGTAATTTCCACACGATGCACGGTCTGAGTCCAAAGAGGATCGTGACGTCACGCTACCAGAATGCCACTCCGAACGAACGGATAATTTACCAATGTATAAGTTATTTTCAACAAAATATTGATGGCGAAAATAGTTTTTTTCAACGGTATTTTTGTTCTTAGTAATCAATCTCTGTAATAAAAGTGGTATTATTCTGATTTTCCACATCATGTCTCAATCTAATTGATGTGAAACAATAAAGATATTTGCGGCCAAAGACGGTGAAATGAAAACTGCAACCAGCTACCAAAATCTGATAATACTTTCAGAACTGAAAAATTCATACACCATGTCAAACGTCACGATAATTCATATTCGACCCAACAAACTTGATCACCTTTATATCGGTAATGCAAACAGAAAGTTAAAACTGATTGAGTAACTGAGATATGAGTCCTAACCAAAATTGACGGTACCGGCAAAATATTCACGATCTCCTACTGAATATTTCTCGTCAGAAACTAATCCATCCAGTAAAGTATGCGTGATAGATAAACATTATTTTGAATAAAAATTATAAAGAAATCAAAAACAGGCTTTCACCTATACAAATGCAATGAAAAGGAAAAAATAATGTCTTTCATTTTTTGACCTAGGTTATTCTGAGAGTAACAGTTTCAAAATCTTGCCGCGCAAGATTACCTATTTTGTATCCGCGGCAAGCTTTTGAATCTCTTACTCACAAGATAACCTATATCAATCAATGAAATATTTTTTTTTCCTCTTAAGTGCATTTGTATGAATAAAAGCTTGTCTTTGAATATTTTTTTTAATTTTTATTTTTTACTTTTTATTTTTGTTTTTATATCAACTAATGAAAGCTTGTTCGAAAAAATTTTTTTTTTGTTCATTAATTTGTTGGTTGTTGGTATTTGGATGATGGCTCTATCGAAGGAGATATCGATTCAGTGCTCGATAACTTACGCACTGTCATTTCCACTTCCAAGGCTGTAGGTTTAGAATTGAATTTTAATAAATGCGAATTGTTTTCTTTGAGCACTTTGAAACCAGATGAATTGTTGAAGTTCACCTCCCTTGTACCAGGAATCAAGTTCCAGGAAAAACCCAACTGGATGCTGCTTGGCGCTCCGCTATCTGATGAAGCACTTCCTGTATGCTTCATAGAAAAACAGAAGGCTCTGTCACTCATTGCTTCTAGAATGAGTGATATTGCAACACAAATAGCATTTTTCATTCTGAAAAACTGTCTGGCAATTCCAAAGTTAACATACATTATGAGATGCAGCCCGACATGGCACAGTGAAGAGCAACTCCTGGAATTCGATTCTATTTTACGAAAAACATTGGAAGAAATAACGAATAATTATATGCAAGACAATACTTGGCGTCAAACAACACTTCCTGTCGACAAAGGAGGCTTAGGGATACACTTGGCTTCCTCTCTTAAACTTCCAACTTATTTGTCATCTTTCAGTAGTCTATATGATCTTACCCGATTCATTCTCAAACGTACCCAACCATCTCTTCGTGGAAGGAGAGCAGGAGTGGATTTCCAAAACCAATTCTAAATTACCTGAACTAATGAAAAAGTTCCAAAAAGCTTGGGATCGCCCACTCATCGAAATGGTTGCTAAGGATTTGCTTGTTTCAGCTATGTCCGCAGAAGAAAAGGCTCGAATCAAAGCGGTTACTTCCCACCATTCAGGAGCTTGGCTCAATGCTCTACCTGCCGCTCCACTTGGGTCTCTTTTAGATATTGAATCTTTCAGAATTTCCATAGGACTACGACTAGGTTCTTCTATTTGTGTCCCTCACACGTGCCAATGTGGTGCTTTTGTAGATGAGAAAGCTACCCATGGTTTGAGCTATAAATTCAGCGCAGGTCTTCAATCCCGTCAGTCCCACAGTCAATGATTTACTGAAACGTGCTTCAACAACAGCCAATATCCCTTCGATCTTAGAGCCTACAGGTGTCAGCAGAGACGGTGGTAACCGCCCCGACGGCATGACACTTATTCCATGGAAGTTCGGAAAACCAGGTGTTTGGGATTTCACCTGCGTTGACACGGTTGCCACTTTACATGTAGTTGCTTCCTCCAAGTGTCACGGAGCAGCGGCAGTAAATGGGGAAAAAATAAAAAGTAAAAAATACTAAAATTTACAACAACTTTATATTTTTTATCCTGTTGCCGTTGAGACTTTTGGAGTATTCGGTCCCAATGCTTTTGAATTCATTGGAGACATAGGAAGACGAATAACAGAAGTGACCAATGATAGGAGAGCAACTTCATTTTCGATCCGAAGAATCAGCATTGCGATCCAGAGGGGTAATGCTGCTTCTGTTTTGGGAACTATTCCTTCATCACGTCAACTGAATGAATTATTTTTATATCCTCAAAGGACGATTTTTCCTATGGAGAGTTTATATAAATCCCTTGGTTCAGTTCTTGATGATGACTTGTCAAAATCAACACGACCTTCCATATCTCCATGTAATTTTTCATCGAACAGCGTCATACCCCTTCCACACAGATCCAGTGCCAGTAAAAATCATCGTATCAGAGAGCACAGCTCTGTTAGTTATAACACCATCAACTCCCTAGTACACGGAAATGCCAGAATTTCCGGTCTGAATGGTCTAAAAAACATTGGAAATACCTGTTCCATGAACAGCATTATACAATGTTTATCGAACACCAAATGGTTGCTCGAGTATCTGCGAAAAGACGAGTATATGAGGGATATCAACACAAGCATATCAAATATGAAGGGTGCTTTGATAAAACAATTCGCGTTAGTGATAAAAGATCTTTGGTCGGAAGATTCATCTGATAAGGTGGTGAATACTGTTACCTTCAAAAGCCAGATACAAAAATTTGCACCTCGTTTCATGGGGTACGCTCAACAGGACGCTCAAGAATTTCTCAGATACTTACTGGAAGGTCTTCATGAAGATGTGAACAGAGTGACAGAAAAGCCCAAACCTACCTTGAAAGAAATCGATGAAATATTGAGTGACCGTGAAAAGGCACAGGAGTCTTGGTCAAGATATCTTAGAATGGATAACTCGAAAATTGTTGATAATTTTGTTGGTCAACTAAAATCATCGTTGAATTGTATTTCATGCGGCTATTATTCTGTATCTTTTGACCCCTTCTGGGACCTTTCACTTCATATTCCACAGAATACTGGCCAGCTCAGTCTTCCACAATGTTCAGACTAGTTTACCAGGGAAAAAATTTTGGACGGCGAAGAAAAACCAACTTGTGAGGAAATGATAAAATGCACAAAGTCATTATCTATACATAAGTTCCCCAAAATATTAGTAATTCACTTGAAACGATTCTCGCCGATGGGGAAATTTATGTGAAAACTGAATGCTACCATTGACTTTCCTCTCGAAGGTTTAGATTTGAGAAATTTTGCAGCAGATAACGTAACACCGTGTCTTTACAACTTATATGCTGTGTCCAACCATAGTGGAACAATCTATAGCGGACACTACACGGCTTACTGTAGGCACCCTCATGCAGGCACATGGTACAAGTACAATGACTCCAGAGTACCACCGATATCCCCAAAATCCCTTATAAGTGGAGAAGCATTCGTCCTCTTCTATGAGCACCTATATCACACCTTTAGTTTTTCAGTTTTCCATTTTCATCCATTTGTTAAAAAATCTTTTTATATTTTTACATAAAAATCCTAATCTCCGACCCTGAAAACCGCAAGATACCAATTTTGAATGGCATCGGACAAAAATCTCAACACCCGTTCGCCATTTTGGAGCCGCATTGGGAATTTTCAAATTTTGACAAAAAAACTCATAATCTCGGACCCATAAAATTCCTATATACCAATTTTGAATAGAATCCGTCGATAATCACAAACATGGTCCGCCATATTGGAGCAGCCATATTGGAGCAGCCATTATGTGTTGTTTCCCAACAAAAATCTAATGATGCATTGACACCGGAATTATGTACACCTGCCAAATTCCAAATCAATCGGACGATCAGAAATGGGTCAAATTTATCTTGCAAGATTTGATTACAGACAGATACCGGGTCAGGTGAAAGTAAATGAAAGCTTTCAAAATGAAATATCATTATTGAAAAATGAGTTACACATTATACGGACAGACCGATGATTTCTCAAGCTGAGAAAATTAAAATCAACAGGAAACATACGTTGACCGATCTTACCAGCAGACACAGTAACTAGTACTACGGTATACAGAAAAATAACAATATCAATTTGTTTTAATTTTTGAATTTGAAGCATGAAAAATCATTAAGAATTTGGACACGACGCCCGCAAGAAATATGCATTTCATTCAAAATGTACAAAAAGCCTTCTGATCTTTTTTCAAGGCGATAAAAAAGAACGGTGATTTTTTTCTGAAAAACAACTAGTGAGTTTTCATTGCTATTGGAAATATGCTTCTATAGATGCACATATTCTTCCCTACAAGATCCTGAATGTTTCTCGAAAGGAATTGAGTTTCTAGCCTGTTCAACTTCTTCTACCTACAGCCATAACTATTTCTCTTGTAGCATTCAATTAGGCTTGTGTGGATTTGAATACATAAATAAATAACAATTACAATAACCGTGTATGTTAAATTTTAATATTGATAAGTGAGTATTTGAATCTATTGATATTCTCGTTTTCACTGTATTTTTTATTTAATTGAGACGAATAGAAACAGCCCTCGATATTCATATCACCGATTAAGCAACCAGATCATAATTTGTAACAATCGCTAGCGTCTTACCAACCAACACTGTGAACATGAAAAACTGAGTGATACTGTATACTTGGATCAATCAACGTAATACATAATATTATCTTATCGAATGAAAAATCGCACTTATCATCCCTCATATTACGCTCTCCTGAAGGGAACCCATCAATTTGTCGGGGCATAATTCAGTTTGTGTATGGCTCGGAACATGTTATCCAGAAACTGGAAGGTCCTATTACCATATGTAAATATGCAAATTGTTTGTTGTTTAATAACTTCGGGACATTCGAGTATTCGTAATTCGACTAGCACCAAGGAGAGACTCTATTGGCAAATATTTGACACTAATAGGCGGAAAGGAAAAGAAGAAAAAAAAACATGGAATATTTAGAGAAAATAGGGTGATCCGAAAAATACCATTCCAGATAGATAGATAGTTCATTGATCCATATGCGAGCTTACGAAGCTATAGGACAAGTCAGTACGGTACATGTATGAATAAAATTAATAATAAAAAATAGTGCAAAGTTAGGATATAGATAATGAGACATATGAAATGGTTAATACAGTACATGTATAATAAGATTATTCATGAGAAAACAATACATAGTAGATATATACATATATACATTTATATATAAATGAAAAATAAAAGAGTGAGTTAGGCACATCAGCGACATAAATCAGTTATCAAATAGATGCAGTGCTTCATTTGAAATGTTGGTAACCCAAAAAGAATCGAAAATATTCAAAATATTCAAAGTATTAGTCGAGGTTGTGAGGAGTAATACCCAGTAGAAAGGCTTTAGTTTTTTTTCTGAAAATATGGGCTTGTCCTATCACGTCCAATGATTTTCGGCAAATGGTGAGGTGTGAATTCGGCAAATGAAAGTCATTTTTTTATCTCGTGTTATAGTTTTGTTATTGGTTATTTGTGAAAAAATTATTTTGTTTGTATGGATATATGTTACTTTTTCTATATTCAAACCATAAACAAACCAGGGAGTGGAATAATTCCAAATTTCTCGGAAAGATCCCGACATGAAGTCTGCAAGGCAACGTATTATTCGCTTTTGTGCGATAAATTCATCTTCACCTGCTGGGGAGTTTCCCCATATTGTGATTGCATATTCTTGATTGTACCCGAGCATGATAGAACAGGAGTATACTAGATGTACCTAAACCACTTTTTAGAATTCTAGTTTGGTAGCATCCAGAGTGCAGAGAGCTGGTCAGATTTTTGCAATGTGATTTGAAGCTGAGATATATAATAAATAGTATAGGTGCTAGGACAGACCCTTGAGGAACACCCATTTTCGGGTACATTGAAAAAAAACAAGCCTATGATTCCGACGTGTTTTTTGCCTGAAAAAGGAAATAAATTGGTAGCAGATTATATGGTTTTATATGAAACCTAACTCTACTTTTTCATATCCCTGAGAATAATAAGGCCGTGTTGCTAATTATTTCAATGCACCATTCGCCAAAAGATGATTCAGATACAGAAAAACTAGGAATAATTGCCAATTACAATATAACCAAGAGGGGGTGTAGATGGCCTATGGCAGAATTTCTACAGAAAATGAATTTGTGTTTAATTAACGTCTACATTTTATATCAAAGTTACAGGAATTCCTAACCAATAGATCGCTGCGTTAAAATACTGGCAAAATGTCTAATTACGCCATTTATTCAACCCCAACATACTGAAAATCTTAGATTACCACAAGAGCTGAAAAGTCGTATGGAATTCCTATCAGAAAAAGCAGAAGATTCAGAAGAAAAACATACAAACGATAAGCGACTTCTAACTGAGAAACCTGCTCCTTATGTCCCTACAAATTGAAGTGGAAAATTTTTTTGTGTGTCGTGCATGTGAAAAAAAAAATGTCAACAACCAACAGAAATAAAAAAGTATACCCAAATTTTCAGCCTATGCAGAACTAATGCATTTCTTTTGTTGATTTACAGTTTTCTCAGGATTATTTGTTTGAAAAAATAAACAGGATGTTCATAAAATCAGATGTGCAATCATCTGCGACTGAAAGATAAACTTCAGTCACTATATTGCATCTCTTGTTGGGTATTTATGTTGAAAAAAGAAACATTCTCAATTGAATATTGAACAGAAATATTTTTCTGTGAATTGAAAAATCCACGATAAAAATTAAGTTATTTCTTGTGAATGTCTAACAGAAAACAACTACTTTTCTGGCTGAAGCCACGCTGGACATCGAACTACATCTGATAGATATTCTGGAAGAATCCTAACTCAAAAAAAAAAAAAATTAAAATTTGCATTTTTATTCAGATAGTTATTTGATTTTCTATTCTAGTCTTGATTGAGAACTCATATAAAAGCATGAGACAGAAAAGAATGATTAACAAAAGATAGTACTAACCAAAAATCATTTGTAACATAGAAGCAAGAGAGGCATCGCATTCATTAGGTCTTCAATAAATTTTTTTCGACGAAAATATATTTCACGCTTTCACGATCATGAGGAAGATCGGAAGAAATGGAAAACACATTTTCTAGAAGCAATCTCACTTTGCAAAGCTTTTCGGCTCAAATAACGCCAAATTTTTGCTTTCAAATACATTAGAAAACAAAGTTATGGAAAGTGCTTTCATATTTTGCTCTTCACACCAATCGTCAACGTGAAATTTGAAGAGGCTTTCTTTAGAATTCCATTCTGGCAATAAGTACAACTTCTTTGATGGTGCTCGACAATGATGAGATTCCATTACAGAAAGAGAATCTAGAAATTGAATCAGTGATTGTTTGGGCTTCGAGACAGATTCAGATGTTTGTTTTGGACGTCTCAATGTACTAGGATGTTGTATTGAAAACTTCTGCTTCCAATTCTGTACAGTCCACCTCCCTACTTCTGAAGTGTTCAAAAACATCTTTCGACATACTTTGACCCTTCCATCATTTACCTTTAGCTCTCTTTGTTATCTCTTTGGTGTTTCGATTTTGGGGCCGGACTGTCTTGATGATAGTTGCCTATTCGTTGACGAGGTTCTTTTTTTCGACCCAAGCAAGGCTCCAAAATTGATGAAAAATTACTTTCCTTACATCTTCATCTATTGTTTCACATTTTGAAGTACTGCCCAATCTTACAGGAGCATCTTGATTCAATGGAACGTGTTTTTTTGGTTCATTAAGTCCAACAGTCTTTTTTCTTCTCTCTCCCAAAATATCTTCTACCTTTTTCTCTTCTTTGTTTATTTTTTTCCGAAATCCAGTCCTTTTCATCAACTTCAAAAAGTTTCTTTCGTTTCTCACTTTTGTTTATTTCAGTAAGCGAGTCTGAGACAGAATCAGAATGAGGCACAAGTTTCTTGTCTGTATCACTATCATCTGATATCGGTGGATGAGGTACAACATGATGAGTGGTGTCAAAAAAAGGTATAATTCCTATTAGACTGAGATGCTTGTATGTTAATGGAATGCTTGGCGTTGCATGAAAATTTTAATTTGGTTTTTTTGTTTCGAATATTGGAGTGGTATGCATATATGGAGTATTTATGTTGTCTGAGTCAGAATATTACTTGCTTGTGATTCTATTTCAATTTGTGATAGTACTATGATTGAAATATCATTTGTAATGGAAGTATTGTCAACATTATGATCTGAGCTTGTGGAGCTGGGGTACGGAACATAAGAACAAATTGTATCCATGTGTTCTGTGATCAAATTATTTGATAAATCAGCCAGGGATATATTGTTGATATCGTCATTTATCTCATAATAAATTTCATTTGCATGGTTATTTGCATTGTGATGTGAACTCTCTCGAATTTGGATACAGTAACTGAACGTCTTCTAAAACGTGTATCACTTTATTTGGCTCATAATTTGACTCCGAAACTACATTTAGTAATCCATCCAATAATTTAGAAGCCTCAGCAGCCAAATCTGCCATTTTTTTCCCTGGTACATCTTGAAAACAAGTGATTTTTTCATATAATGATAAGACAAAACAAATTATATTCAATACACAGACAACCTAAATTGAATTTTAACTTCAACTATTCATTTAAGGGTATAGGTAATTCAATGAATTAAATCTCTAAACCATTCACTGTGATAATTTCAATCAATAAATCAATAAAAAGTATTCAATTGATAAACTGCTAGATCCGTTTTCGAAAAGGGATATTAGAGTATGTGAACCTGTCAAGTCCCTATTGCTTAGATTAGGAGTTCAATGCGTTTGAAAATACTTGATTAGGAATCTAAATGAAAAAAACTTACAGATAAAACAAAATTAATTCAACTTGTTTACAATTTGTTGTTCACTCACCCAAATATAACTAAATATTCAACTGAAACATGACGAAACTCTGGGCGTCGCAACAGGCACGTGGGTTGCGGAAAATTGTCAGTATCACACTGAGGCCCCAATAGGATTTGTCAGTTTTTCGTTGTGTAGTTGTGCTATTGATCAGAAAGCAGGTTTTCGGCCATGGCATTTCTAACCTTTCTAGATAGAGATATCGTCGTTATTCCCTTTCCATAAGTTAGGTAATTGTCTGAACTGATTGACCGATATAAAAAGTGAAAATTCTCAAGGAATGGACTTAGGCCGACAAATAACACTGGTCAACGTTAAGCCTGTTTTTTGTCCCACTTTTTCAGGTGGATAAGATGAAATATAAACATAAGTAACAAAACAACAACACTGTAACCCCTAAAAAATATCCTCAGAGACTGAAAGATAACAAGCGCATAAACGAATATAGGGGGCGTTGAAAGTAAATTCAACCAAATAACAAATATCGGAGGAAATTGAAAAGCAACATAGGGTACACCCTGCACCATCAGCGGGGGTGTCCCATACTGTTCTCTAAGGGCTTGTGCGAAACACTCGGTGCAAGACTGGTGCCTCCTCCTCGTGGCAACATGGGGAAGTAGGCACATTGGATATTCTCTTTCCCTTACCCCATTATATATCTCGATATCCCTTCATCGCATGGCAAGATCTACGACTGTATATATTGTATATATTAATGTCATGTGTTGTCAAGAAATTTCTATCACAGCTTTTAGCAGGTTAACAATGGGCAAAAAAACATTTTTATTTGATTTTGGTTAACGCTAACTTTGTGGCCCTTGATATAAAAGTGGTTGACTTGACTATCATGGAAATACGAATGGTTTTGCAAGATTGGCTCTAGCTTTTTGAATAATCTCAATTTTTATATGAAACAGTTGAAAGGACATTGACAGAAAGCTGAAAAAGAATGAAAATTATATAAGATTTCGTAAAAATTATATTTAGGTGATTCTTGGAAAATATTTTCTGTGGAGACTAGCAGTGTTCTGCGATCATCTTATATACCCTTTTCAGGTCGTCGAAGAATCTGTCCAACAGGCTGTAGAGTGAATATTCGTGCTCATATTTGCTTCTTGAATCTTGGAGAGATGTGTTACTACTGTAATTAAATCACTTCAAGCTTCAATTGTCAGTTGTCATGACTCTCTTGAAGTTGGCATCCTTCATCAATGTTGGGATTTGAGGGCCGAAAACAATTTCAGCTCTCAACTTTTCCATATCAAGCTCAGAAAATGTTTTGCAATTATATTTGAAGCATTCAACATTCTCGTCCTTTGCTCCAATGAACTGTTTCACCATACCAAGCATCATTTGATATTTCATTACTCAACAATGGCGTATGAGCCGCATTCGATTGAGGATTTTATCAAAGGCTACAGTTCACATGTCCAGTGATTTTTCTCCAATTGACTGTCATAGAAACAGATGAAGCAAATAAATTTGTTGTATCCACTTTGATCAATACAAACCGACAATTGATGTAAGTAGTATTTTTTTTAAGAACTATTCTGATAGTTCCATATTTTTCTTCTAATTTCATCGAATGGACTCATCGGTTTATCAATAGCCACCAATAAGTAGGTTCATGGTTCATATGGAGATGTTGAAGTATTTGCGCAATATTGTTACAATGGAAAAGTTCTGCATCGTCACTAGAATATGATAATATAATTGTGTTTCATGTATTTTATTTGCTAAATAATCTTCGTTTGGTTGATGCTTACAAAACCCTGAACGTTTTCTCTTTTTTCGCATGAGCAAAGATTCATTAGAAGATTCAAACCTTGAGGAACCCATGACTTGTTTGTCAATTTGTAGACCAAAATAAAAATAAGTTCAAAATCTTAAACCCGACTACTGAAAGATCACGCTTTAAAAAGTATGAAACAAGAAAATATTCTTATCTGAAATTGTTATATACAAACTATTCAATATATAGCATCTATAAAATGAACAACTAACATGTAATATATTTTAATATATTCAATACATATTCTTAGTGATGTTCAGAGGATAGCCGTGATCATATGCCACCTACCCTAACAGAACAACATTCTTACAGTAGTAAGCGATCATAAGCTTTGGGGCAAAGTGGCATATGACTACGGCTATCTTCTGAACATCACTATGAAAATGTGTTGAATACATTAAAATATGTTATGTGTGAGTTGTTTATTTGAAAGATGATAAATATTGAATAAAAAAATAAATTTCAGATCAGAATATTTTCTTGTTTCATACTTTCTAAAGCGTGATTATTCAGTTATTCGGGTTTTAGTTTTTGAACTTATTTGTATTTCATACTTTCAAGAGCGTGATTTTTCAATAGTCGGGTTTGAAGTTACTATTCATTCAAACTACTTTGGGGTTATGATTTCGTGATAAAGTATTCCTTTGAATTTTTCTTTGCTCAGGTTTTATTGTTCTAAATGTACCTAGGTAATATACCACGTGGTGGTACTCTCAGCCTTTATCATTATTATTACAAACGTTATGTATTTTATATATAATTTACATGTGAACCATAGCCCATAATGCGAAACGTATTTTTCATATATGTATTCTGGGTGGGTTTGGAGAGAAAATATGTTTGGCTCCCATCTGAGTCGTGATTTTAGAATTTATTCCCAAATATCGGGTGCATGCATATATATATATATATATATATATATATATATATATATATATATATATATATATATATATATATTGTTATGATTGGGTAGAATATAATAATTTTCATTTATACTTATACTGAATAATTGCCCACATTACTTCACTCCGCGTTGGAAGCTAATTATTATTATATGTTATAGGTTGTTTTGGTTTGAGGTTTTTTGATGAAATTTGTAAAATTATTTCTTTCGCCCAATACCATAACAAATTTACTAAATATTTGTAAAATTTTCATTATTTTTCCTTTTTGTAATTCCCTTTGGAATTATTCTTATATACCATTGCCCTATTGATTTCCTAGAATTGAATGTATTCCTTCTTTCTCCCTGCTTTTTATTTCCTTTCTTACCACGACTAAACTCAGTTGGAACGCCTATGCCTCAGGAGTCGATACTGGCAACAGAGCCACTCTGCCTTCCTTGATATCAATAGAACTATTTCAGTTCAGTGTTTATTGGTGAAAGATCAGCATATCTTTGTGGAAAGTAAACCAGAGATTATCAAAAACAATTATTTCCTTTATCCAGGAAAACTTATATTGACCTGGCCTGCGATAGATATCTCGAACTATGAGCAATTGACAAATTTTCATAGAAAAAAATGAAAAACAATGATGTATATTATAAATATAACCTCACTTTTTCTTTTAAGTTGAAAAATTGTTTATAGTTCAATACCAAAATTGAACAAAGTTCTTCAGATATAAGAGTTATTTTGCAAAGTGATTCAGTTTGTGATGTGCACTCAAGAAGTTTATACCTGGAGTTGGATTGTCGCTGATGTATTTCCTGGTGATTCTTTGTAATCCTGCTTCATCTACTCCTCTCAGGGACTCTCTATCGCAGTGGAACTCTCCAAAATCCTTGAAATCAGCTTCTTTTATCCTTAATTATTTTTATGTCGAAATTTTTCAGAGGTTAAATTGATTTGTTATAGTTAGAAATATTTTTTGTTATCAGTGCAAATCCCGAATTTCTTTTCTCTCAAATTTTCAACAACTTTTTTTTTTAACTTTTTTTTTCTCGCTTTGTTTTTTCCTTTCCTTGGTACGATTTCTGTTTTGTCATTCTATTTGAATTTTTGAAAATCGCGCACTCCCTCGTCGCACTTTCACTAATTCGGTGTTATTTGAGGAAACTTATCAGCTAACATATTTTACATTTCTTATCAACTAAATACAAGATTTCATCATAATTAACTTTGACATTTATGTGTTCCTACTTTTCCACATTTTCAAATTTTCCATCAACCCATCTCTGTTCCCTGATTGGCTATTTCCATCAAGAAGTTTCTTGTTCTCCCATTGGCTATTTCAGTTAGATGCAATTTCATATACTGTATGTTTCAACATTATAATTTTGTTGATCACATTCAATCCAGAATAATTTTGTAAAACTAGACTTTTTGTTGTATTTCAAACAATTATATGTTGGTTTCATTTTTGAAAATGAAATAAAATTACTGTATTATAGTATTTGCATATATTTCCTATCAATGTTATACAGAGGTTCAGAAAAAAAAAAAAAAATGAACTACTAACTATTAAATATTTATTATTTTTGTGTTTTTTTTCAAGAAATTATTTATTTTTCATTCTTAAAATATATTACTAGTCCTTTTCAACATATATATATATATATATATTAATTAGCACATTTCAAATTATATATATATATATATATATATATATATATATATATATATATATTTGGAATGTGCTAATTAAGCCCTTCCATTTGATACTCATACATAACGGTCAAAATCATAACCCACCTTTTTGCTTGGACGGAATCGAGTAATGAATACTATGAACCCCCTTTCAAAAATCTGTGATATTTTGTCTCTGTTGTTCCCCTTTTCAACATGAATACCTCTCAAGAGGTTGTCTTGATCGATGTAAGATAGTGACTAGTTTATATTTCAGTCACAGATAATTCCATATCAGAAATGAACTATTATAAAAATTTCAATATATTACATTACTTCAAATTAAATTGTTTTTCAAATGTCTACACCCATGCGTTTTTATTTCATATTTCTAAAGACAGAGCACTATTCAAATTCAACTGTATTTCTCGACAGCAACTGCACTATTGATTCCTATCAATCACACAAAAATGGCCCCCCACACCCCTGAAAAAAATCCTGGATTCGCGCCTTAACCACTTCCTATATACAGTGCGCGTCAAAATTATGGAACAAATTCGATATTTCGCAAGCCATGTTCTTTTGACAAAAATCCTGAAAAGGTCGATTTTTATTTTAAAATGCCGATTTTTTTATGTATATTCTAAAGAGGTTATGTCACTGGTTTTGACATGGTGACGTAATCGATTTTTTTTTAAATTGGAATAGATGTCTTGTGATACCTCATCTGGAAGGCCTTCCAATACTGCATTCAATGATAATAATTAATTAGATATTTTTTTACAGGGTGAACAAAAATTAAAATTTTATTTCAATTAGAGAATAACTGTATATCCAACAAAACAGAACAGTTAAATAAGATGTTCGAAATGCCATCCACCAGTCTCTTGACAATAAGCACATCTACGGAAATATTCCTCTTGCACATTGCGAATAACTTCCGGAGTAATTCTGTTAATTTCGATCCTAATTCGATTTTTCAACTCTTGTAGATTTTGCGGCCTATCTTCATAGACCTTCGATTTCAAATAATACCACAAGAAAAAATCCAGGGGCGTAAGATCTGGAGATCTTGGGGGCCACTCTATCGGTCCGCGTCTACCAATCCGCCTCCTAGGAAAACAGTTATTCAACATTTCGCGAACATCACGTGCATGGTGCGGGGGTGCACCATTTTGTTGCAACCAAATACTTTCATTTGGTGAGTTAGGATTGTTGGCGTTTGAAGAAATATCGGCAGGGCTAGGTATGAGTTCATTTTTTAAAAATTCCAAGTAACGCTTCCCGGTGAGATTTCCTTCGAAAAAATACGGGCCAATAATCCTGTCGTTTATTATCCCTGCCCAAACATTGACTTGCCCGTCCATCATCCAGTGAGGATTATCCCTACCCCAATATCTGCAATTCTGACGATTTACTGAACCATTTAGGCAAAACGTAGCCTCATCGGAAAACAGAATTCGTTTTATAAAACGTGGATTGCGATTACACAAATCCTGCATTATTTCACAGAACTCCACACGGCGATCGGGATCATCATCATTGAGTTGTTGATGTAGCTGTACTTTGTATGGATGGTACTTTCCTGCTTTTAGAATACGTAATACAGATCTTTGGGATATGTCAAGGTCTGCTGCAATTTGTCGTGAAGTATTGTGAGGATTATTCTCTACACCCAATAGAACATCAAGTTTCACGTTTTCTTCTATTTTAGGACGCCCAGCATTTGGAATATGTTTGACATGACCAGTTTCTCTAAATTTTCTCTCAATCTCACTGACTGTTGAACGACTGATAGGTCTATTTGGATACTTTGCATTGAACAAGTCGCATACCTCTTGCTGAGTTCTGGTTCTATCTCCGCATCCAATAAAAATTGAAATTTCTATGCGTTGGGTTTCACTTAAAGTAGCCATAGTTTACTTTCAGAACCTTTTCACCCAGAATTTGTGAAGAATATTTGTTGATATTTCAACTGACATTTATTTGACACTAACTTGCCTATTATGGCATTAATTTGTGATTGTCTTTTGTTTCCATTTTAGACTAGGAAATAGCTAACTATTAATATTTGGAAAGGATCCATTGGTGAAGTAGAGCACTGACTCACTAGTCTGCCAGGGCAGTCTGAGGGGAAGTAAAATTTTGCATTTTTTAACACGCTTTCATTATCTTTACTTGTAACTGAATAACTCACAATGTAATAAAATTTTGGAAGTAAATATTCACCCACTTCCAATCTTCCGAATAATCTGAAATTTGTCACACATATAAAGGACCGATGACAATATAAGATGGTGCAAGATGGTGCACCACGCACTATGCACGTGATGTTCGCGAGTTTTTGAATAACTGTTTTCCTAGGAGGTGGATTGGTAGACGCGGACCGATAGAGTGGCCCCTAAGATCTCCAGATCTTACGCCCCTGGATTTTTCCTTGTGGGGTTATTTGAAATCAAATGTTTATGTAGATAGGCCGCAAAATCTACAAGAGTTGAAAAATCGAATTAGGATCAAAATTAACAGAATTACTCCGGAAGTTATTCGCAATGTGCAAGAGGAATGTGTCAGTAGATTTGCTTATTGTCAAGATACTGATGGATGGCATTTCGAACATCTTATTTAACTGTTCTATTTTGTTGGATATAAAGTTATTCTCTTATTGAAATGAAATGTTAATTTTTGTTCACCCTGTAAAAAAATATGTTAATAATTATTATCATTGAATGCAGTATTGAGAGGCCTTTCAGCTGAGGTACCACAAGACGTCTATTCCAATTTAAAAAAATTACCGATTACGTCACCATGTTAAAACCAGTGACATAATCTCTTTAGAATATACATAATATCATTCTCAATCTTGCCTTACAAAAAAACTATTATCCAAAGATTTGGAAATTGTCCAGAGTATGTCCTGTATTTAAATCCGGCAATATTACTCATATTGAAAATTATAGACCAATAGTCATTATATCAGTTTTCTCAAAAATATTCGAGATTATACTATCTGAACTTATATACAATCATGTCAGTTCTTCTCTGTCTAACTCTCAGCATGGGTTTGTCAAAGCTAGAAACACTGCATCTAGCCTCTGTATTTTTTCACAATTCGTTTCTGATTCACTTGACCAGAGGAACCAGGTGGATGTAATCTTTACTGACTTCAGTAAAGCTTTTGATCGCGTGTCTCACCCTCAACTACTCAAGAAGTTGCTAAGCTTTGGTATATCTACTAATATTCAGTTGCTGCTCAATTCATACCTAACAGAACGGAAACTCTTTGTTGAGTGTGATGGAATAAAATCCTCCTGCTTTACAACCTCATCCGGTGTTCCTCAGGGGTCAAATCTTGGTCCCTTATTATTCCTGATATTCATCAATGATATCACTGATGATATTCATTCTAACAAGCTTTTATTTGCTGATGATATGAAGATTTATAGAGAAATAAAGGACGAAACGGATTACATTGTACTTCAGGAAGATTTGAATTCTCTGAGTAACTGGTGCATTCAGAATAAACTCCACTTGAATACCAAAAAATGTAATGTTATGACTTTCACTCGAAAACTAGTTCCACTCACATTTAATTATGAACTTGATGGTAAAACTCTATTGCGTATCACTGAATCAAAGGACTTAGGAGTTATTTTTGATCAAAAATTGACTTTCTCAAATCATATTGAACATATCATTTCTAATTCGATAAAAAATTTAGGTTTTCTTATACGCAACTGTAAAGATTTCAAGTCGTTTGATTACTTATCTATGGTCAAAGCAAACTTGAGTACTGCAGTGTTGTTTGGAATCCTTCCCATTCCAAATACATTATGGCTATTGAGAACGTTCAGAAGAAATTCTTGAAATATGCTTATTATAAAAAACATGGTATTTATCCCGCTAGAGGCTATAATTATGACCTCTTGCTACAGGAGTTTAATTTGATATCACTAAGGAAATATCGCGAAATGAGAGACATGTGCTTTATTTACGAATTAATACACAATCAAATAGATTGTCCAACTTTATTGTCACAAATGATGTTCAATGTACCTCGTTTCTCATCCCGCTCATGTAACACATTTTACTTACCCGTACCTAACACTGTGCATAACTTCAACTCACCTTTATCAACAATGTCTAGGAGCGTTAACAATCCACCCAATGTAGATATTTTCTTTTTGTCATTTGCACAATTCAAGCGTGATATTCTCAGCATACTTCCTAATTGATAATTATACATTACGCTCTCAGTCACTTAGTATTAATTATGCTCAGTATAAGACTACTCTTATCACCTATTAATAATTTTGTACACCTATTAATGGGCTCTTGGGCCTGTTGGATGTATTTTTGGAAATAAATAAATAAATAAAAAAATCGGCATTTTAAAATAAAAATCGACCTATTTCAGGATTTTTGTCAAAAGTAGATGGCTTGCGAAATATCGAATTTGTTCCATAATTTTGACGCGCACTGTATGTGTCATGTGTCTATCAATGGAATCAGTAAACAAGGCACAACATGTCCGTGCTCTGCTCATACCTCACCATTTAAATCCGAGTAGATTTTCGGATGCATCCCTTCGGAATGTCCCGGCGGCAGCGGTTAATTAGAATACATTCGGGGTGGTTGGAGGAAATTTGCTTATATCAGGGGGTTTGTTCCACGGGACATGTGTGGAATGCAAAGTGAGATCGCGATACGCCTCGTGAATCTATTAGCTAGCTCGGGTAGTTTCACTTAGTTAATTCGGAGACGGAAATTGTTCTTTCATGAACATAGTTCTGGCTTTCATATCCGAATACTGTTTTCATTTTAATTAGTTATTCCAGCAGGAACTCGCTATCGCGGTAGTTGAGCGCCCAAGATTTTTCATAATCGTATTTTCATCGTAATGAACATACTTTGCAGTAGTTGTAGTCTTCGGATGGAAATAATTATAATGGACCTTTACATTTACGAAAAAAAAATTCCAAAACTTATATAGGTCGATTATATTTCATATGAAACGTCCAATTGACTTAGAATGCCATCATATATTTTTTATTTCGAAAAGATATTGCGTTTCAAAGTGTACCCGTGACGTCACGTTCATCGAAAACTACCCCCTCCATAATCCACGTTCAGAAACACGCATTACTGTTCTTGTCAAAAATATAGCTCACTGCTTGATATACACCATTAATATATAATTGAACACTGTTTATTGATAGATTCATCAACAAAAAAACCCATTTCAACAAAGGTTTTCTTCATTTAAAACTTTCAAAGTTTCTGAACGGGCCTTCCTTTTGATGAAGAGCGACCATTGGCAACACCGCAAATATTAAAGACAGTTCCCATTAAAATCATATTGACATTTGAGGTTAATGTTTATTGTTTATTTTTATCGACTTATTAATTTCTCAATATCATAAACGATTTGGTGTGTTTATAATGAAACAAGGCTTCGTAAAAGCAGGTTCGGAAAATTTGCCAAGGGTGGATTATGAAATGCTTTGTTTATGCAACGTTCCCAAGAACTAAGTGAACTAATAACTAAGGATTCAACACTAGCAAATCAATGAGCGCGTTTATGGAAGCCCTAGTACAAGAACTAAGAACCATGACTAGAAAGTTGCCCAACTTTTAACTAAGAACTTTGGTTCTTAGTTGAAACGTTCGTGATTGTTTAGATATAATCAATCATAAATGCATTATACTGTGAATATATATGTAGGCTTTGTCTGTTTGTACTATAATATAAATAATTGAAAAGGGAAACATTCTCAATTGAATATTGATAGAAAGATTTTTCTGTGAATTGAAAAATCCACGATTAAAATGAAGTTATTTTTTGTGAATGTCTAACAAATCAATTCATATTCGGTACCTGTTAGTGTTTCCTTCATGTGATGAGCCAAATATTTATTAAGTTTGAACTACTGAAAATATAATTAATAATTTAGAATGAATAGACTTGAAGTATGTTCATACAAATTTCGTAAATTTTTTGAAAAATTATTTACTTTTTTCACACCAATTCTTTGTTGAGGGATACTAATCTATTTTTTACAAATACAGGCTTACATTTTCTATGGTAAAATTTTTCCCTATGGTTACAAAGCTATAGAAAAAAAAATATTTCTGAAGATATTGGCATTCATGAAGAGAATGTGACAACAAACCTTAGAAAACTTTGACATAATACTACACATTCTAGTTATTCAAAGTATTTTTGAATTCCAATCAATCAAAATTGAAGAAATTATTCTCATCGACAAAGATAAATTGTATTGTGCCATTTGGAGTAGCAGATATTAAAATTTTTACAGTATTGCATTTTTTCTATTCTGACCAAGTCATGGACAGACGAACAGGATCAGAGGGTTTTTCAATTTCCAGACAATAATTGAATTAACTTTCTTATAGCGAGCTCTGAAAGGGATCGGTAAATTTCTTTCAATTTCAGATATTTCAGGCCAATATATAAGCTCTTATAAATAAACAATTTGCCATCATAGGCACAGATTTTGTGAAAATCTTGTGAACACTTGATTTACTCATATCAGTCATCAGCCAATCGAGAGTATACATCCCCAACCCGTATCTTTTTTAAACTTATCAGAACATCCATATATTTAATTTACTCAATTTTGGTAATGTATTTCACAATGTGGTAAAATTTTCAGGGAGCCCCAAATAATATTACTCTTCTTTTCTATAAGTGCAATAGATAGGCGCTGGCGCTGCTGTCCTTCGATATTTTCACAATCAGGATCGGATGAAGACTGACTAGGAATATACTCAGAATTTTTTTTGGTGGTGTTATTTTGGTGAATCGGACAATGTACTAGCTTGGCTACTGCTAGGAGAAGAACTATTCGAAACTCTTGAGTAAATATTTCCCATGGATGTAATGTCACTCAACACAGTTTTACTAGCTGAAGGAGTGATGTTTTCATTTGGTTTGGGTTTCTTCATCGTTGGTAGGTCATATACTTATGATAAACATTGTCAGACCAATGTCATTTCAGGTTGATATGTGAACAGACATCTTGCTTCAACATAAATTTGGATCCCCTTGTTCTAGCATATTCCTAATTCGTAGTATCTTCTTTCAGCTGGAACCAAAGAACAATATGTTTATAGGACTGGATATAAAATACAGTACTGATCGATGATTTTGCAAACTTGCATTGAGTGAAATTAAAGATCGTTCCTTGATGTACTCACCTGGAAATGTTCTGCACAAAAGCATATATTTCCGCTTTTTACAAAAGTTTGATTCACTTTCACTGGTGTTCAGACAACCGTGCACATAGCACTTTTTAGACATTTCCATAGTTATTAAAATTAGAAAATAATTTCCGAAATTTTTCAATACCAAACATTCATGGCGAGCTTGTTCATTTGCAGCAGTTCTCTGCATATCTCGTTTCTCGTATCAGTCGTATCAGATATATGCAAGAAAAAGAGCTGAAGAGAGAAAAACTATTGATAATATTCTATTCCGTGAAGCAAACGAACGAACCTATCAAAGTATCAAATAACAAATGTCATTACGTCACAATTCCATGATTCGCAACTCATACAACGATGCCAAATCAACTTTTAGTGAACGTGACGTCACGGAACCACTTTTTTCCGGATTATGGAAGAACTACCCATCAGAAAAATAAAATAAAAAATCCCAAGTGATATTAGCACATATACTTTCTAATTACAGTGTTTTCACATAGTGCATAAAAAGGTCCATTATGAGGTGAATGAAATAAAAAGCATATCGAACAAAAATGCAAGTTACAAAATCGGAGATGGCAGGCAGTCGAGACTGATAGCAAGTGCCATGCCCATAGACCAGGGTCGACAATTTTTGAAACCAAAAAAAAACAATAGTAGAATGACACTCATTGAAAAAAGAAGAGAATATAACAAAAATTGAAGGAAAAATAATTTACGGGCGATCTGAGGTCGGGAAGGGGAAGGGAGTGAGTTTTTAAGGGTAAAAAACGGTTTATCTCGATTTCCGGCAAATCTTCGGTTCCTATGGAATAAAAATAAATGGCAAAGTTGTAGGTAATGAAAAGATCTACAACTTCGGTATTCACACTTTTTTCACAAAATTTCAAAATTTATGTGAAAAATTCAAATAACCAAGTTTTTGGTTTTTTATTTTTACCTTTTAAGGTAGAGGTACCGGTGCCTGACACTTTAGGATTTTTTTCGTGGAAATATCGACAGTAATATACCATTACTTATTTTCAATTAATGGTTGTACAACTGTGATTTAAATACATGTATTTGGAGGTGATTCAGAGACACTTATTCAAGCTAGGGCCTATTTAGTAACATAGCTGATTAAAAACATGGTGCGTCGTATTCGCACCTGAACCTGACCCCAAAGATTTGGTTTGGCTCTAAGGTTGACACTTAGTGCTCCTTTAGTTGACACCTATTCGTTTTCGATTAATGTGATTGTAAATTCTGATTTTTACTGATTGTGATTCGATTGCACAATCTTGCACTAAGGAAAAGTTAATAATAGACCCGTTAAAATGAATAAATATGTTTTTTTGTAAAAAAAAATATTTCGCAAAGGATGGGGAATCTATTTATTTAGGTATAAGTGAGTACATTATTAAATATTTGGATATTCTGCCATAGCTGGCACTACATGAATTCCTCTCGAATTGATAACAGTAGGAGGACAAATTTTTTCCAACACATCTTCTTCTGGGTACCAAATTTCATCTTTTTTTTCGGCCCATCGCCATCCATGAGGACCGCTTCTTACCATGACTGATACTAAATATTCATTTTCATTATTGATGTCTTTAACTTGACCGGGAAATTGTTTTGAATCGTATTTAACTATGACAAAATCATTCAAACAAATCTTAGCTGGGTGTTCTGTTATGTTTTTTCTTTGGTTTTCTTTTTCTTCTTTCCTCTCATTTGAATAAGATGACGAAAATAGCACAGATGTATTTTTCTTTGCTCTACGAGGCCCCAGCACACGTTTTTTCTCCTCGATTTTTCCTTCATCTCCACCCTCAACTAGATTTGATGATGACGATTGAACTGATACTGTCTTCTTCTTTTCAGCTGGTCTCTTATTCTCTATCAAAAGTTTTGTTTCCTCCCATTCTCTCTTATTTTCTTCTTTTTTTCTTTCCTCGTTCTGTTTCTTCTCCATTTTTTTTCTACTGTACTCCTGCCATTGTTGACTTGTAACTACTGACGGAATTTTTTCCTTTTTCTTCTTGTTACTAACAGTGGTTGTTTCAGGCCAAAACAGAGCTCTTTTAAATGGACTTGGAATATTCGGATCTATCGTGTTTTTCTCTTCGTTGCTTTCAATAATCGGATGAATATTTGTCATTGAACGAGGCAATTGATCAGAAGGAGACAAAGCCACATTGAAATTGCCAGATTTGGAAAATATCTCTGAAAATGGATTAGTTTTAGGAGGAGTCTTGTACATACGGCTAGTAGTAGATATTGTCTCAGGCAGCACAACATTGGAGGGAGGGTCTAGAATGGGGTCAAAATCAATATATGTTCTGATTGAAGTGTTAGTAATGGACGAAGTGTTCGGTTGAACGATCACATTTGGGATAGGCTTAAGCAAAGGATCAGAATCGAAGAAATTATCCGATGAAAAATCATTATCAAATGTATTCTCTAACAAACAATTTGTTAATGCGTCATCAAGCGCAGTCTCTACTGGTATTGAATCTGGGAGTACGTCGATGATGTCAATGTCTACGTGGGGATTCTCAAAGATTACTTCTGCATCGTTGATCATCTCGATAATATTATTTTGCTGCCTGATTTTTTTCCATGTAATGAACAGAGATTTATCAGATTCTGGTCCTTCCCAGTTTTCTTCATCTGCATGTTGTCTAAAAATATCCAGGGTATATTTTTCAATGAATTTTTCGAATTGTTTCACGTCTAAATAACCGTCCCCCTGATCCCCAACTGAACTTGTTTTATTTGTTGTATGATCCTTCTTCGAAATCTTTGGGAAAAATGTATGTACAACATCAGGATTCCAGGGAAACAAACCGCATTTGCGAAATCCATTCATCAAGACACTAGTTGTTACTTTTTCCTGAAGGGCTTCATTTAGTAGGGGACAGAAATGTCTTCTCTTCAGAATGTCCCCTTGGTGTTCAATTCTCCAAGTATTTACCTTCTCCTTCCATCCTGTCTTCATTGTTCTGAAGACAGCAACATCCATTGGCTGCAATAAGTGTGTGGAGTTGGGAAATAATGCAACCAGAATGATTTGCTTTTCAGAGCAAAATTTACTAAGGTGATATGACATATGCGAAGTATGCCCATCAACAAAAAAAATTATTGGGAACTGAACGTTTTTCTCGGCCCATGGGAAAAAAATATTCGTGATGTAGCAATATAATGTATCACAAGTCATCCACCCGTTTTCGGATGTACCGATTCCCCAATCTTCAGAAACACTTTGTGATAGTTCCGCCGGTATCCTTTTATATTTAAAAATCACCATGGGAGGGGCAATTTGGCCTGCTGCATTTGCATTGACGAGAACAGTTATGCATTATTTTTCATTATCATTTATTTTGCAGTATATCGTTTTATCGCCTTGCACTCCGAGAACTCTTGATCCTTTCGGATTCAAGAAGAAAGCTGACTCATCAGCATTGAAAATTCTAGTTGGGTCTTTCAAAATGTTGGTGGAATTAGTTTCTTCGAAAAGTTCATATACTTCATTGAACCATCTGAGTAATTGAGCTTCTGTGACAGATGACCTACTTTTTATTAAGTTTTGAGCCATCAGAATGCTTATTTGAGGGTGTCGCCTCAAAAAACCCTCATACCACTTCCTACCAGGGATATCGTTTTCAAAATTGACTTTCAATTCTGCAGCTAACTTCTTTACACTGTATAAAAAGTTTTCTTTGGACACAGGAAACCCTGATCTTGCCATGATAAGTGGCCATTCAGTTAGAAGATTTTCATGTTCGGTGTTCAAAATGGTTTCAGGACCCATTTTCCTTCCTTCGGGATGGATTCCTTTCGATTTATACAAGAGGGTTGTACGTGGAACATTAAAATTTCTTGAAGCCGTTTTGACTGGCATTCCGGCTTCAACTGCTTGCAGAGCAGATATCATATCCTCTTCCGGGTATTTAAGAATTTTATTGATGGCCGACATTTTTGCTGTACCTAAGTAAATGAATAAAAAGATGCTTTAAAAACGTCATTCAGAGGGGTATCAGTTATAGGCTCAAGTGTGTTCCTTAACATGACACTCCACGTTAACACTGTGTCATCTTTAGGTGCAAATATGCTCCTAAAGGTCATCTATGGGTTCCGATGTGCTGATTACAAAAGGATAAATGAGGTAACAAAACAAAGTAGAATATGTCATAAATAAAAAGTTATCAACGAAAAAGTATCCTGTCCCAATAGCTGACACCCCTGTCACCTACTGGTGCATACCTATATAATGCGAACCTATACATGACACACCAAATAAATATGTTTTTCGTTTTCTAGGTAACTATTTCGTGTTGAAATTCGTTATTTGGAAGCTCAATCAACTGAACAACCAAAAACGGATTGAACACGGCTCATTTTGTTACTGAAAGCCCTTATAGCATACACTTACCTCCTTGTGATAATATGAAAACCGTTACTTATTTGTCGGACTTCACTGCACACCCGCATCAGACGATGTTGTTGACATGTCTGATAATGCCTTGTTGCCACATGTCCTTTTTTTATTTGAAGAGAATCGTTGCCAGATCTTGGCAAAATGAACAAAATTCCTTGATGAAGCTGGGTATCCTTATAATGAGAAAGTGAAATGATAACTGTCAGCCACTGGTACAGTGTCAGGTACTGGTACTTCTACTTACAAGAAAAAAATTTTTTTCACGAAATTTGGTGAAAACTCACTTTTTTATGTCCCAAACAAACTGTGATTTTTTTTATTTGAAATATTTATTTTTGCACCTTATTTTGACTTAATATCGAAAAAGCACCCTAATTTTCAATCAGAAATTCTCCCGTCAAAATATCAGGTTTTTTAAAAAGTCGGTAGGCTTTTTGTTAGTTGAAATCTCTACTTTCTGATAGTGTAAAAAAAATATGCAATAATATGGTAAATGTTCTCAGAAAATGCAAAGAAATAACAGGTAGTTAAGGCCCACACCCTCCTAGTCCCTTCCCCAATTCTCTATGAAATACCTTTTGATGGGCTAAAATTTTCCGTAGGTCACTCAGGTATATAAGTTATTTTGAAATAGCAATGAATAGGCATCTACGCATATAATTTAAAGAAGATTCTACAACTTTCTCAAAATATTGTAGATGTCCTATTAAATTCGGATTCGAGTTTTTTTCGTTTTTTTTGCATTTTCTGTCATAGTAATGTACTTTTTTTTATACCATCAGAAAGTAGAGATTTCAACAAACAAAAAGCTCACCGACTTTTTCAAAAAAGCTAATATTTTGACTCGAGAACATTCGATTGAAAATTAGGGTGCCCTTTCGATATTGAGTCAAAATAAGGTATAAAAATAAATATTTTGAATCAAAAAAATAACAGTGTGTTTGAAACATAAAAAAAGGGATTTCCACCAAATTTCGTGAAAAAAAAATTGTTGTAGATCTTTTTATTACCTACAACTTTGCTATTTAAGTTTTTTCCATAGGACTTGTAGTTTTGCCGGAAATCGAGATAAACCGTTTTTTTATTCTTAAAAACTCGCCCCCTTTCACCCCGACTTCAGTTCGCCCGTAAATTCTTTTTCCTTTCATATTTGTCATAGTCTCTTCCTTTTCCAATGGGTTTCATCCTTCTATTATTTTTCTTCACTTTTTACCATTTTCAAAGGCTTCAGCACTGGTCTACAGTTTGGTTTCGCACTATAAATCATTGTGCTGGTACGTTGAGCCAGATTACTCAAATTTAACCTATTTCACGTGAGTTGGCGCATTTTCAAACATTGAGTGGGCGAAGATGAATCGAGGTAAATCAATCAATTTTCAAATCAATCAATATATTCACCAATTTCACAAGTACCGGGTTATTCACATGAATTACCCACCCTTTATCATCGTTATTATTGCCTAGAAAAAAAAAGTTGAGAGTAACAGTTTTGTGGTAATGACTAAATTTTGATGAAATGCTATGAAAAATACAGTAGCGTCTAGATTTCAGGAAGTATTTTTTTTAAATGGGATTTTCTGCATATAATTGAATTTTTGGAATGATATTTTCTTCCTGATTTCAAAAATATACTATAAGTTACCCCTATCTTATACCGTTTTTGACATGTTTTTCGGGTAATCTTCCACAGTCTGGAAATGAAAATAAAATCAGGAAAATCTATACAAGTGTAGAAAGGGCAAACTAATTAGTTCACCCCGATGACTTATTGCGTTCACCAAATTATATTTCCTATAGAAAAATTATTCAATTTTCAATAACTTGTCGTTTTCTGAATTTGCCTATCAATTTTTTATTTTTTATTTGAAAGATACTTCTCCATATAGTTTTTGCTTGACGTTTCGAAGACTATATCTGCCCGCGTTCTCAAAATCTTCTGAATCTCCTTTAATTGTTTTAATAATTTCGATTTTTTCTCGCAGAGTCTTTTTCGCTTTTTCAACCGATGGATGTCAATTGAGATCTGCCGAAAAAGTTAAAGAGTGACGTATTGCTCATTTGATATATGGGGTGTTGTTCAGATCAGTTCATTAGCATTCTACCATATCTCACTTCCTCTCTGAGTAGAGGTAACCATGTATGATCCATTTCAACAAAATTTCTTGAAAAGCAGTTGTTATTGGAAAGAATAATACAGGCCGTTTCTTTCAATTCCCTCCTCTCTCGATGTGGTTCTTCCATCAAGATTTTTGTCCTATTCCATTCAATCGTATGATGTGAGGATATGTTCTGCAATTTTTGATCCGGTTATTTGTCGATTTCTGATGTAACTCTGATGTTCACTTCGGAGCACTTCCAATGGTATTGACGTTTCACCTATATAACCATCACCACACGAACAAGGTATGTGGTAAACACAGTTTTTGGTACTTTCTTCTGCGTTTTTTGGTTTTGTTTGTGTTAGTATAGATCTCAGTGTGTTTGTTGTTCTAAATGATGTTCTCACATCATACCTATGTCCAATTCGTTTGATCTTTTCTGATAATCCGGGGACATAAGGTATTATGTTGGTTGTGAAATGTGAAGGTGGTGGGAGTACTCCTGTTGGTTGTGTTAATTGGTTGTTTGATAAATTTTTGTTTTCAATGTCAGTGATTGTTTTTTCCACAAACTGATCCGGATATGCATTTACCTTGAGAACAGATATTATGGGGTTTATTTCTTCCTGTAGATTATGGTTGGAATTTCAAACTGTTTGGGCTCGATTATAGAGACATTTAACTATGCCTTTTTTCACACTGGCATGATGGTTTGAGTTGTAGTGTAGATATCGATTGGTATGCATCTTCTTTCTGTGTACAGATGTTTCCATACGGGATGATGATTTTTGGATCATGACATCTAAAATGGGGAGTTGGTTGTTTTGTTCTGATTCTAACGTGAGTTTGATTGTCGGTTCTTGACCGTTTATATGATCCAATAAAATTCTTCTTCACTTCGATTCCAGATAGCGAAAACATCATCTACGTATCTCCACAAAAAACTACATTCATTCAATACCGTTTTTGAGATATCAAACGTCGAGTAACTTGGTTAGACTAGTTGTTACTGTAAAAGCCTATGCTATGAAAGTTAGCATTTTTGAAGTAAGCTATGAAAATGTTTGTTAAGTGACATTTCTTCAATGGAATAATCAAAATTGTTTACAGTGAGGAAGAAATTGTTCGAATATTCATACAAAAATAGATAACAATGATTTATTTGGAAAATTTAAATTACTTGATAACTCATAAAAGATGTTCAATGTGTTCACCATTATTGTCAATGCATAAGTGATAACGTCTTCTTTTATATTGTCATACAGATTCTCTATTTCAAGTGGAATCGTGTCCGTCAATGAATTGAATATTATCATTATTAACAACATAGGGGTCAAGTCCGGACTGTTGGGTGGCCATTATTCGAATGTTCTTGAACGGGTAGGACAATATGCGGGGTTGCCCCATCTTGCATCCAAATCATACTGGCAAGCTCGGCTTCCGAAAAATTCTGTTCTCTTTTACTCCTGGAATGATTATTTCTTGATAGATAACTGCTGTTGATATATAATAATAGAATATAGGGCCAACAATTTTATTTCAAAAAATCCCGCATTAAACGCCAACAGTTTTTCTTTCTGTTCTCTTTATTTGTTTCACCAATCTTTTTCCGTTGTCCATTTTTTCCCACGACCTTTGATTTTTTCTATTGAAAACTCCTGCAGTTGAGAAGGATGACTCATCAATCCATAATTATTTAGTTTATCATCTGTTGGCAAACTTCCAACCTTTTTCTCTTATGAGTATCTATTAAAACTTGTAGGGGTAAAATTTTATGTGGATTTTGGTTGTTCTTTTTCAAAGTACATTGGCTTTCACCTAATTGATCGTCTACATTTTTCAAAAAACATTCAGAATTTTCTTGAAAGTACAATGTTTCAAAAAAGTCTATCCGCCAATGAATATGAGTAGTAAGTGGGGAACTTGGCTGTTATCCTTTCAACCCCTGCTTCGAATAATCGCTCAGTTCAGGACAATTAGCCATGATGATATTCACATTTACCATCAAAGTATTTTTTACTGTTGAATATTTGGACGATGAGGGACTCGGAGAATATATTTCTGAAATATCCAAGTTCGTTATCAGCATCGTCGGTGAATTTACGAAGGGGCGTTTATCAGAAATCGACGTCAATGTTTTTATTGGGGTAATAAGTTGCGCCGAAGCTCTCAAACTGGCGTGAGTCAAATCCAGGTAGTTCAGATGTTGTTTTTAAATTAAGGCGTATATCCAAATTGCGTAGAATATTTCGAAGCAAACCAGCGAAAATGAAATACGCTCATATGCAATGGCATATTTTTTTTAAATAAGTTCAATACTAACTGGTTAACATAAAATGCGCCTATTTGTTGACGTAGGTACCAAGCTTATCGGCTTATTCCTTGGCGTTAAATGATCGCCCTATTTTAAACTTTGCGAAATTTTACTTGCAAATTCCATCTTGTCCACTTTGGTGAAAAAGAACCAACACATTGGGTATCAGTGAAAAACTATGAGAACTTCTTTGAAGAAACTACTACCTTCTGGAGTTCTTGAAAAAGAAGGTAGAGGTGGCAGGAAAGATACACAGAAGGAACGAGATGGAATCATTCATCAAAATGTCATTAATCATATTGAAAAGTTTCCCAAAGTAGGATCACACCACTATCGGAAAGCTAGCGAAATACGAGATCTGAATTCACAGTTATCGATTCCTAGAATGTATTGTATGTATTAGGACGAAAACAAAAATAATGAGAGAGCGAGCGTCTTCTCATTCAGGAAATTATTCAAATATATGTACCTCTTTTTCTATCGCCCCAAAAAGCACAGTGCACGTTCTGTATGATTTACAATGATGATGATGACTACAATAATAATAATAATAATAAATAATAAATATGTATTCTACGAATTTTTACAAATAAAATTTAAAAATATACAGTAATAGTATAGATACAATGGGTGAATGATATGGGTGAAAAAAATTAAACTTGAATAAGAAATATAAAATTAAAAATAAAAATAAAATACTAAATAATAGAATATGATGATGATGGTGCAAAGATAGACATGTTCGTGTTTTTGGTGTCATTTTCGGTAGGTATGTTGTCACTTTCGGTATTTTTGTAGACACAATCGTGTATTTTCGCCATATTCGGTAAGTATAATGTCACATTCTTTTTTTTCATCTCAATAGATAATGAAAAAAACCACGCTCATTTTTCCATAATCCATAACTTAAGTTTACTTCCATACCACTGAAAGCTTGAGATATTCTTTAGGTCTACTGTTAACAGTGGAAAGAGTCTGGTAGCTACATAATGTGCTTTTCTTTGGTTAATTGTTTTTAACTTCGAGGAAAAAATATAACCTGGTCAAATCATCACTGAAAAAAAGTATTTGACACATGGAACAGAAAAAAAAATGTGAGAAGAATAAAGTCTGAGGGTATGGAAAGAGCAATTGGAGATACTGAGGTTTCCAGTGGTGTTTTCGATTTGTAGTAAGTCATTCGATATCCAAATTTTATAAACAACGCCTGGCTTTCTCTAATTTTGAGAGACTGCCACTGTTACAGTTGGTAGAAAACCCAAAGTAAAGGAGGTTCATCCGAATTGTCAAATTGTCCACACCTATTTTTGAAAAGTTGTGACATACTTCCTGCAATATTTGCTTTTTTTCTCAATGAGAGCAAAAATATAAAAACATAACTCTCTATTTCTTTGAGCCATGCCATTGCCAAAATGAGGGTGATTCGGCACAACGTGCTAAAACTGCAGCAGTCGAACAGACTGGAGATATTTTCATATCCAGTCAAATAATCCCGATTATAAAGTAAACTCAAAAGAAACATACCGACATTGTTCAGTGATTTTCTAGACTTCAAGACTCTTTCCCGAGATTTTACGTGTTTTTCAATCTGATGAAATGAAGCCTGAATCTGATGATACGTTAAATGTCTGCTATTATGATAGATAGGGAGTCGACTAACAGAATCTGTTACAAAAATAGTCACATGGAAAAAACATTCCGGATGATCTCCTTTTGAAGAAATGTGGATATAACGAAAATCAAGGTTAAAAAACTCAATAATACTCAGTTCGAGCGGCCATTGAAACAGTATTCGTCTCTCATATCACTTTCTGCAGGATCGACTCCCGTCATTTGGATTGCAGAATACCAAACATTCTACCAAACTCTTCGCCATTTGAGTAAATACCGATCTGATACTCTTAGAACAATTCATTCGCTATATATAATTATTTAAGATTTTTGACTGAAACCGCATTACATTTGTTTATGTATTTTACTTCATAATCTCATTGGGCTAAAATGAACATGCTTAATAAATCACGATCACTAAAAGGCGTTTATTTTTCAGACTGAATTTTAATTATCTTCTTACCCGCATTGGATTATATATACTACATTTCGAGTGTTCACAGAAATTCAATGAAATTGACCTACTTTTCTGTTGGGACTTGTATTATCCGCTGTTAATCCCCCTATTTGGTTGAAAAATTAGATTTAACTCCATGTGTTCAACTTTATTTTCCACTCAGAAGTAAAAAAAAAATCAATATTTTTTCAGCATGAAAACAACTCAACATAAACGTAAATCTGTACTCTTCTATGGGTAAAAAATTGAACAGAATATATTGCGTATCTGAGTCAGAGAGACTTAACAAAAATCTTGGAATGTTGTTATAACTGATCAAAAATCTTAACATTTTCTTTCGCTAGTGACAACATAGGAATCCAGTAAACCTGAAATTGTATCTCCCCAGAAATTGTTCAAATCCATTCTCGCCCCTTTGTAAATTCACCGACGATATGTTCTACACAGTTTCATGCTATCTAGTTCAGTAATTTGTCATATTCTCTGTCGTAGGCGTCTCTAGATTTATTCGGTAGAGGGTGTTGTGTTGCTTTTTCCGCTTTTCTGAAATTTCGTCAGGAATTTCAAAACTTTTCTGCATTCAGACTTTTTAAGTTTGAAAGCAAGCAGAAATTTGTTTCATCAACAAGTAAATACAGCATTTTCCTAGCAATGATATGATAAAATGAAAATGTTGTAAAAATCAAATTGAATTTTCAATCTTTATTATACTTATATTGTGCATGCAATAACGAACTAGCATGACATAATAGTTATTTATAGAACTAGGTCGTAATATAGGCGTTTAGTGCACGATGGCGTAAATATTACAAGCCAAGGATGCTAAACGCTATTTACGACCGAGATACATACGTAATTTTATGCACAACCCAGTATTTATTTCATTAATTTATATTTTACAAATGGAAATAATTCTGACTCACTCAGTATTCATGTTTTGATTGACAGCAACTGACACTGACAATAGCGATATTTCAGTTTTATCCAAATCGTATTGTAACTAACATTGTTTATGACCATAGCAACCAAATCAAAAAATTACTTTTGAGTCGGCACCATTATTGTGTCCACATTATTCCACAATGGAAATGATAATTTTTGCTGAAGGAAAACTTGATCTTCTACCATCGGAATCAAGGAAGTTTCATTAGAATGACTTACATTGAATCAAATTAATGGATATTATTTGTTAGCATATTTTAATGGAAAATCGAATAACTATAAAACTCCTTCACTATGGAGCTATCAATCATTGTTGAAAGCCACGATCAACATCAACGAAAATATTAGTAAGTTCCCTGAACTAATTGTATTTCTCAAACGTACATTCGACGATTACAACCCAAAAAAGTCACTGATTTTTAACAGATATGAAATAGGTAGATTCTCAACAGAGGCCCCAGATGACAAGTATTCATTAATGAAAGTTGCTTAAATTTTTGGAGCCTGCAGGCGTGGAGAACTTACAAAAATTAACATCGAAAACATTCAAGATTTTGGGGAATCATTATTAGTCAGCATAAAGGAATCAAAAAAGATGGTAGACATAATGTTTATGGTTGTGGATAGGAAGAATCCGATTCCCAGCTTTCTTGGGCTCTACAGGAAATTTTGAATTGATGTAGCCGATACTTGATGAAAATGTATATCAAAGTAAATAGAAAAAACTCACTTCACTAAATGATTTTCACCAAACTGGATTGACAAAACCATAATACGTGTTTCGATATACAATAGCTTCTTTCAAAATTGAGTATAAAAATAGCTACGAACTAATTGATAAAATCAAGAATATACAACTTCCAGGCAACTACAAACTTGTCTCTTTTGAGGTCCAAAATTTATTTCCGAGCATTTCGCCAGAAGTGACTATCACTTTGGTAGAGAATCTTATGGTTATCCATTTTTGTTTATCTCAAAATTATTTCTAATTTAACAATAATTTATATTCTTCTGATGAAAGACTAATAATTGGTAATCCATGGAGTCCTTTACTAGCTGAAATATTTATGGATAATTTGGAACAGAAATTTCACAATAATCATTTATTCAAAAAATTATTTTATTGGTACAGGTATGTAGACGACATTTCAGTTCACCTCGTGGGAACTGGAAGACAATTAGAAGTGTTTTTCGACTTATCAATACAATTCACCCCCCAATTAAATTCACCAAAGAAATGGAAACAGATAATTCTTTGAACTTTTTAGACCTGACTATAATAAAAAATATATTATAAACATAATTTTTCAATTTTTCATAAACCTTCATATACCGACATCACAATACACAGTACATCAATGCATCCATACCAACATAAATTAGCTGCGTTAAACAGTATGATACACAGATTAGGTAAAATACCGCTTTCACAAGATAATTTCAATGAAGAATTAAATAAAATCAAACAAACTGCTATTATTTACGGTTATAGTCCAAACCTCTTAAATAATATTCTTTCAAAAAAACTTTATAAAAAAGCTATGTTTCCTACTCTAAACGAAAAACAAAATTTCAAAGTATATTTAGGCAATCCCACCGAAAAAAAAAACTATATTTTTGCGCAAAAATAACATCAATATCACATATATAACATAATAATTTATGTAAATTTATTAATAACAATGAAGATAAAACCGAGAAATTTGATAAATCTGGAGTATATAGATCAATTTGTGGCTCTTGTGCAAGTTTTTATATAGGCCGAACAGTCAGAACATTCAAAAAACGATTATCAGAATATAGGAACTGTTTATTCGATAGAAAAACAAATTCAACTTTTGCTACTCACCTCTTGACTGAATAACACTGTTTTATTAACGATTTCGAAATATTACATACAGAAAAGAAAGGTTATAAACTCGACCTTCTAGAAAGTCTGGAAATTACTAAATGCAAGAGGTCGCAGTTTCTGCTTACTGACCAGATTAACCTAAATAATTCTTCTTTGTTGAATTTGTTTTACTGAAGATTAAACAGGTAATGGATCTTATCTCCATTCTACTTGGTCTCATTCCCCAATGGATAATCTTTAATATCATCAATATCCTTAATTAGATTCATATACCTGCTTCAACCTGCCTTGACTATTCAACATGATATATCGTGATTGGTGAGTTAGTATTATCTCCACTTGAAATATATATTTTATAGCGAAACACGTGTCGTGGTTTCGTAAACCCAGTTTAGTGAAAATCATTTAGTGAAGTGAGGGTCTTTTGTTCACTTTTCCACAGGAAGTATATTTGTTACGACCAACACAGACTAAACACAAAAGATTTTTTGTGTTTTTCAAAATTATGAAGTGTTCTGCTCAAGTGGTTGAAAATGACACGTTTGGTCAAATGCCTCAAAATATTGACATTTTTTTGGGATTACCCAATGATAGAGAATACTCGGGACATTTTTTTCGGAGTAGTTACGCCACCCTTTCAACAGAAGCAAATGAAAACCTTACCAACATCGAATTACACGCTGACTGGAAATCAAAAAGTGTAGCGGAAGGTAATATTGAAAAAACCAAACTTGCAAGAAAAAATATCGCTTACAAGATTGTGTCAGGGGACTGTGATACACCCTCAACGTCAAAGGTAAACACTCAGGAACAACCATCTTAGTAATTCAACAAAACAATCGCCGGCTTTGAATACTGCTAATTGTAATAATTGCATGTTTAATTTCAAATTTGAATGAATGAACTGTTTGTAGTATTATGCTCGTGTTAAATGAATGATTTTGATATATTTGTTTTCAAGTTTACTATTCAACATTCACATAAAGCAAAAATCTATAAAAAATGACTCTGCCGCCCGCGGGTGATAAAATGGTCCGGCGGGCGGTAAAGTCTCTTTTAGTGTACAAACACACTAAGCGCGGGTTTTCTGCTTACCAATAACCTGCGCCGATGCGCGCCCATAAGCTTCTAAAACACTGCATGCATTTAAATGAGCTATAACAAAGTTGAAGCAGACGGGGACTTGTCAGCGCCGGATAACGGCGCTGTAAGTTTACCGGAACAAAAATTTTTGCTCGCCGGTTGTGAAAGCGGGCTCATGCAATTTCTGAATATAATTGGTAGTATTTATTCGATGAGTATTAACAATATCATAATTAGAAAGAAATATGGATACTGACATGTACATTACAACAATTTTCAGTTAAACGGTGTTCCACTTTTTGTAAAATTTAGTCAAATGTCTCTTGACTCATTATAGTGTATTGAAAAAAATCATTCACTATCCTTCCTTAAATGTTAAAATAGGTGATGATACTCTCTCACCCAATTTGAACTCACTATTGCCGGAAATGTCGGAGTAAACTCCAAAAACTCTTGAAAAAAAATTATTTTGATCACCCTGTTCCTCGAAAACCAAGCCGTTTAGGACATATGTTTATATGAACTTTCCGTCCACTCTTTTCCCTATCAATTTAGTTACCACAGAATCTAAAGCTTACACGTCATCATCAGATGGAGATGACATTTCTCTACTGGGAATTTCTAACTTATAAATCTGACGAAAAATTTTCCGCAAAGCTGTTTTTAAGGTTTTCAATGAGTGTATCCAATGCGCTGGAAATCGGCACCTATTGTCGCCTGCAATCGGAAAGCAGAAAACCCGCGTTTAGTGTGTTTTCACACTTATACAAGGAAAGTGCACCTTATTGCCCACTTATGCATAAAACATTGTGTGCGCCGCGGGTATAAATAGATGTTTATGCCCTGAAGGCGATGATCTTACAAACCTGACAGCCTCTGACCCGGGGTTTTTGTAAGTCGCCCTAATACCCCTGGTACATAAATATCTATTTTAATATAACTCGACCTCACTATGCAAAATTTCTATTATGTATAGAAAAAACATCCGTAAAAGACATTTTTTCCACGTATTACATTATGATATTATACACGGTTCCGAATTTTTATTCAGTGTATTTTTTGTATCCTGGAAAAAATTTATTTATGCACGACCGGGCGTAAAGTAGCACTTTAGCGCCCGCGGACTACTTTATAGCCCGGCCGGCGATAAAATCGTTGAACAGGCGCTAAAGTGAATTCCAATCTCATATCGATAGAAATCTATATTCCGATGGATCATATAATCAAACCCAAAACATAATTAACAATAATATAACGAAAACATTGAACATAAATGAATTTAGAAAATGAATTATAACTTAATATTGACAATACAATTAGAACAGTTATTTATGGAAATATTTGGATTTGTTGTTTTCTGTTGTTGCAGATAGTTACTGATTTCAACTGATTTCTCATTACTAGAAGTCTGAAGAGAATGCATGTTATTATCTGGTGTTTCAGAGAAGTGAGCAATATTTTCAGATTGTCTGCAATGGCTAGTAGAAAGCTCATCATTTTCTACAATTTTCTTAGCAATCTTCAGCTTATTTGCAACTGAATTTTCAATATAACCTTCCGCAACAGTCGTCGACTTCAACCCAGCATGTCTTTTAATGTTGATTATATCCTCGCCTGCATCTGCTAACATAGCTGAGGAACGTCTGAAGCAGTGACCAGTATATTTTTTCGCATTAGAAATATCTAGGTAAGTGGCTATTCTGAATGGTATTTGACCGAATGTATTTTTTCCGATAACCTGTCTCGTACACTTGCCATTTTTATAATATAAAAAAACCGCTTTTGATCATTCTGATCTCGCAAGAAAGAATATTTTCTGTGAATATCCAAATGACTTGGCGATTTCTGTTCTTTATCTATTACAGTAAATACTCGATCTATCTTCGTTTTGGTTTCTCGTATAGTTATGAGTAAGAATTTTTCGAAATCTTGAATGTCGTCCACTGTGATATTCGCAAATTCTTCGCGGCGACATGCTCCACAAATACAAAAAATCAGTGCTACCTACAATAAATTCTCGGATTAACAAACTGAACATTGAGAAAACATGAAATTAAAACTTACTTTCATCATAAGATACAAATCGTCTGGTGCTTTCCTCAAAAATAACTCGATTTATTCTCTGCTTAGAATCTTCGATTTCTTTGGTTTATAACCATCGAATTTTCGTTTCAAGCCGGTCTTGCTTTCAATTTATAAGTCATAGTAGTTTTGCCTTGAGTCATAGTAGTTTAGATTATTTAGTCATAGTAACTTGAATTCTTTAGTCATAGTAACCCCACAGTATTCTTGGTTTATCATGATATTGGTTTGCGTACTACCCATCGCTTAGCGCTTAAAATCTTGGTATTGCTATTTTTGGGATTATATAATTTGATGAGTTTGCCCTGGTGTGCTTGTTCACTTGCTTAGATTATCTTGTTTACTTTTAAGTTCCCTTTTTTTTTTTCCTTTTAATTTTTTTTTTAATTTGTTAACTTGCTTGCCTTGGTGATTTTGCATACTTGCTTAACTTGGCTGACTTACTTAACTTTGCTTATTTGCTTACCTTAATCATTTTGCTTGACTTTGCCTACTTAGTCTATCGTGTTCACTTGCTTACCTTGCTATACGTCAGACCTTATTATTGTAGAAAATAATAATAAATGAGAGTCTTGGAACTTGGCTTTTTTTTATTCAATCCCATTTGGTAGATTGGTGGGTTGAATGATACTCGGGTATTTGTGTGGAATTAATTTACCTGGCGCCCAGTCACAACGGAATTCAGAATTCCAGTTTCATAAAAAAACCACCCCATCTCCACTGACAAGCCGCAAATGCCCAGCTGCCTGACAGCTCAGACATCTTGTAGCCAGTACTAAGTACGAATTGTAGGTTACATCTTGCGTATCTACTGATATCTATATTATCATGTACATTTAAAGTAGCTTTCAGCATTGAATAATATGACCACATGGTAGAGGGCTTACAATATTCAGATTTTTCCAGAGAATAGGCAAGAAGTACAGTCTCTGTGTATTTCCTATTTTTCAAATTTTTCCCGTTGCACCACCTCAAGAATTCTTCATACACCTTGTCGTATATTTTCTTGGATTAACTTGGCAATAAACTCAATTTCGCATCCTCAGCTGCTTTACTCATTTCTGGTGGAGTACAATTCACACTTTCTTCGTCGCTTGAATCCATTTCAAAATCAGTAATAAATTATCTGTGATCAAAAAAATTGACAACAAATATGGCTACTAGCCTATATAACCTTATTTCGAAAAATTGACTGAGATGCCATGGTAACATTCATTCCATCACTTCTTGATTTATTCTGTTTCCGATATGATATGAATATACATCCTCAGGGCAGCCTTGATGTATTTTTATCATGTTCTAGATATAAAGAGGTATCTATCTACATGACATCAAATATACCGGTCGTGCATGAAATTTTGTATGTATTTCGGGCGTAATTTGCTTTTATGGACCTAGGCGTGTTAATAGCCCTCGCTATCGCTCGGGCTATTACTTACACGCTGCGGTCCATGAAAGCCTATTTCACGCCCTTGATACATAAATAACTATAATGGCTACCTCTACGTATTCAATTTCAATTATTATTTGGATATGAACTCAAATTATATTTGTCCTCATTGATTTTTTAATTTAATGAGCGCAATACAGCAGAACGATATATATTTTATTTTATGGATTTGAAGTGTTTCGTTACCTTCTGACTAGCATCCTTACATGTTTTCAACTTTTTAATTCAAATCCTACAAAATATATGGGTAAATGTGTCTGAATTAATTAATTAGTATATATAAATAAGGAACATTTTGTATGTAGACAACTCCACATGACATTTTCCTTGTTACTGTACTGATGGAATTATCCGCTGTCATGTACTTTTTAACTAGTGAAATAAACAAATTATTATTATTATTACACCTCAATTTGGGTCACAGAATCCCTCCAATCTACAAAAGCAATTCTCTCCACTCTCCTGAGCCCAGACATCGTTTTCAATAATACCGAGTTCATTCAATTCATATCCAAATTGGGCATGCTGATGGCTGCCATTATCGTACAAAAGCTCAGAGACAAAAATCGAATAAAAAAGTTTCATTTTCTAGGTACACTTCGGGCTCTTTGTATTCACGCGGAGGGGCCGTATTGTTTGATGAGCAAGCTTATTCACGGATAAGGAAAGTCGATTAGTCTAACAAAAGGATTAAATAACGCCGATCTTATCGAAGTGAAATTCACTCGTGTTGGCTGAAATTTTTATGTCTCATTCCATTTAACGATCAGCTCATCCTCTATATATTCGATGGTAATTATAAACCAGTGTTATACGTGATGGAAACACGATTTCACTATTCCTCAGGGGATCCGATTCGACTATTGACTCTTGTCGTTTATGTGCTATGATGTGTTATGAGATGAAAGGAAATTATACTATTTCTAGAAATGAGGAATGTAAATAATGGATGGAAAAGAGACCAATGACCTCTTCCTGTATTCTGATACTATTATATGATGCTCACTGGAAACATTGCGGAACCTAGTTATGGTAGTAGGTATATTTGAAATTTAAATCATCATTTTTTTTGTCAACAAAACTTTTTGAGAACAAATGGGTGAAATGATACCTGAAAGGTGTTTCAATTACAATAGTTACTTTTATTTCATTTTGATTGGCTTGATTGGTGAAATATTTATTATAGATATTTTTAAGTCTCCAGAAGTAATGGACAGATAAAAATCGATCGAAAAATTGTTTTATTAAATCTATAATTGGTTTCAAATGTTTATTCAACTTGGAAATGAATATCTCAAAATTTTATTGACCGATTTAGTCCAAGATCCCATGTCACGTATCATACACTGAACACGGGAACTTGTGTGTCGACGATGCTACAGACATGCCCGTCATACATTTTTCCCGGGACGAAGTGATGGTAGGAGAGATGCTGAACGGTTATATAAAAGAAGTTGAAAAATATACAATAAAATAAACTGGCGCTCGCCGGTTGTCAGTCGTCTTAAACTTGGCGTTCACCTATTGCAACGTTGAAAATATGTCGAAAAAAACAGGCCCGAAAAAATTTCAGAGTGTACTGACCATTGGAGGAATCTTACCAATTGCCTCCGAACATTATGAATTCAGTCACTTTCAATAGGTCGGAAGGGCACTGGGCCCATCGATTTAAAGAAAACGCGTTTTTTTATGATAAGTTTACGACTGACATTTCCAAATGAGGATCAATGCTCACTACCTAAGAGGAAAATGCAATTCTCAATTATTCAACACGTGGTGGACATTCATCAGTTCGTGAAATGAGGCTCTGTAGAGCAGGGCTACTAGATCTGAACTTGTATCATTAAAATAAAATGTTTATGACTGACACCCAAAGATGCAGTTCAACGATTGCGTAAAGATAAAAATAAATTTCTCAACAGTTTATAGTATGGATATCGTCCCGTAGGTGGATAAACTAACTCGTGCGTTGCTATTTCTCGGTGTGGATTTAATATGACTATTATTAAAACATCGCACCTAATTTCTTGAATACTCTATGCTTAAGACCGGCATTCGAATATTCACCTGAATTGGACCCGCGTGATCTATGAATTCATATGTTAGGCATCTTACGTGTCGGTGGAATATTGTCAGTGAATAAATGGAGCGCCGCGTAAGGCACCTTGATTTGTATTCGGAGGTATACATTTGAAATTTCTGGATATTCATTGTTTATATGAAGTGTTTATGATTCACAATCAGAAATTTAGTTAGCACAGAAGAGCGCAAAAGTAAAAATACATTTCTCAGCTGTTTTTGGTATGGATAAAGCCCTAACACTCACAAAAATAGTACACATGACATAACGTCGGTGATGTAAAATTATTATTTGATATAAGACTTTCAATGTGAGGTTAGTATTGGTTTCGATAACATTGTGGATATACCTGTGGAATCCAATTGACACAAAAAAAAAATGGCAGGCTCTCGGGTGGGTGTCATTGATATTTTATATTCAATCTACCAAATACACAAATTAAGTTGAAAATGATCACTTCAGCATTACTCATTACAATTATTATTCATAATATATAATATATCATGGCACAAATGTTTTTCTAGTGAAAGAATGTTTAAACTTCAATTTGGTTGTAGTTTGAGGCTACTCGATAGGTACAGAAATGAACAAAATTCAAAAGAAAGTTTTGTGCTAAGGCATTATTAGAACAAGATTTAACGAGGCACTTAAATATATATTTTTTTTTACTTTCTGAATACCAAATTTTAAGTGTTATTTCAAGCTGTTACTCCAGTGGTTTGGTTGAAGTAGGAAAAATTTTCCGGAGAGAGGGGAGAGGGCATGCAAAACTTGTGAACACATCCTGTCCAGGCACTACTCGATTGGCCAGGTTGTCTTAGGCATAAGAAATGATTTGTTTTGAGATTAATATTCGTCCCCAAACAGATCATTTCTCAATTCCGAAGGAAATTGAAAAAAAAGAACTGTCAGGTGTAGGGTTCAAACCCACGCTCCCTCTAAATCCGAAGCAAAATCTGACGCCTCAGATCGCTCGGCCAACTCGGAAGTTACTAGATGTTGAAAATATTACCAAGCTGTTACTGAATTGGTATGGTTGTTCTTTGTGAAGAAATGACATACAAAACTTATGCACGAATTCTGTCCGACTGACATTTTGAAAACATTTCATTCTGTTACTTGATTGGCCAGGTTTTCTGCAGCCAGCTCTCAGACTATACTTCATTCTTACGCATATGACGTATATTTTTGAATTTAAGCGTGCCTCTGCCATACTTCATAATTTTTTATTATTGTGGTACAACTAACGATGTGTAAATTCTCAAAGCATTAACTCATAATATTAAAGTATACCTGTAAATTTGTGTACCTTTCCAAGGAAACAGTACTTTTTCACCATGTAGTATTGAACTGACGATTATAGATTCTCTAATTGTGCATTACAGGTAACTCATCCCTGAATTTTGGAACTTATCATGAAAAAACTTTTCAACAAAAAATTAAACCGACGAAAAAAGAAACTGAAAATCACAAAACAACCCGTTTAGTCTCAAAAATCAAGCTCTCAAACTAGTGTGAGTAACCAATTTTAAGTTGGCACCAATTAAGCGATCAACGAAGGTCATTATTTAAAAAAAAATTATTTTAACAAAACGCCACCGCGCATCACGCTGCCATCATTTTACGCTTTACGTAACTCAATTGCTAGTTCGTTTGGCGCCGACTTAAAATTAGGAGCTCAGTTATCGAGACTGAAGAGGGTTATTTTTTGGTTTTCAGTTCCTTTTTTCGCCGTTTTAATTTTTTGTTAAAAAATTATTATTTCTTGATTTTTTGTGGCAAATATCTACCAATCACTAGGTACTCAATTACCAATTGAGGTATCCATTATGTTTTAGTGTTATCAGAACTACATATGTGTGCCAAGTTTCGAAAGAATTGGTTCACACATGAAAAGTCAATCATCCCGCATTTTATACCCTTGGTGGTGAGCAAGTGTTCTTCAAATTCAAATATGACCAACACCGATGTATACTCTATATAAAAAAGAACAAATAATCTGAATTGGATGACCCAGTACAAAGTTATGCCTGATAGAATCTGAGAGTATCAGTTTCAAAAGCTTGCCGCAAATATAAAATAGGTATTCTTGCGGAGCATGATTTTGAGTCTGCTACTCACATAATAACCAAGGTCAAACAATTGGAGAAATATTTTTTCCCTCTCAAGTGCATTTGAGCAAAAGCTTGTCCCAATTTTCTTTTTAATTTTCATTGTCAACTCACGTCAGATAATCCATTCATTGTAACGAAGGCAATTCTGCTAGCCCTCATCTGAGTCGATTCTCATATACTAGCTCTATACTTTTACTTTTATATCTCAGGGGTTATAAATTCCTTCTTTCATGTTGTCTCATTGAATGGTTATAAATTTTGATGTTTGGGAGATTTAATTTTGCAAGATTTTCCATCAGAATTATATCTGTTATTGTCTCCAAAATAATATCATCATGCTGTCATTCATACCAGAAAAAATAAAATGTTTGGAATCCATAGACCTCAATTTATCATGAAATATATTTGGGTAGATTTTAAATCCGCTAAATTATGGTGTAGAAACTTGAAAAAATATACAGGGTCGGAATAAGACCAAAAACAGATTCCCCACCTCATTTCGAAGTGAAAAGTTGCCATCAAGCTATGTCCTAAAACGCATCCCCCCTGAGATACAGGGTGTCGAAAGTGCGAAAACAATTAAGGTTTAATTTGTTTTCTTCAAAATTCCTGAGAGAAAAAATTTGAAACTCGGTACACTAATCGAGGTTTATAAACGTGCTAATTTGAAGTTATAATTTTTTACTTTCGTAAACCAGTGGCGTAGTAACGATGATATGTGGTCATGTGTTCCTTCATATTTTCTTGGAACGAGTGAATGGACAAATGAGCGTTTGACATCAGTTCGGCTTATCGATATTCAACCTAAAAGTCATGACATTCCATATGTCTGAAAGTGGAGGTTTGTTTCTGAGATTATTGAGAAAAACTGAGGATATGTCCCTAGTAGAGACATAATTTCCTATGTGCAATAATCTCATGATGCAATTTTTTTTTAATATTGGGAGAATCGGAAACATACTACGGGTGAGTCAGAATGAGACCGATAACTCCATTTTTTCAATCATCATATTATTTGATCGAATCGATGTCACGGATCCACTGAAATGTTACCATACTTCCTTCCATTTGATTGTTTTGACAGATCAACTAACAAATAAACCCAACCTCGAATTCAAAATACTTCACTCAGATGAGAGTTAAGATCTGAAATAATGTTTTCGAAAAACTGAAGATAAGTACTCTTGATTTTTTGAAGTTTATGTTGAAGGATCATGATCAAAGCCGTTTCTGATTGAATTATCTAGGGACATATTATCCAATCAACATGTTTTTGATGAAGAAAAACAATTATTGTGTATTAATATCTACTCAAATGATTTCTTTCGATTCATGATAACAAGTTGCAAAGTCGAGCCTTTCATGTAAGTTCGTGGTAGGCTGTTCAGTACACCACTGATCAACGCATAAAACATACACGAAATTTGAAACTAAAAAGAAACGTAGCAATTCTCCATTGTTCCCGGTAGAAACACACTGATATATCGATACTTACATTAGACATAATTGACAGTTATCCAAAACAGTTTGTATTATTGTCAAATCATCTGTCATCATTTCAGTCAGTGGACATTGTTTCAAAATGGATTATGCATTTGAAAAATATACAGATATGCATTTCGTTTATGGAGAAACAGGGGAAAATGCCAGAGTCGCTGCTGAATTCTATGAACAAAGATATCTCAACAGATATCATCTACATTTCACTACATTTATCATTTCTTCATCGACGATTGAAGGAAACGGGGTCCTTTGAATTCAGTAAACACCATTGTACACCCGTTCTATGTTTTCGATTCTCCCAACATCAAAAAATGTTCGGGAGGTTGCCACATATCCCGATATGTTGTAAGAAATTAGCATTATGCGATTAATGCCCATAGGAAATTATGTCTCTACCAAGGACATATCTTTTCCCCAATTATCTCAGACACATCCACTTTCAGGCACATGGAATGTTATGACTTTAAGGTTAAGTATCGATGAGCCAAACTGATGTCAAACGCTCATTTGTCCATTCACTTGTCCCAAGAAAATATGACGGAACATATGACCACATACCATCGTAACTGGTCCACGAAAATAAAATAAATGATTACTTCAAATTAGCAAGTTGATAAACCTTGATTAGTGTACCAAGTTCAGTTTTTTTTCCTTCAGGAATTTTGGAGAACAAATTAAATCTTAATTTTTTTCGTACTTTCGACACCCTGTATCTCAGAGCGGATGCATTTTAGCACATACCTTTATAAAAACTTTTCAACTCGAAATGAGGTGAGGAATCTGTAGTCACAGTTGGCGGTCTTATTCTGACTCACCCTGTATATTTCTCAAGTGGTGGCCCTTTTGAATACACAAATTTCCATACAAGTCAAGAATATTCTGGACATGACAGAAACGTTCAAAAAGGATTGACAACATAATTCGCAAATACTATTTTTTTATTATTTGGGCAGACTCCACACTAATGCGACCAATCCTTCCTCTGTATTCGAAGGCAAAAAGTGTGATTCTCTATTTGAAATTTTCAAATCAATGAGTTATTATATGGAGAAGTGAACTGGCGGCGAGTACTAATTGGAGTAATTCATGTAATTTCATCGAGTATCTCATTTTTAGATATTGTTCTAGGAGAATAAATCCAGTCGAACTAAAATTTGAGAGATAACTCTCTACCACAAAATAATGAATAGTGACTTATTCCACTCAATCGATTTCGGCTCTATATAAGAATGAGATATTTCTGAAATATATGTTAAAAATTTAACGCTCAAACATATGTTAAAAATTTCACCATAAAGACTTCGTTGACTATTTTTACAAGCTTTTATTTAACCTGCTTTGTTCGTATGCCATTCTTTACGGTAATCCATTTTTGGGGCACTTGCCGACATCCGATTGAGCTGAAATTTCGATTTGTTTGGCCGTCAAAATGACAGAAAAAAAATTAAATCTTTAAAATTATTCATAAACAGGGAGAAAGACTACGTGTGCCGCGAAAACAAAAATGAGGTTGGAAAGAGGGTTGAAAACAAAGGATATGAGGCTATTCAAATCAATTTGTTTGGCCGTCAAAATGACAGAAAAAAAATAAAATCTTTAAAATTATTCGTAAACAGGAGAAGGAGTACGTGTGCCGCGAAAACAAAAATAAGCAAAAGAGGGTTGAAAACAAAGGATATAAGACTATTCAAATCAATTTGTTTGGCCGTCAAAATAACAGAAAAAAAATTAAATCTTTAAAATTATTCGTAAACAGGGAGGAAGAGTACGTGTGCCGCGAAAACAAAAATAGGTTGGAAAGAGGGTTGAAAAAAGGATATGAGGCTATTCAAATCAATTTGTTTGGCCGTCAAAATAACAGAAAAAAAATTAAATCTTTAAAATTATTCGTAAACAGGGAGAAAGAGTACGTGTGCCGCGAAAACAAAAATAAGGTTGGAAAGAGGGTTGAAAACGAAGGATATGAGGCTATTCAAATCAATTTGTTTGGCCGTCAAAATGACAGAAAAAAAATAAAATCTTTAAAATTATTCGTAAACAGGGAGAAAGAGTACGTGTGCCGCGAAAACAAAAATAAGTTGGAAAGAGGGTTGAAAACGAAGGATATGAGGCTATTCAAATCAATTTGTTTAGCAGTCAAAATGACAGAAAAAAAATAAAATCTTTAAAATTATTCGTAAACAGGGAGAAAGAGTACGTGTGCCGCGAAAACAAAAATAAGTTGGAAAGAGGGTTGAAAACAAGGATATAGGCTATTCAAATCAATTTGTTTGGCCGTCAAAATGACAGAAAAAAAATAAAATCTTTAAAATTATTCGTAAACAGGGAGAAGGAGTACGTGTGCCGCGGAAACAAAAATAAGGTTGGAAAGAGGGTTGGAAACAAAGGATATGAGACTATCCAAATCGATTTGTTCGGCCGTCAAAATGACAGAAAAAAAATAAAATCTTTAAAATTATTCGTAAACAGGGAGAAGGAGTACGTATGCCGCGAAAACAAAAATAATGTTGGAAAGAGGGTTGAAAACGGGGGATATGAGACTATTCAAATCAATTTGTTTGGCCGTCAAAATGACAGAAAAAAAATAAAATCTTTAAAATTATTCGTAAACAGGGAGAAGGAGTACGTGTGCCGCAAAAACAAAAAATAAGTTGGGAAGAGGGTTGGGAACAGAAGATATGAGACTATTCAAATCAATTTGTTTGACCGTCAAAATGACAGAAAAAAAATAAAATCTTTAAAATTATTCGTAAACAGGGTGTTCATAATTCCGGTGACAATGAATTATGAAATTTTTGTTAGAGAAAAAAAATGGTGGCTCCAAGATGGCGGACGAGTTTTGTGATTATGGTGGGAGTCGATTCAAAATTGGTATGTGGGGGTTTTTGGGGACGTGGATCGTGAATTTTCAAAAATTCAAAAAATCAAGATGGCGGACTAGTTTCGTGATGATGGTCCGATTCGATTCAAACTTGGTATGTGGGCGGTTTCGGAGTCGGAGATTATCAATTTTTTGTCAAATTTCATAAATTCAAGATGGCGGCTCCAAAATGGCGAAGGAGCTTTGAGATTATGGTCCGATTCTATTCAAAATTTGTATGTGGAGGTTTTCGGAATCGGAAATTTATTAGTAAAAATTTATGAAATTGAAGATGGCGAACGAGATTCAGGTTTTTGGTCCGATTTGATTCGAAATTGATATGTGGGAGTTTTCAGGTTCGAAGATCATGCATTTTTCTTCAATATCAATGAAATCAAATGACGGTTCCGAAATGGCTGATGATCTCTGTATTCATCGTCTGATTCTATTCAGAATTGTCATATGAGGGTTTTCGGGGCCGGAGATTATGATTTTTTCATAAAAATTCACAAATTCAAGGGGCGGACGAGTTCTGTAATTATGGCCCGATTCGATTCAAAATTGGTATGTCGGGGTTTTTGGGGTCGAAAATTATGAATTTATGCGAATATTATCGAGTTTTAGTAAAAATTCATAACTTGAAGATGGAAACTCCAAGATGGCGGATGAGTTAATCCTTAGACGGCTCAGAACTTTCAGGAAAAGGCCTCATAATAACGCTGCTTCAACTGATATGCATAGATCAAGGCGTACTTGAGTACTGAGAAGCACAAAATAGAATAATTATTAAAAAACCTTTTCAAAGATTCATTCAGATGCACTGAAAAGTGAAAAATAGTTGCATTGGATGTGTGACGTAGGTTATTTCGTGATGACTGGATAGAACACATGGAAAACTATCACTTCAATTCATAATATCCTATATCTCTCCATTAGCCATAATCATTATTTTGTGTGTGATCTATAGTGGAACGTTGACGCGAGACGGCATTCTTCAAGAACCGATGAATTTTCCCCATTCTCTAGTGACGTTGTCAGTTGACAACTTTGATTGAATTCTATAGGCCGCATTATGCAACCAAATGGTTCGAATTTTGACAAAACATATTTTGAATCAATAGCTTAGTTAAGTTTCAAAACAGCGGATGTTGTAAGATCTAAAAAAAAATGAAATTCTTATTTTTGTATTATCCTCAGCAGAATATGTTGTTTTTTAGAGCTCCTTGAGACTCACAACTAGGTCATTCTGTTTATTCATTCATTCAGACATAACACATTAAACAGACTTCAACACAATCACAGGAGTATATATTGAAAATAACAAACATTGAATCAAAATGTAGGGAGGGCTGCCGGCTGGTCAGAGAAGAGAGAGTCTTGTCGTTACCTGACTTCAAGCAAGATCGGGCGCGACAAGTACCAGGATGTGTGACCACCTGCTGGGGAAGACTCGCGTTTGAAAAATCCCGAATAACTGCAGTGTAGTAGCATATTCACAACCGCAAGCTTCATATCAATGAGCACGAGACATGGCGGTAGATATGCTGTTCTTTGTAGGGGACATTAAAATGGTGGTGCAGAGTTCATGAATGTTGAGCTCGTTAAAGATCCCTACCTCTGGTTGGAAACTTCAGAGAATTCGGCAAAATTTCCTGAAGCTCTAGAGTAGTCATTAACATTTCAGAAAATAAATCCGCTTAAAATATAAAGCTTTCAAATGACTTGAAAAATTTAAGAAATGTCATGTCAGACGATGACAAGCACCAGAATCCGAATACAGGAGCTGATTCAGCTCCTGAGTGCTTTTGTTAGCGGAGGAGTAGACATCAGAATTATACAATACAGTGGAGTATATATCTTGATCCTCAAAATGTCCGATTCCACGACGTTTCGGCAAATTCACATTCGTCATCTTCAGGTAAATTTGCCAAAACGTCGTGAAATTGGACCTTTTGAGGACCAAGAACAGGAATATATATATATATATATATATATATATATACGAATTTTGGAAGGTAAATACAACGAACCAAAACCCACGAAATCTCCTGTGGTAGGAATCTGCTTCACCTACTATACTAAACAGTTGAAGGATCGAAGTGAAAAATATATACAGGGTGTAATCTAACCTCTTGCACATCTGTGAAGGACTACTGTATAATGCCATTTTATAACGAATTGCAGTGGTTGAAAATCCGAAAAAATATTGAAAACATGTTTTGTTTTTGTAAAGTTCGACAAAATTTCGGGAAGTGCCGCTCGCCTGAGGCCAGCTGTTTCGATTAGAACCGTAAGTTAACGTAAATTCCGATGCAATAAACATTTAAATAATGTGGAATGTTGAATTAATTGTGTGGTAAATGTACAAAAAGAGTACATTGCTTGCGATAGACATTCAATATATATATATATATATATATATATATATATATATATATATATATATATATATATATATATATATATATATATATATATATTAATATATATATATATTATATATATATATATATATATATATATATATATATATATATATTGTTATGATGGGTTGGGTTGATTTTTAAATTTGTATATATTTTTTTGAAATTATATCATAGATTATATTTCTGAAATCCTATCATAACAAATGAAAAATACCGGCTATGTTATGTTACCTTTTTCCTTTTCAAACCCTTTTACTTTATCCCAGCTCAGTCAGGTACGCCTATGAGCATGAAATACTCCTTTCTCATTAGCAGGTTCCTGTAATCGGTGTTGCCGACAATGGCACTATCGATTCGATGATAAAAGCTGCTCAGTAGAGAAGAGTGAAGTTATAAATTGAAAAAAAATAAACACAGTTTTGCAGAGAATAATCAACTTTAATGGTAATATTCAGATCAAAACTCATAAATACCCTACTCTGCGACAGCTACCTTATACTAGCAAAACAATGATATAAAATGGTGCAATCAGAATGTTTGTGACAGTGAAAATTTGATAAAAAGAAGTTTGAACTTATTATTAGTCATTTTGCATGGAGTTTTATGAAAGTTCAATCCAAAACAATATAACCAGTGGTTTAGACACTTAAAGTTATTGGTTTAATGTGAAAGTAGCACTTTGATGAGTTCGGATATTGGTATACCTTGTTGCTGCCTTTCGATCGAAGTTTCCAGTCCGGTTGACGTATTTCTGCGATCTCAATGACAGCTCATCTGCATTCCTTCAAAATGTATCCTCTAGACCAGGTAGGGGGAATTTTTATTGTTTATCCACTTCTTCAGTTCTGCTTCTCAAGACTTTTACTCGTTCGGGATTTTTTTATAACGTGTTCTCTTGTTTTATCTATAATGCTTTTCTTACAACTTTCAACGTGGCTTCCACTCTGAACTTTTTTCAATTTCCTTTTTCGCACTTGTTATCCTGATCCATAGCAACACTCACAAATTTTTATTTTTCCACAGATTTCCGAGTTTGTATCACTTCCTACCAAATTATTTGATGTTCTTATTTATATTAATGATTTTATGAATGATATTTAATTCTAACTCTTACATACTATTTACTAATTCTTATGAAATTATAATTTTCCAATTTCTGTTGATGTGAGTTGTCATACAGGATGTTCAAAAGTTATCTAAATGTTGATCTCACTTTAGTTCAATGTTTGCTATAAATTTCAATTTTGATATGGTTTAATCGTGGATTTTCATTAGATATATCGTTGGATATATAATTTTGATACCAGAACTATTTCAGAAATGCCCTTTTTATAGATATGTATCGACTAGAGCATAGTATAAGGTTTTATAGTAGTGAAAAAAAAGTAAAGAAAATTGTAAAATAACATAGCATTAACGATAATATTTAAAATAAATAATAATAATAATGATTATTATAAGTTCAATTAAATAATATTATTTCATAACATGACAATATATTCGAATTAAAAGTTCATTAGTGTCTGGCTTCTAGAGAGGTCGACGTTCGTAGAGCTCTCCAGAATTTGATAATTTGACACAGATAGTCCAGTTGTTTTCAAGTTGCTTCGTTCACGGAAATGTGTGTAGAAGTGTGTCCTTTCTGGAATTCCATTGAGGAGGAGTTTGCTAGACTGAGACAAATTGATCTCTAGATAATATATGTATGTATTTGGTGGTATGTCCATGTGAATGGGGCAAAAAAGTGCAAAGATTAAATACTTATCAGCTCATCAACTTCAGTGAGACGGTACCGCAAGAATAAAAAGCCGGAATCTCCGAACACAGATCTCTTTCTAAGAGCCAGACAACGTTGTCGCTTTTAATTTGTTTTACCCAATTCTCGGAATTAAGTATAATGGATTCGAAAAATATAACATTTATATGTTGTGAATCCAGAAAAGTCTTATGTATGTACTAACTGTTACGGTATCTACCATGAATGTTGCTTACTCATAAAATATAGGAAAATGGGAAATCTTCACACGACAATAAAATAATTTGTTGTGAAGACAAAGACAAAAATTATGTATCAGAATTCTTTCAAGTGGATTCAAGTTTACTAGAGCAAACCATCAACGATCCCTCTTGCGATAATAACATGGAAGATAAATATATAGAAAAAACCGAAATGTAGAATGAAATTATGATGGAAAAACCATCTTGATTAGAGACAGAAATGAATGCACTAGTGAAATGAAACGAGACATTGAGAACAAATTGATGAATCACAAGTGAGTTATTGTTGTGAGGGAACACAAACATATTTCACCGTTGTACAAAAATCTCAGTCGACCATAACTGAAGATTTGCTTTTCGATGATGTAGTATCGGGTGGAGTCTATGCAGATAAATTTCCGTCAGAAAAACAATGTACATCAATACTAAAAGTCCAAACAAAAGCAGCCGATGACAACAATTCCATGCATAAAGTTGTGAAATGTTGACAAAGCAACGTATGAATGATGCTGCAGCAAACTATTCGCAATTCAATAATCCCACACATAATAATGCGAACGGCGGCTGTGAGCCATATAGAACTATGGGTTCGTTCGTCTGAATTTAGAAATGAAATCAACACAATCGACTTATTCACTTGCTAGGCGCTACTCAATTCTATAATAACGGCAAAGTAGCTATTCGGAAAGTTGAGAAACCGAATAGGTTATAATACCAATACTGTAAATCCAACTATCTGGTCATTTGAGCCAAAGTATAAATGAAAAACTATGTACATAAAAACATATATCCAAATGCCACATATCACAAAATGTTATTATAGTGCCGTTGATTGATGTTGAAATTTCATGAAAAGTTTCATATCAAATTGTGAATAAATATTAAATGAAAATGTCAGAGAGTTTTCCATTTCCATAGAAAAGAATTATGCTTTTTCATAGTACTACGATAAAGCTCACAATGTAATGTAAGACACTAGAGCGTGTGCTTTATGAGCTTATCGAATGAAATTGATGGAAGTAGGAGTATGATATTTTGGGTGTACTCGCACGTTGAATGATCAGAATAATAAAAAATTCTGGCCTTGTGTATGAACTTCTCTCCCGTGTGGCACTTTAGGTATTTACGCTGCTCTTTTCAACAATGGTGGACAGTATTCTTGAATGATAAACTACTGAAGGCTTTGGCGTTACATCAAAACATCTCACAGTGAAGATTAAAAATCTGTAGTGAACTCCCACAACCCTAAAACCAAAAACAAAAATGACTTTCAAACCAGTAATGGACTTACAACATAACATCAAATGCATGTTTTCTCCTAGACGATATTCCTGTGAACTCACCTCGATGGCGGGCTTCGGAAAAAACGAGAAGCCGGTGCCTCGTGATACAGCAAATGGAAATTCTGCAAGCTCCAGGTCTCATTCAAAATATATAGCCAGACAAAAATTCCACTTCAAATGGGTTCTGGCATCTACTGAGTTCGGAAGAGTATTTGACAATTCAGATCCGAAAAACTTGATAGTCCATTTTTCCGAGTAACACCGCCACTACATTCCCCATTGAGAGATCCTTGGGAATCCACCACACTCTGATCACTCCTTCACGGAATAGCCTCCATTTTCTCTTCTCCTGCGCACTGCCAGCCCATACAATAGCAGGAAAACCGATTCAGTGCGGGAATCGCCGGACGGAAACTTGGCAACTATGTCAAGCCATATCTTGACTTCAAAAACAGGAACAACGTAAGGGATATGGGAGTTTGACATATGATTCAACTTGAGTCGATAACACGCAATAGGAACTAGAAATCAACTACTCGAAGAAAATCAGAAGGTAAATACTCAAACTATTCAGACAAATCAGGCTCGCTGAATTTCTCACAAATTTCGCTATAAACTAAACAAATAATCATCAAGATTTATGCACAGAGGTGCTCCTCGGGTTGAGCGATGGTTCAGTCATGGTTCCCCCAAAACTACAGGGTATCGAAAAATTAAACACAATGCGATCCTTTACCCGAGTCATCCGATTGTAATATCCCTGTGCCAACCCACCCAAGTCTCCTGGAGGATTTCGAAGATACAGGAATCGAGAGCAGTTGAACTTCAAAGAATTTTCATACAGAAGATGATCCCATGGTGACAAGTTCTTCAAACACATCTAGGAGGATGTTCATCTTTGGGGAGCAATGAGCAACCGGTTTTCCAAGAGCGGTTACAAAAATCCTAGATAACTCAAAATATGTTATGAATGACAAAATCATAGATAATGTTGAACTCAGTAAACTTACAGAGAATATAATTCGTGAAAGTATAATATTTTGCAAAGAAGACACGATTATTGTTATGTTCAACACGAACAATATAATTAATGCCTTGCATGAGTTTTTGAACAACATTCTGGGTCTTGGGAAGTTCCCCAATCTAATTATCATATCAGAACGCAATAGATTGTATGACAGAAACATCAATATGATAATTTTCACCAGACTAAATATATTTGAACGGCATAATATAAATTGCTCGCTAAGTTTCATTTCCGATAAAAAATATAAAGGCAGCAAATTTGATATTATTGAAAAAATTAGAATCAACTGAAGATTGTTTTAAAAACAGTGCGAGCAAATTCATTTCTCATAGAACCTGTAAATAATGTTGATATAACAAGTGTTGAGAATCTGACAATCAGTGACCAGAGCAATCCCATCTCGAACAACAATATTTTTTTAGTCCAGACAGTTTTGCGAAAAATCATCACATAATCTCAGTATTCACCCTCAATCGATTAGAAACAAAGTTAATGACTTGTATATACTCTTCGAAAGCCAAAATTTTCCCCATGTTGTATTACTCACGGAGCATTGGTGACAGAAAGGAGAACCAATATACATTCCAGATTATACCATGATATCAAGTTTCAGCAGAAGTGAATTCAACTGAGGTGAAACATTGATTTTGGTTCAAAATTTGGCTTTATCTAAGTTGAAACACACTGATTCACCTCAGCTCACTCCAATACAGCTAACCTATTTGGTAACCGACGGAACCAAAATGTAGGAGGTTCTCTAGTCGACGCATATATATATATATTTTTTTATGTATGATCACGCATAATTTTTTACTGGGACGTCCGATTCCGATAACTCTTCTCTCAGTGGATATAATTTACTTCGAAGTTGGTCCCTTTTGGATTTGAAAGATGGAATCCACCCCTAAGAGTAGCAAAATGATGGATATTGATCACTCACCCCCTGAATTCTGGTCCGTTAACCGATTCTATCAGGCATAACGTTGTACTGGGTTCTTCGATTTGGATGATCCTTTTTTTGAAAGATAGGGTATACCTCCCATTTGGATTTCGGATAGAATTATCCAACCTTACGGTGGCAAAATGGGGGATAATTGATTTTTCACTTGTGAACATTGGCACACACATACGTAGTTGACAATGACAGATCGCTACTGGCATTATTTTTGTTCCACATCCGTCAAAATCATTATATTCTATGAGAGGATGGAATGATATACAAAGTAATGAAATAAACTAACCAGAACAACAAAAATAATTTATAATACAACAAATAGTAAAAAAAGATAATCATATTATTTAACTGGTAATAGTTGAAGTAAGGTGAATAAGTGAGTATTTTGGAAGTAATACAAAAACAAGTAGGTAGTAATTGGTAGATTTTACCCACAAAAAATTTAAAAATAAAAACTTTTTAACAAACAATTAAACCGACGAAATACGGAACTGAGAAGTAAAAAATAAAATAAACCTTCTTAGTCTCAATAACTGAGCTCCTAAACTAATGTGAGTTACTAATTTTGAGTTGGCGCCAAACGAACAATCAACGAAGATCATTAAATTACTTCAAAAAAATTATCAGAATGTCACCGCGCAACTCGATGCCATCATTTTACGCCTAACCTAATTCATTTGCTTTTTGGCGCCGACTCAAAATTAGTTCAATTCAATTCAATTCAATTTATTCGTAAACCATAATAACAGGATATTTGTATACATACAATTCATGACAGTTATCCTTCATAACCCCAAGGGTTCACCTAAGCACTCAAGGTGCTTGTTTCGTGCAGCTCCTTGGAATCATTCAGGATCAATATTAGGTAGATAAAATGAATGGTATACATATTAATATATTGTTTACTTACATAAGTTTAGGAGTTCAGTTATTGACACTGAGAAAGTTTATTTTATTTTTCACTTTTTAGTTCCGTATTTCGTCGGTTTAATTTTCTGTTAAAATGTTTTTATTTTTCAATTCTTTGTGGCTGAAATCTACTAATTACTAACTGCTTGTTTTTTTATTACTTCCAAAATACTTACTACCCACCTTAGTTCAACTATTACCAGTGAAATAATATGATTTATCTACTTTTACTATTTGTTGTAATGTGAATTATGTTCTGTATATACAGATCACTTAGCACGAATGGAATGACCACTACTCAAATTACCCCCAAAGGCAACTGTTATTTCGGCGGGTGATTTCAACGTTAACTATGACGATAATATCTCTCCTTTGACTCATCAAATACAAAATCTTCCTAGTTCATTTAACTTATCTCTGCACACAAATAGTCCAACCAGGATAACAACCAATTCGGAAAGCAAAATCGACAACTTCTGCACCAACTTAACTAAAGAAAATGTTATCTGTTCAGTTATATCAGCAAACATTTCTGATCACAAGGCTATCTGATGTGAAGTTGAGGTTACGCATAACAGTGTCACCGATAAATCCAAATACGGTAGATTATTCAGCGGAAGCAATTACACAAAGTTTAATAATAATTGTCTCAATGCTAAATGGAATACGGTTCAACATGTCGATGATCCCTTCCTTTCGTATCATAACATATTATTTGATTGCTTCGAAATTTGCTTTCCCATTCAAAAAAATAAAAATGAAAAATAGTTTTAAAAAGGTTTGGCTAACTAGAGGAATTCGTATTTCTGCTACGAACCTGAGGAGTCTTCATCATATTCAGTGACAATCCTTGTTTTCATCACTATTGAATCAATTATAGAAAAATTTACAGAGATGTCATTAATGTTGCAAAAATAATGTATTATCATAACCGTATCTCAGTAAGTATCAACAAAACTAGGGAAACCTGGCGTATTGTAAATGATTTTCGTGGAAAAAAATCTTGTATCTAACAATATTACCTTGGAAACAAACTTTCTCAATTAATTTTATTGCATCATTGCTGAGAGTCCGACAGAAAATATAGATGTAGCACCAGATCCACTTCTCTATATGAGTGAAATCTATATCACAGACTCATTTGTTTTGTATTCAACAAATTTTTCTGAGCTAATGGATATAATGAAAACGGTAAAAAATAAAACCTCTAGCGGAATTTATAACATTTCAATAAATATTCTTCAAAACATGATGATTTTCTGTCTCGAAGAGGTGTTTCAGCTCATTAATGACTCTTTCGCAGAGCAATCTACCCAAATTTTCTGAAAGCAAGTCTTGTGATTTATCTCCATGAAAGTGCAATTACAACGGATCCTCTGTATTCTCGACCAATTTCTCTTATTTCGACCTTAGGAAAAATTATACAAAAGCTGGTCAAAATTAGGCTGATGAATTTCATAAATGTACATAACACTCTGAAGCCTCAGCAATTTGGCTTTCAACAACGAAAAAGTACAGGCGATACTGTCTTCTCGTTTCTGAGAGAGCTTTACAGCCAATTGAATCAGAAGGGAGTTTGCGCAGCAGTATTTTGTAACCTTTCGAAAGCTTTTGATTGTGTAAATCATGAAATTATGTTGCGCAAACTCCAACACTATGGCTTCAGAAATCAGAGCCTTAGTTGGATGGAATCTCACTCCAGAAAGCGAACCCGAATCGTAAAAACAGATACGATGTCTGAGACTAGCTCACCTGATCATGATGTGCCACAGGGTTCGGTATTGGGGCCTATCCTTTTTTATTGTACTTCAATGATTTGGCTAATCTGAAGTCTGATGGAAAATTCACTAGTTTTACAGGCGACACAACCATCCTGTGGCATGATATTGAAGTAAAAACCCTGCACACCAACATTGTCAATGATATTTCCGTTGTGACTCGAATTGGCTTTCTTCCGATATAAATGAAACCAGCCAATTATCGATAAAATGCAATCTATCAGAGATTCAAGTGGGTACTGACATTTCCATTGAACAGACAAATGCTACTAAGTTTCCTGGTATTCATCTGGATGAAAATCATGTGCAAATATTGAGAAAAAAATTGGCATCTGGGTGTTAGAGAGAACTGGGTCTGGCCACTGCGAAAGAAGTACATCATGCTTTGATTGAGTCACAAATCAGATACGGAATACCATTCTGAGGCATCTGCATTGATCGAAATTTCCATTCAATTTTCATCCTCCAGAAGCGAGCCATTCGATAACTCCACAATGCCGGACCCAGAGTATCATGTTAACCTCTTTTCGTAGAACACCCTTTCAACTCTATTTATTCTTGAGACTGTATGTTCAATTTACATGAATAAATTGTCATATGACACGGTTGTTAGTTCTACTCGCCAAAATAACAATTTAAGACTTCCCATTCCATCAACGAGTTTAACTTCAGGAGATCTGTAAAACAAAAATCAAAGAAACATTCTACGATGTTCAAGAGTATCTTGACAAAGATTGGAATAGTTTTAGTTGAATCAAATTCCATTCCTATATTCGGTTTATTAATTTATATTTATTTTTATTTTTATTCATACACATGAGATTTAAATCATATTTATATTATTGTTCTATAATTATTTACTCATGTACGTGTGGATATATGTATATATGTATATATGTATATATGTATATATGTATATATGTATATATGTATATATGTATATATGTATATATGTATATATGTATATATGTATATATGTATATATGTATATATGTATATATGTATATATGTATATATGTATATATGTATATATGTATATATGTATATATGTATATATGTATATATGTATATATGTATATATGTATATATGTATATATGTATATATGTATATATGTATATATGTATATATGTATATATGTATATATGTATATATGTATATATGTATAAATTATATATATATATATATATTTTTTATTGTGCTATATACGCTTTTATATTATTATATTTATATTTTTCATCTATTTTCTATAATGACCTTGTCAATGAATTTTTTTTCTCAGACATAAGTATACTCTGATTGTTTGATTTGACTCAACCATTTAATATTTTACAAAGTATTATATTAGGTGCGTGCATTGTTTTCCACTTTTATTGCTATTTTTATGGTTGACTATATTCTATAATGTTTATATTTTCACCAATTATGACCTGATTTTGATATGATTCGATGTCCAGTTTGTTTTATTTTAAACTTTTTGACGATTTGACTTTTTATCTATACACATTCAATTGTACCATTTTTTTTATGCTTTGTCCTTGATGATTAATTCTTCAGGCAATAAAGTATATTTTTATTTGATTTGTTCTGAAAGTGATGAAAACCAACGAACATCGTTATATCCAAAGTGGTAGATGAAGTCAGAACTAGTAGATGAGGTCAATAAAGCTTTGAGGCACTAATCGAATCGAAATTTTCACAAAAACAAACACATTTGTTTTTAGAATTGTATCGGCCATCATTGTGACCGAGTGTGATTGAGAATAACATGTGAACACTGTTGCCAGCTACTGTTTCCGAAATGTTTTTACAACTGAACACCAAACTGTTCCGTGGGTATTTCGGAAAGTGGGAGACGAGAAAAATAACTCGTCACATTTATGACTGAAGTAAAAAAATTGAATTCTGGTTGGTCTCTTTCTTTCTTTTTGCTAATCACGAGTCAGGAAAATACTGTGCATATCTGAAGTGAGCTTCATGCGTTTTCGTACTGGAGATATAAACATAATATAAATATTTTTTCATAGAATTGCAAATTTTCAAAATTGTATCGCGATATGAAGACTCTAAATTGACTTGAAGAGATCTACAATTCCTTTTTCTAGAATTGATTGATTCATTAGTGGTAAGCTTTGGCTTCAAAATGCAGTCAAGTTTTACCTATCCGCTACAGGTGTGTGTTCTGTGATTTGTTCATAGTATTGAATTTGAAATAAAAAACATGGAATAATTGATTATCCATAAACAATTATGAAGGAGCCATCATATCATCGGCGATGAATTAGATAACTTCTTCAATCCTGATAATCTAATCAGAAGTTCTATTCCTTGTATTAGTGGCACATAGTTTCCTAATTCATCACCGATGATTTAATGGATCCATGTTTCTTATTTCAGATTGAATAATATGTGCTAATCACGAAACATAAACCTGTGGCAGGTATGTAAAACTCTTTGACTGCATTTTGAAGCCAAAGCTCACCACTAATGAATCATGCAATTCTGAAAGAAGAAATTGTAGATCTCCTCAAGTCAATTTGGAGCCACAATATCACGATATGAATCTGAGAATCAGCCATTTTATGAAAAGATATTTATGTTATCTCCTGTGCCCATTTCAAGATATGCACATTATTTTCCTGACTCTTTATTAGCTAATCCAGAAACCAACCAGAATTGAAATTTACTACTTCATTCATGAATGCGACGAGTAATTTTTCTCGTCTTCCACTCTCCAAAATACGCACGGAACAGCTCGGTGTTCAGTTGTGAGAACCAGAGATTCTTGAAAACAGTAGTTGGCAATAGTGTTCACATATTATTCTCAATCACACTAAGTCACAATGATGGTCGATACAATATTGAACACAGTTCAATCATGTGTCTTTTGTTCGTGTTTCTGTGATAATTGCGATTCGTTAAGTGCGTCAAAGCTGTATTGATCTCATCTACTAGTTCTGACTTTATCTACCAGTTTAGATATAACGAGGTTCGTTATATATATATATATATATATATTATATATATATATATATATATATATATATATATATATATTTATATGTATATATATATATATATATATATATATATATATTTATTCATAAATAACTATAAAAAAAAAATGTAGATCGAGGAATAAAACGAAGTTCAAAGTTACTACAAGCACATTAGCGTTGTTTAAAATTATATAAATATAACTGTGTTCTCTATGTTAGGTTAGGAATTAATCTCGGGCGAGATTAATTCCTAACCTAACAGTTTCCCTTTCAACTTCGTTTTATTCCTGGATCTACGTTTTTTTTCTTTTGCATCACTACGTTAGATGAATATGTTTAACATCATTGAAACCAACCTCAACAAAGTTTCTCCCTGATGATGGAAATAAACATTTCCAAAAGTTTGGATAAACCTTAAAGAGTTAACTTTTTCATTGAAGAAAGGTAGTCTCGTAACTGGACTAGTTTAAAATAACTATGAATTTGAAATAAACTTTGTAGAAAGGTTATTCCTTGAGGTTGCAGTCAAATTCAATGGCCAATGAGAAAAGAAAAACTCTTTCTTATTTAGTCAAGCTGTCAAATTTTAAATTGTTCAAATTAAGTTTCTTAAACAATATGTGCGTTTGCAATTGTTTAATTTTTATATATATTTCTAGTAGTGTTTCATAGTGATATGATTTTGAAAACTACCTCAATCACAAAATGGTGATTAGATCGCTGTCTTCACTTAACCTCACCTTACTGTCTTGATAATGAAAATAAACATTTTCGAAAGCTTGACTAAATAAGAAAGAGTTTTTCTTTTCTCATTGGCCATTAAATTTGACTGCAACCTCAAGGAATATCCTTTCTACAAAGTTTATTTCAAATTCATAGTAATTTTATATATATATATATATATATATATATATATATATATATATATATATATATATATATATATCTATCTATTGAATATATATCGCAAGCAATGTACTCTTTCTGTACATTTACCGCACAATCAATTCTACATTCCATATTATTCAAATGTTCATTGCATCGGCGATTGCGTTAACTTACAGCTCTGATCGAGACAGCTGAGGTTAGGCGAGCGGCACTTCCCAAAATTTTGTCGAATTTTACAACTAACAAAACATGTTTTTAATTTTCAATTTAGGATTTTGAACAACTGTAATTTATTATAAAATTACATTATTCACTCGTCATTCACGGGCGTGCAAGAGGTTAGATCACACCCTGTATATGGGATTTTTTTTTCTCGGTCTTTACGTTCTTTTGGAATAGAAAAACTGTGTTGTTTTCTCAATTATAATTACGTTTCGCCTGGAGGCTTCTTAAGATTTTTTATTTTTTTTATGTTCTGGTTCCCACGAAAAGGGATATCCTGTTATGTTCAGAGAACATCGTGGGAACCAAGGGAAAGAAGGTAGGAGTTGGTGTTCTTCTTAAATTTCTGGAGGTTGTATGCCTCGGGGAACACCTCCCTAGGCAATGAGTTCCAAAGCCTCGCTGTTCGTTGGATGAACGAGTCTTTGGAAAGTGATGTTCTGCAGGTCTCCAAAGTGACCACGAAGGGGTGTGATGACTGAACTTTACGGGTTAGTCTCGAAGAGACTGCCAAAGCAGGAACGATTGTTGATATTTCAAAAGAGCATCGCACATGAAAATATCTATAAAATAGAGACAAATCGCCAACTTCTCTACGGTGTTCCAGACAAGTGAGCGAGTTTGTAAGCGAGGCATCACCGACGAGACGGATTGCCCTTTTTTGGACAGAATCCAATAGCCTCAGGATATGTTAAGGTGTCGCGCTCCAAATATGGGAACAGAATTCCAGGACAGGTCGGATCTGTGCCTTATAGATCATAAGCAGCTGAGTGGGGGTGAAATAGCTCTTGGCACGAAACAAAAAACCAAGTTTTTGGGATGCACTTTTGGCAATGGACCTCACGTGATTTTCCCAGGATATGTTATTGCTGATAGTAATACCAAGCATCGATATGGATGACTTCAGTGGTATGGTTACTCCTGACAAAGTTATGTTAGGCACAGTGAGATCGGCTTTTCTAGAGAAAAGACATGCTTGTGTTTTGTTTGCATTGAATTCTACCAAGTTATTAGATCCCCACTCGAGAATTGTTGCTAAGTCCATATTTATATTATTAACATTTCTTCCTCGTTCATTTCTGGTTTCACGGGCTGATATAGGGGCCCTGGAAGAGAAAGCGGTATGGAGGGTACTATCATCGGCAAAGCTGTGTACTGGACATGAAGTTGCTTTCAACAGGTCGTTGATGTGAAGTAGAAATAGTGTTGGTGCGAGAATGGATCCTTACGGAACACCAGCATTTATGAGTAGAGTGTCAGATGAAACTCCATCGACCACTACATGGAGAGACCTGTTTGAGAGAAAACTAGCAAGCAGAGAACACAGCTGAGGGGGCAAGCCATAAGACGGAAGCTTGGCGAGGAGTCCCTGGTGCCAAACTCGATCGAACGCCTTGGAGATATCTAATGCCACAGCTATAGTTTCTCCATACTTTTCAATAGATAGCTGCCATATATGTGAGACGTAAGCGAGCAGGTCACCAGTTGATCTCTGATGGCGGAAGCCATATTGCCTATCGTTGACAATTCCTGAGTCTTCCAGATATTTCATGAGCTCGATGTTGATGGCTTTTTCCATGACCTTTGAAATAATAGATAGCAGTGCGATAGGTCTGTAGTTGCTAGGTAGGGCCTTTTTGCCTTTTTTAGGGACTGGCTGTACTCTTGCAATTTTCCAATTGGACGGAAATACCCCCAAATTGTAAGAGTGGTTGAACAACTTGCAAAGAACAGGTGTTAGTTCGGGAGCACATTTCTTGAGAACAATCGGCGGGATTCCGTCAGATCCACAGGCTTTGTTGGTGTTGAGACCCATTTTTATATTCCAACACAAATTCAGGTTGTTGGAAACCTTTCCATTTTTTCTTCTTCATTTTCATCGGATATTTATTCCGATTTGTTTGTTTAATCGTGGAAATCATACGGAATTGTTGATCACCTCTCATCCATATATGTCATTTGAAATGTTGGGACGATATTCTCAGACGTCTTTTTATGTCTGACGAAAAGCCATGAGTGATTCCTTCGGTTATTGTTATTAAAGTAGTTCATCATTCTTCGTTGGTAAGAATAAAGTCACTCATCATTTTTCTTTTTCGTTTCGAAAGTGGAGAATGGAGAAAAAACTTGAGCCGGTAGATAGTGATCTTTTGGGCGACTGTAAATTCTGACCATAACACATGGGAAGACGGACACGAAAAAGAGACAGCAATTATATTTTGCGTTCGATGGGTGAAAAATTGTTTCTATGTATTACCAGTTTCCTATATCAGATTTGGGAACACCACTCTGATTGGGAATAGGATGTTATGGAAATAAGATAAATGTGTAGGACATTTGTTTGGGAAGCAAGGAAGTTGAATTTGCCAATTTATGTTCCTGGCTCCACAGAGAGAGCTCAGAATGGTTAAATTTTATTTTCCTGAACCATCCCAGGATACAGATTATGTCCATGTTTTCAAGGAGTTCAACCAGGTTTTGATACTTTCAAAAGGTTGAATAGCTTGAATATCTGAAATAGCTCAAATAGTTCGAAGAATTTAAATATGAAATATTCAAATACATATTTTATGCATTCAAACTACCAATAAAGCAATATAGGAGAAAACTTTTCAGCCGATAATATTAACATTTGTTCGGAGTCAACTATTGCTGGAAAAAAATCTGCCTGAATTGAGTGCGCAGTAGGTGGGAGATCAGACATTTCCAGCTGTTGGAGTAATACTCCGCTGTGGAATAATTTTGAGTTCGTTTGTGGGACATGGGAACGACGCCTTGTCAATGAATCAATAGATGGAACATGCAAGGTTGAATGACTTTAATCGATCATTGGAGAAAGTATATGATTCTCGGTTTTACGACCATCAGTTCACAATGGATTCCAAATGTTTTGGAATCAATTATTGTTTTTATTTGATGAGTTGAGATATGGATTCTTCTTGGAAACTGCCTCATGTTATTATTCATTTGTTTTTTCATTGAATTATGAAAATAGGTATGGAACATCAAGTTTTAGTTTATTTGTTCATTTGTAGGAATTTCTTGATCAGTAAATATCTGTTAACAGGGACTGGCGTAGAGAATGAGTTGGATTTATCTTCCATATTTATAGATGACATCCAAATGAAAACTCCAAGTGAACTAACTTCATTCTGTATGAAACAATAAATTTCTTAGAATATTCCTCAGGAGTTTTTCTGAACAACAACCCTGGCATTCGCATAAGGACGTAGTCACTTGCACCTCTTCAGGAAGGAATATTTAGGTATAACATTCAAAAATGAATAGAATTGAGTAATGAAGTCGTAACACAAATAGCGAGTGGAGTGAATAAAACTGAGTAAATGCTCAAACTCAAGTTTTTCAAAGAATATAGTATAGTATATTATAGTGAAGTATTGTATTGTATATTATCGGCTCAGTTTTCCGGGCGAATGAGTTTTTGCTCCAAATATGTGTAAATAAAAGTCAGTAACAACTCTAGGCCCACGTATATTCTCAAATTATTTGGAATCTAGTCCAACCCATGCTCACTTTCTGTCAGTTTCATTCATGGCAATGTACATGAACGTTCGTAGGGAAAAAGTGTACAACAAAGGAAGAAGAATGAGTGATAGCAAAAAGCTTTCGAAGTTTGAGACTGGCAGTGTTGAATTTCTTACACAAGAATTTCTACCGGAGAGTTATGAGAATCACACCACAACTAAAGAAAGAGAGAATATTCTCACGCGAGAGAATTTCTGCAGGTCGGACACATGTTTTCTCACTTCGTTTTCAGAAAGTGCTCCGAGCACTGAGCAAATACGCGGAGAAAATTATCGGTATCATTCACTTCACTCAGTATGTTATTATTTTTTTACATTTGTGAACGTCGTGAATTTTGTACGAATTCATATTATTCTTGAATTCAAGATTTTCAAAAGAAACAGCTCCGGTTTGACTAAGCAGAGATGACATCAATTCATGTGATAGAAAACTCTTCCAATCAGAGAGATTGCACGTGAAACCGCACTGTGGCAACCCTATTGCAAGTAATTTCCATGTCTCATTTCATCCGACAAGCAATCGGCCTATTCGGATCCGGATTCCTCTATAACTTCCAGATTGATACGAAGAGTGAATGTTATAGCTGATGGGAGAACGAATTCCATTTTTCTATATGTTGGATCGAATCTTCGGAAGAATATAGTTTTTTATGGCTTGGTTTCATGTATTTGGACAAATACACATTGATAAATATATATTCCCAATATCCCTTCTGAACTGTTCCGAAACTTCGATACATCCATTTTGGGAAGCCCACATCACCGGCTTTTCGTTCATGGCCGTAGTTTCTCACAGTTTGTTTATTACTTTGATGTTTACTACTTTGACGCATTATTATTTTCTGAGAAGTGACTTTAGAAGGGGAAGGGAAATCCATGATTTAGATAACGTGAAGTTACATGCGGTGAAATAAAGTGGAATTTTTTTTAACTTTATCTCAACTCCCTCTGACGAGTGATGCATCTGTCACAATTTCTTCAACTTCCAATTGAAGAATGGACAAAATAAACAAGCTGGAAATTTCGAGTTGTGATGTCTACTTGGAGGGATTTCGAGATCGTCTAAGACTTATTGATCCGAATGATTTTAATGGTAACGCATGCACTCCAGAATAAAACTAAGCCATTTTCAGAGTTTAAGCGTTATCAACATAATTTTTCGGGTTCGATGTGTCCTTGTTCAATTTATGTTGAACTGAATTCAAATAAATTGATTTTTGCGAATATGAGGTATGTACAGTTTCATTCTAGGAATTCTTGACCGGAAGGGATCACCCCCTACTGAAGTTTTGGAAAATCTACTTCAACCACCAATAGAATTGAGTAAGAGGTAAAATCAGACTTGTTTTGTTTCGAAGTTGAAGACTGGACCTACAATGAAATGGATACCACGAGAATCTTCTGGTAAAAGTAGTGGAGCAACATGAGTGCTCCAAGGCGTACGAAAAACAACAACGAACGCAAGGGGTGCTATTCTCGAACTACAGTCTTATTTTTTCCACTCGAATCTTAACTGCCCATCTTTTTTCACTTAAATTGCTTATTCTATTCCATTTTCCCGCAATGCAATGCATTGCTGAAAAGAAGAATTCTAGCCTCTCTCGGAGAGGAAACGGTCAGAATGACAGTGGCAGAAGGCTGTCTCCAGGGCGGGCCTCCAGTACCTTCGTTGTGGTCATTGACGGTGGATTATCCGATGGTGAGGCAATATGATTCTGGAATCACGACTCAATATAGCACTGATGACCTGGTCGTTACTAATGGGGATATTCAACCGCATGCAGACTGCCCCAAATATAATCGGAAGCTGGAGCAAAGAAGGAGCTGAATCGAATCCTAGCAAAATAGTTCTGGTTTCATTCACAGGTGGGCAGGAGAACAAACTTTAAACCCCGACCCTAGATGGAACTAGATCCACATTTTCGAAGGAAGCCAAAAATTTGCAGCGGTAACCTGAACATGCCGTAGAGTACCTGGCAAGACATGGGGTTCGATGCCGATAATGATATATTGGTTATATCGAACGATCACCAAACCCCTATGGTCACCTATGCCTCATTAGTATGTTGAACAAAAACCCAACAATACTCGGCATGAATCAAGCTTAAAAGGGGTACTGTCTCAGAATTACAGAAGCAATATTGACTTCGCCCAATGCTGGACCTCCCGCCACTCTACTTGTATGTTATTGAGGAAGCAGCAATGAGTGCTTCCAGACTGCATTAGACATTTAACTCAAAAGCTGGTAATCTGAAAATTCTGGAGAATATTACCCCAGATTCCAGGTACAAATCATTGGATACTATGCCGAATAGGCACGACTTTGAAGTGCATTATGAAGAAGCCATAAACAAGTACCAAATATGCACAACGATCGAGCCTCGATTGGAAAAAAATGATGCATCAGTTTCGGCTCCAGATAGGACGTAGCACTGAAAGCTCCAAAGTCACACACCAGTTAGTCTAGACTGACTTGGGACTCATACGAACATATCCTAAGAAAACTGGCTGCGAATAATAATGTCATTCCTGTGTGGGTGCCAGGTCACAAAGGAATCGGGGACAATGAGAAAGCTGACGTCCCTGCCAAGGAAGGGATGAAAACTCAATTTGTGGGCCCAAACCCTTATGTGGTCTCTCTTAAGTCCACATTGAGGAACATTTTCAGCGCTGGGATGCCGACCAAATCAAAATCCCCTAGAATGAGTCTCCAAAACAGAGACAAGGGAGAAGGATTCTATGCCCATTAGCTTCTCGAATTGCACGAAAAAGATTTTTAACGGTAACGGGACTGCTCACCGGATATTGTCCTAGGAGATATCACCTCAAAAAAGTTGATATATCAGACAGTGAACTGCGCTGTTACTGCGAAAACTTCGCTGAAACGGTTCCTCGAAAAAATTTCTCGGAGGGGTTTCCTTAACGCCTCCAGATATTAGGAACTCAGCTTCCAGGTAACTAGGAACACTTCGCAAGGAGTCCCGAAATCCCGGGTCTTGAATAACCTCCATCATTCTAATGTTCGAAAGAACGTATAGGTTGAGGTACGAAGAGGCTGAAGACCCATATCGACTCCCTACAATTCACTAATCTACAAGATCAAAACTTTTATTGGAACCAGTATGAGCAAAAACTGTATTCTTGAAGTCTCATGTGAATGTATATAGTCCGGAGAGATGAAGAAAACAGTATCCGTAAGATTGATGGAAGGCAAAATATACACTGAACGAGGGGAGATGTCATGGTTCAGTATCACTGACAATATCTGGACTGTGCACCATCGAATTCCATCGGACGATGCCAGAATTCTGCATGGAGAAAATGGAAATTCGAGAAGGCCGGCTTTGGTCAACAAAGCGTTTTTGTGGACAGCAGACGCTTGCCCACTGCACGCATCACTGCACCGCCCAAAATCGCAGGTAGCACTTCATCGACAGACCTATAAAATACCAAGTAGCACCTGAGATTTTTAGTATTCACCTGAAGACGATTGCAAATACAAGCGATCGAAACCTTCGTGAAAAATCTTCAAATCCATTAAGACTAGGAAGGACTGAAATGATTAATCATAGGTAGCCTAGTCGAGAGGTAGGTTTCCTGCGAAAAATAGTTCCAAATTTCCGGAAAATATAAACAATAACTCATTCGATTTGGGATGCAATTCTGAGAAAGATATTTTCGTTCTTTTCGCTTACGAAAATTCCTATTGTTATTGACAAAAAACGAAAATAAAAAAAGGGGTTCAGTTTTTTTCGAATAACTCAAAGAATATAAGCGATGGCATAAATCGAAAACGTAGATTCCCAAACTGGAGGAAATTCCCAATGAAAAAGTCCTCTGGAACCCCATCTCCATTATTTATAATTTTAATACAACGCTGAAAATGGGAATCCGCGCGACCGTTACGGCATACTCTAAAGAGAGTACACCACATGAAATATATTTTTTATAGTATTGAATATTAATTCAAAGAAGTGCATATATTATGTTTTGTTTTAAATTAACATTCAGATGAACAAGGTCCCGTTGGAAAAAAAAATTGGTAATTTTTCAACAAGTTAGGCATTTGTTAATTAGTCCTTATTTTTCGGACCACGGTTTTCATGAAAAACGGCATAAATATTTCAATAATAGATCTGAAAAATGTTATATACAGGGTGTAACTGAATAAGTGTAAAACATTTAAGGAGGTGATTCCTCATCGAAAAAAAGATAGGATCTTTCATATAAAGAAACTTCATTGGAGCATCCCTTGTTAAGATACAGCCCCTTAAAGGGGGTACATAAAATTTGTATAACAATTTTTCTCACAAGCACTGAAAAAGTTACAATATTGAAATTAACCTGACGTTTTGTACTACCAAAAAGACACTTAGCCAGTAATTTATTTGGTTTACCCCATGGTTGTAAGGGGTGAAAAACGCAACCCCTAAAATTTATTTCCAATGTAACTTTATTTCCGATAGCCTGTTTCATTCTAAACAAAAAATGTCTCTTGGGTTTTTTGCCCAAAATAAACCAGTGAGCAGCAAAACATTATTTTACGAACAACTACAGAGATACATCGTCATAAATGCGAAAATACGAAACTAATCTATCTAGTAGGTCGCTATTAGCGATAGTGACAATTAAATTGGTATGACGCTGTCAGTTTGGGAATTTTCGGAATTGAATTAATACTAATTATGTGTTGTTGTTCTGTTCTTAATTTGTTACTTTAATAATTCACTTGTTAATAAAATGGCATACACAAATGAGGAAATGGCTGATATGCATTACGTTTACGGTCTGTCGCAGGGGAATGGGTTAGAAGCTTCTAGAAGATATGCTGAAATGTATCCTCAACGGCAGCATCCTTCACATAGAATATTTGCTCGACTTCATCAACGATTACGAGAATATGGTTCATTCGACAAAAGAACGCAGGATTGTGGTCGCCATCGAGAAATACGAACACCACAGCTTGAGGAAGCAGTACTTAATTTGATTGAAGAACAACCTACTACCAGTACTAGAAAGATTGCTTTCCAGCTAAATGTTGATCATATGACGGTATTTCGAATTTTAAAGGAACAACTCTTATACCCTTACCATCTGCAACGAGTACAGGCACTGTTACCGCGAGACTTTCCGAACCGTCTTGAATTTTGCAATTGGATGCTGGAAATGATTAGAAGAAATTGTGACTTTCTGAAGACGATAGAATTCACAGACGAATGTAGTTTTTCTCGGGACAAGATTATTAATTTTCATAATTACCACATATGGGCTGATGAAAACCCTCACGCTATTGTCGAAACTAGCCATCAAGAACAGTTTTCTCTCAACGTGTGGCTCGAGGTTATTGGGGATGATTTAATTGGGCCTCATTTTCTACCTCCTCGATTAAATGGTGAGGCATACGTTCAATTTTTAAGAGAAGTGCATCCAGTACTGCTGGAGGAAGTTCCTTTGGGCGTCAGAAGGGATATGTTTTTTATGCATGATGGGGCTCCCGCCCATTTTAGTCAAGTAGCACGTCAGCATTTAACTGAAACATATGCAAATCAGTGGATAGGTCGAGGAGGACCACATAAATGGCCCGCTCGATCCCCGGATCTCAATCCTCTCGATTTCTCATTTGGGCCATTCACAGCATTTGGTATATCGTACTCCTGTTCGCGATGTAGAGGACTTAAGAAACCGCATCATCGATGCGTGCAGGGTAATCAGAGAGACTCCAGGAATATTTGAGCGAATACGTGGCTCAATGCGCCGACGTCTAGACGCATGCGTAATGTTTGAAGGTAGACATATTGAACATTCACTATGATTTCTACATGTTGTGTGTTTTGTTATTAATAACTTAGTTTTGTTTATTACCCTTTAATCGTTTAATGCAGGTACTAACTACAAAATAACAATAAATCCAGTTCGCATTTATGACGATGTATCTCTGTAGTTGTTCGTAAAATAATGTTTTGCTGCTTACTGGTTTATTTTGGGCAAAAAACCCAAGAGACATTTTTTGTTTAGAATGAAACAGGCTATCGGAAATAAATTTTAAATGGTAAACAAATAATAAGACAAAAGTTACATTGGAAATAAATTTTAGGGTTGCGTTTTCACCCTTACAACCATGGGGTAAACCAAATAAATTACTGGCTAAGTGTCTTTTGGTAGTACAAAACGTCAGGTTAATTTCAATATTGTAACTTTTTCAGTGCTTGTGAAAAAAATTGTTATACAAATTTTATGTACCCCCTTTAAGGGGCTGTATCTTAACAAGGGATGCTCCAATGAAGTTTCTTTATATGAAAGATCCTATCTTTTTTTCGATGAGGAATCACCTCCTTAAATGTTTTACACTTATTCAGTTACACCCTGTATATATATATATATATATATAGTCAACAAGTTCACGTTATATTTTTTTTCAAGTTGTTCAATATATTTTTTTTAAATTAACATAAAAATTGAAATTAATAAACAACTGTTAGATTTTCACAGAGGGGGAAATTCTCAATAAAAAAGTCCAAAAGACTTCCGGAACTCTATCTCCATCATTTATAATTTTGATTTAACGCGTGTCGTCTCTAAGGAGGATACCCCACATGAAATATTATTTTTATTGTATTAAATATTAATTTGAATAAGTTATGGTGTGTTTTCTGCACTTAAAAAAACAAGCTTCCGTTGAAAAATTGAATTTGAGTTGATTTTTCAACAAGTTACGCATTTGTTAATTAGTCCTTATTTTTCGGACCTCGGTTTCCATAAAAACGGCATGAATCTTTAAATTATAGCTCTAAAAAAAAGTTCGCTCCTTGGAGCCCGTCTTATATATATACTCAACAGGATCACGTAATATTTTTTTAAGTTATTAAAAATTACCAAAACAACCATGCAACAAAGGGTCGAAAAAAATTTGTAAGCAGTAATTTTGGAAAAATCTAAAAACAAAAATTTTCGACAGTGTCGCAAATGGTTGTTTTTGTTATTTTCAGTAGTTTCAGAAAAAAATATAATGAGATTTGGAATTTGATTATAACAAATTGTTAACTTAATGAACAATTGAATTTTAAATGATCTCTTGTTTATTTTATTGAAAAATAACAACTATGATTTTTGGAAAAGAAAAAATTATTATCTTATCATTTAAATAATGAAAATATAAAAAAACGATTATTAGTAATAATTTTTTTCAGGAAAAAACTTTTTTGTGAAATCATTATTTTCTCTAGACAATAAAATGACATGAATATATATTTTTTAAATATTGAACTGATAAATTTGTTCATGACCAGTTTATAAACAAATGTTCTCAATTTTTTTTCCGAATGTTATTGAATGCCTTCGTTCGATACAAGAACAGCAATATATGGTTAAAAAAATAACCATTTTTGTTGTTGATATTTTTCAATGGATAACAAAAAATGAACAAAAAATTATTTAAAATTCAATTGTTTATCAAGTTAACAATTTGTTATAAACAAATTCCAAATCCCATTATATTTTTTTCTGAAATTACTGAAAATTACAAAAACAACCATATGCGACAGTGTCGGAAATTTTTGTTTTTAGATTTTTCTAGAATAATGGTATACACATTTTTTCGGTACTTTGTTCCATGGTCGTTTTTGTAATTATCAGTAGTGTCAGAAAAAAAAAATAGTGAGATTTGAAATTTGTTTATAACAAATTGTTAGTTTAATGAACAATTATCTTTTAAATATTTAATTTTTTATTTTTTGTTATTCTATTGAGAAATTCCAATTATGATTTTCAAAGAAACTAATTATGTAAATAATGGAAATATAAAAAATATAAAAAATGATTATAAACAATAAGAATATTTTTTTTAAGAAAAATATTGTTCTAAAAAAATCATATTCTCCAGACAAAAAAATGGCAAATTTTTTTTTGTTTTTAAATATTAAACTAATAAATTGGTTCACAAACAATTTATAAAAAAATGTTCCAAAATATTTTCTTTCGAAAGTTATTGAATGCCTTTGTTTGATTCAGAAACAGAAATATCAACACATATGAATGGGTAATTTTTTTTAATTTTTAATTTGTTCTTGACTTCAAAAAATCAAAATTAACAAAATAAACAACCTAAAAAAAATATAACGTGATCTCAAGTATATATTTATATAAGGAGGGACTTTTTTATTGGAAATTTCCTCTTCTACAAAAATCTGTTTTTCCATCTTCGCCATCGCTTATAGTTTTTGAGTTATTCAGAAAAAAAAATTTTTGTTCCTGTTTTCTGTTAATACTAACTGCAATTTCCGTCAGCAAAAAAAAAAAGAAATGCCTATCTCAAAATTTCCCCCTAAACGAATGAGCTATTGCCCCTTTTTTGAAGAATTGGCACTATTTTTCGCAGGAAACTCACTTTTCGACCAGTCTAAGGTACTTGTTCTGATAGATATCAACCACATACTGAAGAAGCTTACCATGAAATGAAGACTCTAGAGAATGATTCCGTTTTGTAGACTGAAAAAAATATTGTTTTTGAGGCGGTAGGATCACCACCTTTTCGAAGCAACATGGATAGTATATTTGGGATTCACATTCCGTAGATATTGGAATTTTGCATTGATTCAAAATAGCGGAATGCTCATTTGTGCTAGGTAATCTGAAGTTTTCAAACCTAATGTTCATGTCTGAGCGACCAATTCGAATTAGTTCGCATGAGTTGACGCTTAGGTGATGAAATAATCAAATCCATTCGGACAGAGAGCAATGCGTTCGAACTGATGAATCGCCTCTAACTCTGGAATTAACATCCGTTGATGTAGTTTGCCTTTTGGTGATTGTCATCCAACCGCAATGCAATGTAATTTCGGATTCTCAGGCACGTTAACGGAATGGTTGGTATTCGATTCGAATTTATTGTTGCATAGTTTCGAAATGGATGGAGATGGGTCAGTTATCAATTCATCGAATCATTCAGGATCCATCCCACAGACAACTGGTAGAAGTCATCACTAGTCTTCAAGGCTCTGTCTGATTTCGATTTCATACAGAGCGTGGCACAAATAATAAGGATATTCCTTCCATGTTATGTTCCTGATCGTAAGTGATTTCAGTCCAATAATATTAAGGAATTTCTGGAACGAATGATCAGGAATCAGTTCCATGTTCAGTGTAACATTATTCCCCATTGTGATCAATGACTTTGCCTCAATCATCGACACTGTCCATAGATGTCCATACGTTGACGACCTAACGATCTTTTGTTCAGGATCGACTAAACCAGAGATCACAAGAAAGCTTCAAGCAACCATACATGAAATATCCGAGAATGCTAATAAACCAGAATATCGTTCCTCCAAAGATAAAACTTGTTGTATTCATTTCTGCTGATTGCGGAAACCACACTACGACCCTCTTCCAATGATATATAATGAACCAATCAGATGTATAGAATCCACCAGATTTCTTGGTCCGATATTCGATACAAAACACATAAACACACCACACATCAAAGAATTGAAGTGAGAATGTACAAAAACACCCAATATCATCAGAGTACTAGCAAATTTCAAATGGAGATCTGACGCTGAATGTCTTTTAGGAATATAGCAGTCACTGATTTTATCCAAAATTGATTATGGATCTATAATCTATGGATCAGCTCGACGATCGATACTTAGACAACTGGATACAATACATCGTGCGGGAATCCACGATAGTATTGGTTTTTCTCCAACGAGGGAGGATTCACATCTCTGGAAAAGAGACGCGAAGAACTACTTGCAGTATACTAAGCAAACATTACTGCTCAACACTTACACCCGAATCATTCCATCTCAAATAAATATCTGGAGGAATAAACAGATGGGACTAACATCGCAAGACCAGCACGGATAAGATTCGCTGAACAGTTGCATGAATTAAACTTTCAACCTCCTCCTACGATTCCCATCGGTCCGGCAGAAAATCCTCACTGGTTATATACCAAACTCAATATCAAATTCGATCTTGCTTCATACCAAAAATCTCATACATCTTCAATACAATATAACATGGAATTCAATAAATCAATTGCCTCATTTCAAGAATAAACCATTATACAGTGCTAGTCAAAAGTCCCCTCCCCCCCTCGTATCTTTTGAACGGGTATACTTATAATAATAAAATTTGGAGGGTGGAAATAAACGGATGTAGGCTTCTCAACTGGTCATAACAGGTGACGCAATAGTCATAAATGACGTCACAAGGCCACTGTGACCAATAATTTTAAATAGGACCCTATGGCAAATGACAGCTCGTTTGAAAGGTATTGAAAATACCTATTCAGTCATACCAATTTTGTTTGGGTTTCGGCTGATTTTGATTGATAAATTGAAGAAATACGAAAATTATAGTTTCGCATTTAATTAATAAAGATTTAAGAACCAGTTCTTATAATAAGTGTTCAAAATGTGCTCCATCTACTTCCTGGCAGTAATGCATCCTATTGCTAAACTCTTGTCGTACTCGTCCCAGTGTGTCAGCGGAAATTGCCCTACATTCTTCAACAATTCGTTGTTTCAGAATGGCAATACTGTCAGGTGCTATAGCGTAAACCTTAGATTTCAAGTACCCCCATAGAAAAAAATCTAATGGTGTAAGGTCCGGTGACCGAGCTGGCCATTCGATCAAACCTCGTCGTCCAATCCATCTACCACGATATTCTTCATCTAGGTAACGTCTTACTGCACCGTAATAGTGTGCAGGAGCACCATCTTGTTGAAACGTTATTTCCAAGTTGTCGAATTCATCTGGATTATCTTCTAGCATTTCAAGAATTAACGCCTCAATATCATTTTGTAACATCTCCAGATACAATTCACCGGTTAAGTTAGCATTGAGAGGAAGAGGCCCAACTATGTGGTTTCCCAAAATACCTGCCCAAACATTTACTTTTTCTGGAAATTGAGTATGTTTTTCACGAAAGATGTGAGGATTTGTGTCACTCCAATACCTCACATTTTGAGTGTTAACATTTCCATTGAGAAAGAAAGTACTTTCGTCACTAAAACAAATTGTCTGTATGTAGCCTGGTTGTTGGTTCATTTTATTGGACATAGTTTCACAGAATTCTAGTCTTCGGTCGGGGTCATCATCTGAAAGTCGGTGCACCATTTTTAATTTGTATGGATGAAATTTGTTTTTAGCCAACACCCTATGTACTGTCCTTTGACTGACTTCACAGATAGACGCAACTTGGGCTGTGGAAGAAGTAGGGTTTACTACCATTTCTCCAATTATGTCATTTTTTGTCATCACTAATTGTTGGTCGACCAGATCGTTTGGCATCTTGAACACTACCTGATGCTTCAAACTTCCGAAGAAGCTCCCTCAAATAAACCCTCGATATAGGGCGATCGGGGTACCTCTCATTAAACAGTCGTTCCGCTGCATGGAAATTGTTTCTACATTCACCAATTATTAAGATAGCTGCTACTTTGTCGGCTACAGTACGTACCATTTTGCCTATGTAAACACTTAAACGTCTCGTTAAACAATAGCTTAGGTAAATTTTCAAGGTATAAACACTTTTGACAAGTAGAGAATTAAAAACGTCAACTTTTTTGACAATTAACCAGAGGCGTACTTTAAAATCTTTATTAATTAAATGCGAAACTATAATTTTCGTATTTCTTCAATTTATCAATCAAAATCAGCCGAAACCCAAACAAAATTGGTATGACTGAATAGGTATTTTCAATACCTTCCAAACGAGCTGTCACTTGCCATAGGGTCCCATTTAAAATTATTGGTCACAGTGGCCTTGTGACGTCATTTATGACTATTGCGTCACCTGTTATGACCAGTTGAGAAGCCTACATCCGTTTATTTCCACCCTCCAAATTTCATTATTATAAGTATACCCGTTCAAAAGATACGAGGGGGGGAGGGGACTTTCGACTAGCACTGTATATACTGACGGTTCCAAGACTAACAATGGTGTTGGATCAAGCTTCGTGATCAATGAAATGGCACATTACTGGAACATTCCATATCAATCAACTACTATCACCGTCGAATATTAAACGGTTTGGCAAGCACTATTATAAATAATATTCACAAATGATATGAATAATCGATATATAATCGCCTGTGACTCTCGTAGTGTTCTGCAAGAACTAGAAAATATTTTTAGTAAGGACCCGTTCACTCACTCACTCAATCTTCGAACGCAAATATATAAACAAGGAAAAGAACTCACATTTTCATGGATACCCGGACATGTTGGAATCAGAGAAAACTAGAGAGCAGATTCTGCAGCAAAAATGGGCTCTGACAAACAAAAAACTGATGCGAACTTCACAAAACCCACAGATTTGAGAATATACCTCAAAAAACTCATTAGAGACAAATGGGAACGAGACTTCCCAACAATTAACACTCACCTGAACACAATAAAACACAATGTGAGACGGTGTAAACCACCCCTGAAGTTGAGCAGGAAAAACAGAATTAAAATCCAAAGATTAGGAATAGGTGAAAGAATCCGCAATCTAATGTGGAGGAAACCGTGCTGAAAGATGAATGATCATGCCTAGTTGATTGCCAACGGTTCCATCCAGATAATAGGTGACCTCCGGTTGTACCAAACTTTTCTGTGGTGAGGGAGCACTACCGTAGTTATACCCAGTTCATCCCAATTCTTGGTAATTATATGTATTCTTCTAAAAACCAAAAAAATGAGGAGTTACCCAACTTCAACACAATAGGTAATGCTATGAGCACAGGGACAACGGGACCTGTCCCTCGGTTACTATTCATTGAGAGATTTGATGGGGAGTACTTTTCGAAAGTCAGCCCTTTTTAAATCAATAAAGTGATGCAGAAAGAAACAACAAGGGTCAGAGATAGCATTCTAGAGGAAACTTCCTCAAGAGCACAATCATTACGATTGATGAAAGTTAACAAAATTTCAGATTTCGATGTGCAAGTAAACCCTCATGGAACGCTAAACTATGTTAAAGGTGTTGTGCACTGTGAATATTTTTTCAACTGCACTACCGAAGAAATATAAGTTCTCAAAGATCAAGGTATTATTAGAGTGGAACGTATGACAATGAAGGGAGAAGGAATTATTTCGAAAATTATATTCTTACATTCGAAACATCAGTTCTCCCTAACAATTTTCGAACTGCATTTCACAATCGGAAAGTTGGACCATATTTTCCAGCGCCAATTAGATGCTTGAAATGCCAAACAAACAATTTATTTAACGCAAATCGAAGAAAAAAAATTAAATCGCAATACCTAAGGTGTTACATATTATACTATTCAAACTAGTGATGCCAATGTGAATGATATAGTTGACAGAATGATTCGCCATCTGTCGGTGATAAGAGATCTATGAGGATCATCTAACCAAACAGTTAGTTTTCGTGAATTCTATATGCTTATCACATACTCACCTCACCTTCACATTCAGTGATATTCTGGAATCGTAACGGTTGCATAACCCACTACCCGCAACTTAAATTTTTTTTTAATCACCCTTCTGCATATATCTTTAGGAGACTCACCTGAAACCTCGAAATAATTTCTCTCTAAGAGGATAGACTAATTTGTTGAAAATATAAACAGGATGTTCATAAAATCAGATGTGGAATCATCTGCGACTGGAAGATAAACATTAGTCCCTATCTTTGCAGAGTGAGATTGCTTCTAGAAAATGTGTTTCCCATTTCTTCCGGTCTTCCTGATGATCGTTGAAGCGTGAAATAGATTTTCGTCGACAAAAATGTATTGAAGACCTAGTGAATGCGATGTCTCTCCTGCGTCAATGTTACGAATGATTTCTGGTGAGTATTCTCTTTTGGAAAACATTTTTCTTTGCCTCATTCATCTTCATGAGTTCTCAATTAAGACTGGAATAGAAAATAAAATAACTATCTGAGTGAAAATGCAAATTTTCAATTTCAGATTTTTCTTTTGAGTTAGGGCCTTTTCAGAATATCTATCAGATGTAGTTCAATGTCCAGCGTGGCTTTAGCCGGGAAAGTAGTTGTTTTCTGTTAGACATTCACTAAAAATAACTTCATTTTAATCGTGAATTTTTCAATTCACAGAAAAATCTTACTATCAATATTAAATTGGGAATGTTTTCCTTTTCAACATGAATACCCCACAAGAGGTTATCTTGACGATGGAAGATAGTGACTAGAGTTTATCTTCCAGTCGCAGATGATTCCACATCTGATTTAATGAACATCCTGTTTATATTTTCAACAAATCAATCTATCATACCCCATGACAGGTTTTAATGTCAGAAAACACTAATTTCAAAGGGTCTCTCCAAAAGAAATGATTCTAACTTTTTCCATCTTTGCAAAGTGAGATTGCTTCTTGAAAATGTGTTTCCCATTTCTTCCGGTCTTCCTGATGATCGTGGAAGCGTGAAATAGATTTTCGTCGACAAAAATGTATTGAAGACCTAGTGAATGCGATGTCTCTCCTGCGTCAATGTTACGAATGATTTCTGGTGAGTACTCTCTTTTGGAAAACATTCTTCTTTGCCTCATTCATCTTCATGAGTTCTCAATTGAGACTGGAATAGAAAATCAAATAACTATCTGAGTGAAAATTCAAATTTTCAATTTCAGATTTTTTTTTGTGTTAGGGCCTTTTCAGAATATCTATCAGATGTACTTCAATGTCCACCGTGGCTTTAGCCGGGAAAGTAGTTGTTTTCTGTCAGACATTTGCTAAAAATAACTTCATTTTAATCGTGGATTATTCAATTCACAGAAAAATCTTTCTATCAATATTAAATTGAGAATGTTTACCTTTTCAACAAGAATAGACTAGTTATAGAAAAGATGTTATCCTTGATCTTAGAGCGAGAGGAGGGGTAGCTATCTTCCTTAAGAATAATATTCCCCATCGGATTATTCCTATACAGAGCAAGTTACCACTGTCCAAGTTTATTGACCGATCCAATTCTCGATTTGCAATATCTGCTCACCTGACGGTTACTGGACCTTTGAAGATCTGAAAAATAATGCTAGCCAGTTACCAGCCCCCTTCTTGATTGTGGAACACACTGGACAACAGAAGCAGAACTATTGAAGATTCCATTGGTGGAATGAACCTCATTCTCCTGAATAATGGCGTTGGCACTTACCTAAACCTCAGATTCAACTCATTGTCAGCTAACAATCCAGCCTCATGCTCACCAGTTCTCTCGCCATCATTACAACGAAATATTTCAGGAGATCATCTTATAGACCATCAACCATTTTCGATTGAATTTGCCGGTCGATTCATTCCTCGAACATTGCCCAGACAATGGAGATTGAGAAATGCTAACTGGGATCTGAATTAGGAAACTTACAGCTGCCAGATACTGATGTGAATGAAGTCACAGAACTCTTGGCATCAGCAGGAATATCGGTACCACGATCTAGTGGTTATAATGGTACCAAATCAACTCCCTGGTGGGATGAGATAGTTGCCAATCATGTGGCAGATGAAAATCACACTGTGACTACTCTGAAACGCCCACTCACACTGAAGAACACTATTGCGTTCAAAAGATTACGTGCGAAAGCTACGCGTACCATACGCGAGAGTAGAAGAGCAACATGGAAAACATATGTATGTCTACACAATGACATATAGAACAACCGCATCGGAAGCATGGACGAAAATTCGCGCTATCCTAGGAAAGAGATTCACGGATACATCACAGGTCTAAAGAATCGATGGCCAACTTATAATGAGTGGGAAAGAAATTGTTGAACATTGAGCTCAACAATTTGTTTCAGATTTATAGGCAATAAGTTTCAGATTCATAGACAATGAGTTTCAGATTCATAGACGAGCAGGAGAGCAAAAAATCATATTCAACTATATTCATTTCTTCAACCTGATTGATTTGATTAATGCAAATTATTGCGATGACTCTGTAAAACGAGTAGAAAACATTGTTACCAAATTCATCGAAAATTATACTATTAGATTCAAATAATAAAATATGGACCGATGGCAGGTATCCAGATAAATGGCGTAAATCCATAACTATTCCTGTCCTCAAAATAGGAGAAGTTCCAAAACTCACAAGTAGTTATCGGCCCATCTCACCCACAAGCTGTCTCTGCAAAGTATGGAGAAGATGGTAAGAATCGACTTATGTGGTATCCAGAATCCAATCATCTCTTCACAGTCCGGTTTCAGGAGCAACAGATTCTACAATCGACCAAGTCGTTCTGCTCGAGAAAAAAATCCAGGATAGTTTTTCCCACAGAGATCACAGAGTAGCAGTTTTTTTCACCTAGAATAGGCATTCGATACAACTTGGCGCTTCAATGTTCTCGACCAACTCCAAAAATGGGGCCTGAAAGGAAGACTACCGAATTTCGTCGCAAGTTTTCTCAAACACCGAGAATTCCGTGTCAGGAACACATTGATTTCCTCAGAGCTGCATATACTAGAGAACGGAGTCCCTTAAGGATCCACTCTGAGCATAGTACTTTTTGCTATTCCAGTCAGCGGACTTCTAAATAACCTCAATCCAGCAGTTGGAAGTTGTTCATACGTTGATGATTTGACAATCTTCTACTCGGCACCATCAATGGACGACATTGAGCGAACTCTCCAGGAAGCCATAGATAGCCTTCGTGACCAAGCGAAGACCCCAGGGTTCAATTTCTCTGCTGCAAAAACCAATTGTGCCCACTTTCGTCTTAGATCAGTTTACAATGATCCAAAACTTGAACTGTCTGAACAAGAATGCAGCGATTCTGTCAAATTCCTAGGAATGGTATTTGATAAAAAATTCAAATGGAACTTACATATAAACGATCTTATACTGAGATACAAGGAAGCTCTCAACACACTGGGGGCATTAGCCAGTATTAATTGGGGATGTTACAGAGAAAGACTCTTGAGGTTTTACAAATCATATATATTAATGAAAAAAAAGCAATATGAAGGGAGAGAAAATAAGAAATGAAAAGCATAAAGCACACATAGTCGTCCTCACAAGAGGTTCAATATAAATTGGAACACAATTAGTAGACCGACAGGCAAAAAAAACAAATACTTTCTCAGCAAATACCACGCAGAACGTTGAATGATATTCACCTGACAATCCATGCAAACTTCCATATGAATGGATATTGTTCGCAAATGTTTTTTTCTGATAAGCTCGATTATGTTTAAATGCATGTCGTGTCCGCCTAACAATCCGCATACCGGTTTCAGGCTTTGGCCCTCATCAGTACGGAATAGTCACCAGCTAGAGATCCAGAGAGCTCTGGCCGAAACGAGACACAACATAAATAAAATCATCATCGAGCTTAAATCATCTTTAGGGGCGTCGGAAAAGATAACTTCCAACCGGCGGCACCTAATGACAGAAAGAAACACTCCATACATTCCTCCTACCTCGATAGGATTCTAAATAAAGATTCCTTCTCAGTAGAGTGGCTCAATTGCCCGACTGGCATATTAAATGAGAGAAGAAGCCATATGAAGGGAGAGAAAATAAGAAATGAAATGCATAAAGCACACAAAGTTGTCTTCACAAAAAGTTCAATATAAATTGAAACACAATTACTAGACCGACAGGCGAAAAACAACCACTTTCCTAGAAAATATCAGGCAAAACGTTGAATGATATTCACCTGACAATCCATGCAAACTTCGATATAAATGGATATTGTTCGCAAATATTTATTTTGGATAAGCTTGATTATGTTTAAATTCATGTCGTGTCCGCCTAACAATCCGCATACCGGTTTCAGGCTTTGGCCCTCATCAGTACGAAGTAGTCACCAGCAAGAGATCCGGAGAGCTCTGACCGAAGCGAGACACAACATAAATAAAATCGTCATCGAGCTTAAAACATCTTTAGGTGCGTCGGAAAAGATAACTTTTAACCGAGTGACAGAAAGAAACAATCCATACATTTCTCCTACCTCGATAGGATTCTAAATGGAATATTCCTTCTCAGTAGGAGTGGTCGATTGCCCGACTGGCATATTAATGGAAGAAAAAGCCATATGAAGTTCGCATGGATTATCAGGTGAATATTATTCAACGTTCTGTGTGGTATTTGCTAGGAAAAAGATTGTTTTTCGCCTTTATATTGTGTTTCAATTTATATTGAACCTTTTTAGAAGACGACTCTGTGTGCTTTATGCATTCCATTTCTTATTTTCACTCCCTCCGTATGGCTTTTTCTTTCATTAAATATGCCAGTCGGGCAATAGAGCCACTCCTTCTGCCGCCGGTTGAAAGTTATCTTTTCCGACACACCTAAAGATCTTTTAGGCTCGATGATGATTTCATTTATGTTGTGTCTTGCTTCGGCCAGAGCTCTCCGGATCTCTGGCTGGTGACTACTCCGTACTGATGAGGGCGAAAGCCTGAAACCGGTATGCGGCTTGTTAGGCGGACACGACATTAGTTTAAACATAATCGAAACTTATCGGAAAGAAACATTTGCGAACAATATCAATTCACATGGAAGTTTGCATGGATTGTCAGGTGAATATCATTCAACGTTCTGCGTGGTATTTGCTAGGGAAGTAGTTGTTTTTTGCCTGTCGGTCTACCAATTGTGTTCCAATTTATATTGAACCTTTTGTGAAGACGACTTTGTGTGCTTTATTCATTTCATTTCTTATTTTCATATATATTATCCAAGATTGAATATGACTACTTCGTAGATGGCTCAGCTCGTGGATCGAAATTGAAAAAAATTGGATAGTATACAGTGTCAGGCTTTGGGGATTGAACTTGGGGCAATTCGCATGAGCCCATATCTATCACATTGTTGTGAAGCAAGAATCACCCTATTGAGGTATAGAAGACTACAACCACTTACTAGCTAGAGCTCAAAATTATGTGCACTCCCAACCCATCCCAATCTCCCACCGAAACCTATACAAAAAGAGTATGACTTCCATGAACGACGGCCAACTATCACTCGCCCTGCTGGTATAAGACTTGTAGAGTTCCTCAATAAGATTGACAACTCCATTCCACGGAGCTATAACATAAATCCGTCTGGAGTGCCTCCCTGGGACATAGTCTCCCTCGATATATGTCCCAATCTCCAGAAATATAACGAAGGAGAATTCAACAGAGGCATTATTCTAATAGAATTCCACAGAATTATTGATAGATACTCCAATTGTCATATCATCTATTCAGACGGATCCAAGACCAATGTTGGATCTGGATGCGCCATATCATGTTTGGGACTATGCCATTCATGGTCATCACCATGAGAAGCCAGTGTTTATACAACAAAAGTTCACGCTATTTCACAAACTACAGGATTTATAGAATTCAACACTTATGAGAAGTACGTCATTTGTAGCGGCTGTACAAGCTCTACAGAACCCGTTCAGTAGAGATCCATTGGTACGAATATAAATCAGTAACTTATCTATGAATTCCAGTCACTATGGGATAGCTGGTAATGAACTTGTCGACAGTGCTGCCATCAGGGCCGCAGATATGAGAACTCATTCGAAACACGTAATCTTAGGACAATGCCAGATAGAGTGGTATAGCACTGAGTCGGAATTGAAGGAGATAAAGCAGAAAGTTCACCCATATACACCGCCATCATACTCCTGCAGAAGAGATATGGCACGTGATAGACCATAAGCGCCAGTGCCTATGAGGGTTTCCACATCAACACAAAAAGGTCAGTAATGCTGCTCTGAGGCACACCTATTTCCATGTCAGTCACATGTGATGAAGCAGTTGAATTATCGTTCTGAAGTGATGCAATTGTTTTCCATTACAATGGTTTGATTTAACCAATTCAATGGCGAAGCTCGAACTCTATATGTCTCCAGTTAGTGCAGTAATAATATCATGGTCTGAGCAGTCATAAGCTTTTGATAAATCTCGGGGAAGTTCTAGAGCTATATTCTTGTTTTCTGAAGCATTCAATATATGCTGGTCAAACTGTAACACAGTTGCTGTTGGTGATTAGATACCCATGTTGGGCACATTGGCGTTTCGAATAATTTCGAAAGGAAGATAAATGTATTATAGGTCTGTGATTGCATATTCTGTTTGGATCACTCTTATTTCTGCAAATTGGTTTACCTATTGCAATTTTAAGCTTTCCGGAAAAAAGCTATCCAAGATGTTCGTTTGAATTTTTGATATATGTATTAAAATCAATTTTATTTTTCGAGTTTGAATTTGATTATCTCCACTACTCATCTTTTGAAATTATCACGATCTCTACAACTTCTTCTTTCATGATTGGTTAACAAACATAGATTCACTATTTCATTCAATTTCATTTACAAAAGGTATTTTCGTGAATATATTTTTGCCTTAGGATTTTCATTGAATGTGTTGAAAAAATGCTATTCTCGGCAGCAATATCTTTCGCATCACCATCCTTTTGAATGCAATTTTCAGATTTATTTGAACCTCTAATATCCCTTCAATATTCCACATTGTTTTTGACTTATTGTCATAATTCTCAATTTCATTTTGATATTGAATATTACAAATGATTTCTGGTAGTACCCTCATTTGGAACAGATTCTTCTTCGCCTCATTCATCTATATGAGTTCTTAATTGAGACTGGAATAGATGTCAAATAACTATCTGAATGAAAGTGCAAATTTACAATTTTAGATTTTTTCTTTAGAGTTAGGGTCCTTTCAGAATATCTATCAGATGTAGTTCAATGCCCAGCGTGGCTTTCGCCGGGAAAGTAGTTGTCTTCTGTTTTGAAAAATTACTTCATTTTTATCGTGATTTTTCAATCAACAGAAAAATCTGTCTATCCAATATTCGATTAGGAATGTTTTTCTTTTTAATATTTTGATATTTTGTAGATCTATTCTGTCAATTGAATCAATTTTGTGTACGGAATAGACGGAATTCTATTCAAAAACAATTAACTTCAAGTTATCCCGCTTTACAGTTGGGAATATTTTTCGAAGAAGCATCTTCAGTAACGTTAGGAATTTCAAGATATCGAAGTAATTCAATAAATTAAGAATGAAGAAGCGAAAACATCAGCATTATTGAGAAGAGTGAAAACAAAACCAGCAGCTGACCCTCAAAGAGGAATAATATATATATATATATATATATATATATAATAAATATAACAATTCAACTACTAAAAATAGTTCAATATGGTACAGAATACATCAATTTCAATTTACCTAATGAATGAATCTGAAAACAGTATTGTTTACTGAAAATATTACAATTCAACTACTAAAAATAGTTCAATATGGTACAGAATACATCAATTTCAATTTACCTAATGAATGAATCTGAAAACAGTATTGTTTACTGAAATTGGATATAATTATTCCACGAGGCGGTCTTTATCTATCTCCTATTCAAAATTGGAAAATAACTTGCAATGACTATGGTGACTTCGTGAAAAAATTAACATGATTCAGAATGCATTGCAGCAAAGTTTCAGAAAATTAATTCGACCTTTTAATGTGCAATGATTGTCGACTAGTAGGAAGTAACATATCTACTGCAATATATTATCAGATCGTGAGGTCTGATGTTCTCCTGAGTGAAAAACATACAAATCAGAACCAATATGCAGCGAGCACTACATGTGAGTATTCGAACAATATGCTTCAGTTGACTGTCTCTCACACATTTTCCTGGGAATCGAGATGAACCAGACATTTTCATTCAGAATATCCTCCTTTCGTTTGTCCATCCATTATTTTTCTGTCGACTGCATATCAGAATTCACAGAAAATACTACCGTGTCGGTGTCTTCCTCACTCGGGTAAATTTTTCAATCTTGTATTGAGCTGGAATCATATTGTAACCCATCACAGAGAAAATACGAAAATAATATAGTACTGCAAAACGTCTGAGAGAATCATCATTATTCATTGCCGATGAAGCTTAACGGGGAACCGCCCACAAGCAGAGACGTACCTGATATAATGAAATATTCACAAGATGATATGTGTTATTGACGGCTCGGTTTAACAAATTATTTCGCTGGTATAAAATATTATATTCACTAACGAGTGAGTAAAGTGGTAATTCAAAGTAAATTCATAGGCAATATTTTTTTCTAAACTACTTTTGTTTCAAACTGAAATATCCTTTTTATCTTCTAGTAGGCAACAAAGTGAAGTTTTCTGAATACCAGTAAAAAATAGGTACTTATTCTTGATCGTAAAAAAAAAATTATAAACGCAAAGATGGTGCATAACATCTGATTCAATAACAAGTAATAAATTAACAGTACGGAAAAGTAGAGTGACAATCAATAGAGGACACTAATTTATCTATATTCTCGTAAAATAGCCTGTGGATCTGACGGAATCCCGCCGATTGTTCTCAAGAAATGTGCCCCCGAACTAACACCTGTTCTTTGCAAGTTGTTCAACCACTCTTACAATTTGGGGGTATTTCCGTCCAATTGGAAAATTGCAAGAGTACAGCCAGTCCCTAAAAAAGGCAAAAAGGCCCTACCTAGCAACTAGAGACCTATCGCACTGCTATCTATTATTTCAAAGGTCATGGAAAAAGCCATCAACATCGAGCTCATGAAATATCTGGAAGACTCAGGAATTGTCAACGATAGGCAATATGGCTTCCGCCATCAGAGATCAACTGGTGACCTGCTCGCTTACGTCTCACATATATGGCAGCTATCTATTGAAAAGTATGGAGAAACTTTAGCTGTGGCATTAGATATCTCCAAGGCGTTCGATCGAGTTTGGCACCAGGGACTCCTCGCCAAGCTTCCGTCTTATGGCTTGCCCCCTCAGCTGTGTTCTCTGCTTGCTAGTTTTCTCTCAAACAGGTCTCTCCATGTAGTAGTCGATGGAGTTTCATCTGACACTCTACTCAAAAATGCTGGTGTTCCGCAAGGATCTATTCTCGCACCAACACTATTTCTACTTCACATCAACGACCTGTTGAAAGCAACTTCATGTCCAGTACACAGCTTTGCCGATGATAGTACCCTCCATACCGCTTTCTCTTCCAGGGCCCCTATATCAGCCCGTGAAACCAGAAATGAACGAGGAAGAAATGTTAATAATATGAATATGGACTTAGCAACAATTCTCGAATGGGGATCTAATAACTTGGTAGAATTCAATGCAAACAAAACACAAGCATGTCTTTTCTCTAGAAAAGCCGATCTCACTGTGCCTAACATAACTTTGTCAGGAGTAACCATACCACTGAAGTCATCCATATCGATGCTTGGTATTACTATCAGCAATAACCTTTCCTGGGAAAATCACGTGAGGTCCATTGCCAAAAGTGCATCCCAAAACTTGGTTTTGTTTCGTGCCAAGAGCTATTTCACCCCCAGTCAGCTGCTTATGATCTATAAGGCACAGATTCGACCTGTCCTGGAATACTGTTCCCATATTTGGAGTGCGGCACCTAAACATATCCTGAGGCTATTGGATTCTGTCCAAAAAAGGGCAATTCGTCTCGACGGTGATGCCTCGCTCACAAACTCGCCTCACTTGTCTGGAACACCGTAGAAAAGTTGGCGATTTGTCTCTATTTTATAGATATTTTCTATGGGCGATGCTCTTCTGAAATATCAACAATCGTTCCTGCTTTGGCAGTCTCTTCGAGATTAACCCGTCAAGTTCAGTCATCACACCCTTCGTGGTCACTTTGGAGACCTGCAGAACATCACTTTCCAAAGACTCGTTCATCCAACGAACAGCGAGGCTTTGGAACTCATTGCCTAGGGAGGTGTTCCCGAGGCATACAACCTTCAGAAATTTAAGAAGAACACCAACTCCTACCTTCTTTCCCTTGGTTCCCACGATGTTCTCTGAACATTACAGGATATCCCTTTTCGTGGGAACCAGAACATAAAAAAAAAAAAAAATACTTGCTTGTAGAATATAAAAACTCAACTTCATAGATTTTGAGTACAGATAGGACTGAATTGTTGACATAATGATGTATTCGATGTGGAAACGGTGGAAAAATAGATGAAATTTATTAAATTGAGTTTAACTGGTAAAAAAGGGTGTCATGGAAAAAATTAATATTATTTAACCTGAATAAGTTTCACTGTCACTAGGGTCATCCAATTTCACAGCAATATTTTTTCTGGGAACTTGATCTATATTCAAATATGATTTTTATATTTCTTGTACATACGTTACACAATTTTTCCAGCTTTTATTTGGAATATGCACCCCACGCTTTTTTTTAAATAAAATACATTTTTTTCTTATTTTCTATTTTTTTAGTCTGGTTTTCTATTGAAGCGTGTTTTTTAGTTTTTTTAAACTTTTATTTATTTCCCACTTTTTAGTGTGGTTTATTTATAGGAGCGTGTTTTTTTAAATTATTTTTAATATTATTTTAATTAATTTTTTGCAAATTGAAAAATGGAATAATCTCATTAAATCAGATAATCATAATCTCCGACCCCAAAAACCCCCACATACCAATTTTGAATAGAATCAGACCATAATCACAAAACTCGGCCGCCATTTTAAAACCGCCATTTTGAATTTCCCAATTTCACAAAGAATCATATATTTGACCCAAAAACCCCCACATACCAATTTTGAATGAATAGACCATAATCACAAAACTCGGCCGCCATTTTCAAAGCCGCCATCTTGAATTTTCCAATTTCACAGAAGAATCATATATTCGACCCCAAAAAACCCCCACATACCAATTTTGAATAAAATCAGACCATAATCACAAAACTCGGCCGCCATTTCAAAGCCGCCACCTTGAATTTTCCAATTTTACAGAAGAATCATTATATTCGACCCAAAAAACCTCCACATACCAATTTTGAATAATATCAGACCATAATCACAAAACTCGGCCGCCATTTTAAAGCCGCCATCTTGAATTTTTCAATTTTCACAAAAGAATCATAATATTCGACCCCAAAAACCCCCACATACCAAGTTTGAATGGAATCAGACCATAATCACAAAACTTGGCCGCCATTTTAAAGCCGCCATCCTGAATTTTTCAATTTTCACAATAGAATGATAATATCCGACCCCAAAAACTCCCACATATCAATTTTGAATAGAATCAGACCATAATCACAAAACTCGGTCGCCATCTTGAATTTTCCAATTTTTACAAAAGAATCACAATATTCGACCCAAAACCCCCTCATACCAATTTTGAATAGAATCAGACCATAATCACAAAACTCGGCCGCCATTTTGAAGCCGCCATCCTGAATTTTCCAATTTTTACGAAGAATCATAATATTCGACCCCAAAAACCCCACATACCAATTTTGAATAGAATCAGACCATAATCACAAAACTCGGCCGCCATTTTAAAGCCGCCATCTTGAATTTTTCAATTTTCACGAAAGAATTATGATATTCGACCCCAAAAACCCCCACATACCAATTTTGAATAGAATCAAACCATAATCACAAAACTCAGCCGCCATCTTGATTTTTTTTATTTTTACAAAAGAATCATGATATTCGACCCCAAAAACCCCCACATACCAATTTTGAATAGAATCAGACCATAATCACAAAACTCGGCCGCCATTTTAAAGCCGCCATCTCGAATTTTCCAATTTTGACGAAAGAATCATAATCTCCGACCACAAAAACTTTCGGATACAATTTTGAAGCGAATCGGACCATAATCACAAACTCGTACGCCATATTGGAGCCGCCATTTCGTTTTTTCTCCACACAATTCTTTTTAATGCATTGTCACCGGAATTATGTACACCTGCCAAATTTAAAATCATTCGGACGTCTGGAAGTGGGTCAAAATCGCGCCCAAAGGAGTCGGTTACAAACAAACAAACAAACATACAAGTGAAGCTAATATAAAGCGTGTAAAAATCAATCAAATTTGTCATATTCATCAAATTACGTTGACAAATTCCAATTCGCACATCAAAGTGTAATAAACGAGAATTTACGTATTTTCAAATCAGTACCTGGACTCCCTCGACCCTTTCTTAAGGTATGTCACACCCCGAACAGTACACCATTAATAGATAATGGGATTAGCATTTATAATGAGTCTCTCAGATCCATGTCAAAGATTATACCAACAAGTTTATCTCGATAATACACCCGGAAAACAAAAATGGATTGAATTCGTATTTCCACTATTAACACATTCACGATCGCTTTTCGTTACTTTGACGATGCTATAAGCCAACTACTTTGTCTTTTCGTATAACATAACTTTGGACTGAAATCTTCAATTTATTATAATATTTGTGTAGTATTTCATAATCTTTGTGTTTTTTAGTGTGAGGTCACATTTATGTGACATCGGTTTTAGATGAATTATTATGAAATGTTCCGCATATCACAATAATATGACTTGATATTTTCAATAAAATGCCACACATTTTCAGGTTTGGGGTTCGAAATGAAACACAATTTTAATATATATTTATATGAACTTATAATTTTTATAATATAAAAAGAGTGGGAGGTGATTTTAGAATTTAATTATTGATTTTGAAAAAGCCATCAATCAAGCTAACGAATCAGAAAAAATAGGACATTTATTCACTGGAAAACACAAACAGCATTTATTTTCTCTTCGAATCTCCAACTCTATGATAAAATTGAGGACGTTGAATTTCATATTTTTTAATTTTTTTAAAATAAAAAAAAAAGGAATTCTATTTTGTATAACCTCAAACTTTTCAATTAAATGTTGGTGGAGGATCCAAAACTCCCTACTCTTTTCACAATATTTTTATACCTCAGATAAAAGGAACATACAGGGTTAACAAGAAATATTAATTCTCATGAATGGTAATTTATAGCGATTTTTTATGTTTCGATTTGTGTGTACATCTTGGAGATAAAATTTAAACAAATTTAGAGCTCATTGTTTGCAAATATTGGTATGGAAATGCAATTGAGACTTTAATTTTCCAACAACCACCATTCTGAAACTACTGAAACGATTTTATCCATCTTCTAACTTATCCGAGACATTGATAGAAAATCTTTTTGTGTTAAATTTCATTCCTTTCAGTTGGAAAATGTGGCTCCTACTTTGTTGACAAATCTCGTTATATATATATATATATATATATATATATATATATATATATAAATATATATTAATATATATATAAATATATATATATATATATATATATATATATATATATATATATATATATATATATTATATATATATATATATATATATATATATACAGTGGGCACGTAAAGCATGGAAACATGAACATATCTTTGACACCACGACAATTTTTAATTTTATATTTTTGACAATGCCAAATGTACAGTTTCTGAGATAAACGAACAATATGTTTATTTTTGAATGGAACAACCCGCATATTTTACAATTTTCTGTTACAGTTTTTCATTGCCGATGCAGCATACAAACTGTTAATGGCCAATATTTACCATTAATTTTGAAAAATTAGGAAAAACATTTTAATTTTGGAATTAATATTGCAGTATGAACAGAAAACAATACCTAAAGAAAAATATTCTCAGATGGCGCCATTCTCAGATGGCGCCCGTATCTTATACAGGTTCAGTATAAAATAATTTTCATTATCACCAATTGTCAGACCAAAAATATGGCAACACTGTTAATTACTTATCTTCCTGATATTGTTTGATTCTAGGGAGAAAAGAATATCTTTCAAGCAATATTTGACGCGTTAATCAACCTTTTTTTATCGTTTCTTGACAATACATGATAAATTGAAACAGCAAACAAAAAGTTTCGAAAAATGGGCATTGAAGCGATGGAATTCATTACTTACAAGCTTTTATTCAGCTTGCGTCGTTCATATGTCTGTTTGTCTTTCCGGTTCAAAATTTGTGAGCTATTTTTCAACCACTAACTGGCATCCGATTGAGCTGATTCATAATTCTGGAGACAAAGCATTATTAACTTTCCAAAGACAAACTTTTATACAAAGGGAAAACATATTTTTCTAGTTGTGAGACGTGGGTTATTCTCTGAGTAACAGATTCAAAAGCTTGTCTCGCAGGAATAACTTTTTTTTTGTATCAAAACTGAATCTGTTACTCATAGAATAACCTACGTCACATATCTGAAGAAATTATTTTCCCCTTTTTGGTGCATAAGAATGAAAGCTTTACTTAAAAAAGTGTTTTCATTCATTTTTATTCTACAAGCTAATATTTAACTTACTCTGTCTTGCAAATCAAATTTTAACCACTTACAGTCATCCAATCTACTTGAAATTTGGCTGGTATTCATCATTCGGGTGACAATGCAGTATGACAATCTCACAAGGAGAAACTGCGTTTGCGGATCCACAATGGCGGATGAGATTTGTTATTCAAATACTAATAATAATAATCAAAAGCTAATGATAAGTGATCCAGTATCATTGTCTTGGTTGTGGCTTAGGCCAGTCGCAAAATGAGGCGCAGCTTGGTGACGTGACGCAGGGTGAGTCACGGCGAGTTTATGGCGGGAGAAAACTGCTTGCGCGGCGCAAAATAAAGACGCAGCAGAAGACGTAGCTAGTCACGGCGAGACCTTACAAAAAATACGATTGTGGTTTTCACGTTGAAGCTTGGACAGTTCTGGAAAATGACAACTGCTATTGCACTGATTGATTCTCTATTCAGTTCTGAATCTGATTCAGAAGACGAGTTCGAAATGATATCCTTTATCTCCCAGATGGCTAACAGAAAGTCAGTGAGAAGCTTGTACATGATAAAAATAAAAACTCATGGAGAATCTACCTTAACTGAATAATCAAGTGATGAAAAATTCACCAATCATTTTCGGCTAAACCATGATCAATTTAAAGAAGTGCATGGATCATCGAAAATGAAATTGACGCAGAAGGATGCAATGCTACAAGGCCCATTAGAACTGAAGAAAAACTAGCTGTATTTCTAAGGTTAAGTATTTTAATGATTCACATTAGTGAACTTTATCAAAAAAATTATATGTGTGTGAAAGTATTAACATAGTTAATCAGATCATCTGAATTGGCAGCTATAGAGGAGTTTTCGTGTTTCTCAAGGGTATCAGTGGGGCTCAAGAGTGGATTGTCCGAATACAAAGAGGCTGGAGTTGAATCATTGCTGCTGCTGTAGGGTGGAATAGTTGCAGGAGCAGAGTGAGGCTGCTGCTGGACAGGAACGTCGAGTAACCTGGCTTCTACGTCTGAAACCACGTTGAACACACGGTTTTCAACCATGTGCTGATATAGAGGTGGCATTCTTTTGGTAGATTGGTACATTGACATAAAGAAGTGAAATATGGGATTATTTTCTGTAGGTTTTGATTCTTCTAATATTTTGTTTCTTCCTTCCGTTCTTGTTTCAGATCTCTCTACGTTTTTCCATGCTTTGTTTCAGCAGGGCAGTGACATTATCTTTCTTGAATTTTTTAGCCGATTTCGAGGTTGCATTTGATGTCGGGGTTTCAGCTGCCCTCGGAGGCACATTCTGTGGGAGTTTCTGTGGTTGGGCTTCATCCTCTATGGTTTTTGTCTTGCTGCTGTATATTCACTTCTTCTACATTTTCATCGTCTACCTCTGCAAATGTTACATATTCTTCAAAATGTTGGGTAACGTTTTCATTTCTATAGTCTTCTCGAAGGTTTCCTTCTCTCGATTTATTGGCCATGTAGGGCTGCAGGAATCCCATCTGTTCCTGAAACTTCCATTCTTTGATAGCTTCAGCCGATGCTCCACTTTTGAAATATTTTCGTTGCCTCCTAAGCGCATCCCTCAATGAATGTCTGAGTTTTTCCCACAACGCATTTGCTTCAGTTCCTACACCAATGGTATAATTTCAGAGCCTTATCAGTATAACTTTCTGAAAATTCTATCAATACTAATACATAAGGAATAATTTCATAAACCGTTTTAAAACATGCAAAAGAATAATATTTTTTAAATAATTTTTTGTAATCGAAACATTTTCCACAAACAATTCCTAATCTTCTTCGATGTGTTTTTTTTATTGCAAATACTTGGCCACAGGAAACAGCTACAGAAGTATTGCGATCACCTAATCTGTAGCTGTACAGATTGGGTGATCTGACAGTCTCTAACATTGTGCGAGAAGTATCTCAAGCAAGTGGGAAACTGCAACCGATATATTTGCCAGAACCATCAGAAGAGAAGTGGAAATCAGTCGCAGTTGGTTTTGAAAGAAAATGGCAATTCCCGTATTGCATTGGAGCCATTGACGGTAAACATGTGGTGATTAAAAAGCCTGCAAAAAGTTGATCATCTTATTTCAACTATGAACATACGTTCTCAATTGTGCTATTGGCTATCGTCGACTCAAATTATAAATTCACTACTATTTATGTAGGGTCACAAGGAAGATTTCGTGATGGAAACGTTTTCAATACAAGCGTTGTAGCAAAGAGAATGCTGAAGCATACTTTACATCTTCCAGCACCTACTGTACTGCCTCCACTTGTGGACCCAATACCTTATGTGTTTGTAGGAGATGAGGCGTTCCCATTATCTGAGAATATGATGCGACCTCATCCTAAACGAAGTGTTACTGACAATTATGAAAACAAAGTCTTTGATTACAGACTATCGCGAGCGCGCCAAACGGTTGAATGCGCTTTCGGTATACTTGCCTCGCTTTTTCGAGTTTTCCGAACACCTTTTGAGATCAAAGTAGAAAGTGTCATTGATGTTGTCGAGGCAGCTTGTGTATTGCACAATTATTCAAGGCATTATTCAGTACCTCAAAGTGAAGACGACGGAAAAGAAGATAAGCCACAAGATCAGCTGCCGCCATTGCAATCAACCAATACTCGAAGTGCACAGAAAGCTGTTGCGATTCGTCAGAATTTTACTAATCATTTTAACTCTGCAGGAGCCGTACCTTGGCAGAGGGAAAGTGTTGCTAGAGGGAAGTACTGATATACATATACAATGTACAATAAATAAATGAACTTACCAGTTTTTATATTGATTTCTTTAGCGATTTCCTTCCATAGTTCAGTTTTTAGCCCTGTCCTCATGTAGTCTACATGACTTGTATCGTACAAAACTTGTCGAATCCGCACAGCTTCGATTAATTTTTCTTCCATGGTTTTCAAAACACACGCCGTGAGCCGTGATCTTCTGAGAAAAACTGCGGCAACTACACTGCGTTCCGCAGGGTCACTTTGCACCAAAACTGCGTCACGTCACGCTGCGAAGAAATATGCGCATGTTATATTCTTTATTAGGTTCACAAAAACTCGCCGTGACTCACGCTGCGTCACCTCACCAAGCTGCGTCTCATTTTCGGCGGGACTTAGTTAGGATTAGGATCGATAAGGATTGAAATAAACTGTTGTTTTCTTGTCGACGTTTGGAATTAATTAATTCATCCTCAGGGCTTTGTAACAATGGTTCATCAAATAGTGAAAAAGGTTTTATTCTTCAATTATTATACTTGTCACGATGTATCATTGTAATGTTGAAATGTTAGGAAAAGTACTCACCAGAAAGAAGTTATTTTCGAGTCAAAATCCTTCAAATTTAAAAACATATCCAGACGTCATAGATACACAGAAACGAAACTCCAATGGGCACAATGTTGCTGTATACTTACGGGACGAATATGAAATACTGAGATAAAAAACAATTCATAAAAAATATACAGTAAATAAAGAAACAATTCCAATGTTTTTATCATTGATAAGGAGGCCATGTGTCGACGAAACAAAAATAATAGGAATGGTAATTCATCTGGGCATTTGATTAACAAGTTGAAAGAGGCTGTTTTTGAATCATCAATGTCTCTTCTGGTGTTTACTTTACAAAATCAACTGTGGAGACTGTTATATGTGTTATGTTGAACAAACAGGAAGGTATATGAAGGAACGTATGTCTGTACATGAGAGGGACCCCAAAAAGCTAAACCCTTAACCCACTGCTCTCTTTGAACATGTCAGAGAAAATAATTATAATTATGATTTCACAAACCCGATAGTTCTAGATGTTCAACTATATCTTTCGAAGAGAATTCTAAGAGAAATGATTCAATAATTGTACCCGTTGGAGATTCGTTTACCGTGTCTGAATATGTTTTTGAAGGACCCCGCACATTTCTTATATTAAATGGCTTTCGGAGAATTTGGCTGAATTTGGTATGTTCTAGATCTTGATGAGCTCATCAGAAGTGTAAAGAGCTTCAGAGCTCAAAAATGGACAGTTTTCGAAATATGAAGCTTTGAAAATGGATTCTTTCCATTTTTTGCGGTATTTGCTCATCAATCGTAGAGCTTTCATTTCTGGTTGGGATGGAATTTGGATATTTGGTGCCCAGAACCCGACTGAGAAATGGTTTTGCCCAGTTATATTAGGCACCGCCATCGATAATTTTCCATACACTGCTCCACACTGGCTATGAAATGAGATACAAATCCAAGATCTTCCATGCATCTTCTCTGTTTTTATTTTTTGAAGATTCATAACTTTTTTGAGCGTACTTCCAGCACATTTTTCAGTGGAAAAATCAATTCCTCCATCATATCTACGTAAAAAAGCTACCATTGTTATAAGTCGCTATAAGCAACCGTTTTTTATATATTTGGACTTGAAAATTTCAAGTCGATTATTTGATAATCGATGCGTGTTGAAGTTATTACCATTATTTTGTTTTTTCACAAGAATGCTTAGGAAATGAATTTGACGTTTGAGTAGTATTTTTGTTTTTTTATAGGAGGCGCTACCTATTCTATTTATTTTTATTCGTTTGAAATAGTTATTTTTGTATCAAGGGTGCAAAATCTGTATTTGTTTTATTAAAATTTGCAAGAAATATCAACATTTTATTTCAAGAAATTTTGAATATGGAAATAGAATAAAAATAAGAAAACTAAATTGTATTCAAATAAATTGATCAAAGTGTTCACCTTAAGCCTGCATTCAGTCTTCTAGTCATTGAATCTCGTACCCGCTCCAAAATTATTGGTGTGTTTCTTATTGTTTCACAGGCGTCTACTATTCGGTTTCTTAGATCTTTCTTGTTCGCTACTGGAGTTTTATAAACTAGTCCCCAGAAATAAAAATCTTTTGGGTCTAGATCTGAGGACCTTGGTGCCCACGCCTGGTTAGGTTCTTCTACCTCCCTACCAATCCATAGATTTGGATAGACAGTGTTAAGGATACGAATTCCTAATGGTAAATTCTGAAGTACCGGCAATTCATTTTCTAAAAAGCATTTCAGGAGAAGTTTGTTCGTCGGTAAAAAGAAAAGACCTACAATAATCATCAATTATTTCCGCCCATTATTTACAGAAAATTGATATTGATAATGTCTTTGACTAACTGCGTGCAGATTGCCCAGAGCCCAAACATGGTTTCTATGAAAGTTTGTGATAGCATTTCGGGAGAAGTTTGCCTCGTCTGTAAAGAGTACGTATCTTTAAAATTGAGAATTTCCAACCATTTTTCTCAAAAACCAGTGACGTGATGCGTTGGGGAAAGTCTCGTGACAAAAGCGCTTGTACTCTTTGAATATGGTACGGATAAAATTGTTGATCCTGGATAATTCTTCAAACTGTGGACTGAGTAGAATTGAGAGCTTCAGCAATTATTCTTGTGATTGTTTCTGGAATCTCCTCGAGAGCTCTCAAAACATCTTTTTTCAATTCTGGGGTTCGGACTGCTCGTGGTCTTCCAATAATATCAGCTGCCCTTTCAAAGTCACCTGTTTCTGCCAAACGACGGTGAAGACTGGTAAATGTTGGAGCTGAAGGCAGTACTCGATTAAAAAATCGCTCCTGGTGAATACGCCTTGCGGCGCGCGCATTGCCAACCGCAAGGCCATAAACGAAATGCATATCGGCTAAATGAGCATTATTGTTTAAATAATCTATTTTTTCAAAATTAGTGTTTTAAAACTTACAGTAACTTCAAAAGAACAACAAAACGTTTAACTGTCACATAATATGTAATAACCAAAACTACTCACTTGAACGTCAAATTCGTTTCCCAAGCATTCTTCTAAAACATGCAAAATAATGGTAATAACTTTCGAATTCAAATATCTAGATAACGGTTGCTTATAGCGACTTGTAACAGAGATAGCTCTTTCACGGGGATATGATGTAGAAATTAATTTTCCCACTAAAAAATGTGCTAGAAGTACGATTAAAAAAGTTATGAATCTTCGAAAAAGAGAAAGACGTGTAGGTGGCGAACCCTACGAGTAAGAGCAATAATAACATCAAGTTCGAATTTGGCGAATCAAAAAACCTCTCGATACCAATTTTCCGTTCAATTAAGGTCAGTATTTTGAAAGTTATTCAAAAAAAACAAAAATAAAAATGAAACTTCAACACCCTGAATCTTGAAAACGAAGCGTTTCCGGACATATATTTATTTGGACAATTCGTATGAGAATATTGTGAGGAATCACCTCCTGAAGTTTGTCAAAGTACTTTTGAATCACCCTGTATACTATCAAGTTCTAACATGACTTTTTTATTTTCAGTTCAATCGTTATATTTTCCACAACGTTTCTTGGAGAATATGACGATACAATTCTCATCCATGAACTGAGTGATGGGAACGATACAGAGATCAGACACCCTTATCTCCAATTAGCCCGAACCCGGTTCTTCCTGGAGGAAGAAGTTCCGAACGCTTCTACAGCCGTTCACGAGGAATAGGTAATACGTGCAAAGTGTTAACATAGAGCATTCACCCAATTTATTCGCACAATTACATTTTATTGGTGTGATCTTCGAAATGTAGTGGATTTATCAACATGTAGTATAATGATATCTTTTCTTCAATGCAAAACACATCGATTGTCTTGTTTCCAACAGTTGCGTCCTGAAAAAAAAAATTATAGTTTCCAATTATTTCTCAATCATCGTTACTTTTATATTTGTTGCAATGTTTCATTCTTTAGGTGCGATTTTGAGGCTGTTATGCTTGTTTCATTCGGAAATGGTTTAAAATTGTTTTCTTTTTCAGTATACTTGTTTTCCGTACTTCACTGTGTGCCACTCCAACTTGATTTGCTATGAATTCAGTACAAGTTTATGGATAATTCTGCAACTTGCAAAACTCATTTTTCAATTCCGGGCTTCATCGTATATTCCCATCACAAATTTTTCCATAAACTATCAACAAAAATATTCCGGCGTTCATAGTTTCCGGAAACGTATGCCAATGCACCTAACCGAATCACTAGATAGAAAAATAGGAAAACGAATAAACTTTTTTTTCAACTGTTATAAAATAATTATGAACACACAACTCAATTCGGGTAATGCCTCGTGCAATGAGTGCTTGTCAGGTTGAGACCTAAAATTCTGCTCTTGGTGTGCCTCTCCACATTAAAAATAGTATGTTTGATCCGTAAAACGTACTTCGGAAAAATTATGTACGTCCGTTTATGCAACCCAGTCTTCCTATCTCCTCAACAACACAATATATATGGTAGGATTCCATGACGTCTACGCTTTTCCTGGTATATTGTCATTTAATATGATGAAGGGAAAGCACATCTCACATACACTTGATTCCTTAGAGATTCAATTCCAATTTTTACTCAATAAAATAACTGGAATAATACAAGTTATCTAATTTGAATGAATTCAAACAAACGAAATACCAGAATTCATAATTCTTATTCCATGTACGTTGAAGTTATGAAAAATTGACCTCCATAAAACTTTCATCATTTAATATGAAAGCGGAAGTTGAAGCAAGTACTCTTTCTGACAGCACTGATGATTACTCGCCTGATATGATCAGAGGAAATGAAATATCTCAGCATGCCTCCATTGATACAAATGTCGACCATTCATTAGTGTGGAAAATTCATTATTAATTTTAATGAATACTAAATACATCGAAAGGTGGGTGAAAGAGAAAAAGCTTCCCGGTTGATTAAAATGTAAAAAGCGGCAACGAACCGTGATACGTGTCTTTCAAGTTGATGAACAAAACTTGAACACGTAATAAATGAATTAGATTGCGTGAATTCTCGCCTTATATTATGTACTGGATTGAAAGGTATATTTGGTGATTATTCTCTACGAATGTAAACATTGTTAGAACTCAGTTATTACGAACAGCATTGAATTTGGCTCGTTATTTTTCACAAGACATATCAATCTTGTTTCTGGTAGACTTCCATTCATTTCGACATCTATGACATATTCGGTTTTTTGTTCATAAGGTGTGGAAACATACTCCTGTTATTGCTATTTGATCAATTATGTAGTATGTTACAGAACGATTTATAATTTTTTATTCTGCGCCATTGGATTTCGAGACTGTAGTTGAAGCCAAGTGGTAAAATGAAAAACCCCTTCTACCAAATTCTCATATCTTAAAAATAACCCCTCTTCTTTTGTTTTCTGACCTTACACCTTCCCACCTGGAAAAAAATATAGAAAGAAACAAAGTATACAATCAGAGTTGGGAATCATTACTGAATATAACTGGTAATCTGGTAATTTTTTCAGATTCATATGTGGAGGTGGCAATAGTGACAATATTGAATTTTTTTGATTTTATCACACCTTTCCGTCAAAATCAGAACCATTAGTGAAATATCAGGTCTTTCTCCCTATTGATCTCATTTTATTTATGTTTTTGTTCAGAATCTTCGGTAATTTTTTCTTTCGTAAGAACCCAGATTATTGTCCATGCTTTCGAATAAACTTTTCTTTTTACTTGCTTCGTTTTGTAATCCATTTTTGGAGCACTTGTCAACATCCGATTGAGCTATGCACGTGTTCATGATTCCGGTGATAATGCACTATGAAATTTTTGTTAGAGAAAAAAATAAAATGGCGGCTCTAAGATGGTGGACGAGTTTTGTGATTATGCTACGATTCGATTCAAAATTGGAATGTGGGGTTTTCGTGATCGATATTGGAATTTTTTGTCAAAATTAAAAAAATTCAAGATGGCGAACAATTTTTGTAATTATGGTCCGATTCGATTCAAAGTTGGAGTGTGGGGGTTCTCGGGGTCGGAGATTATGATTCAGGGCTCCCTTGTATTTGGCAACGTCACGGATGGGAAGTTTGCTATATTCTGAAAGTGGGTAGTTTTTTTTGGTCGTATTTACGCCTGTTGGTTTCTTGATTTGGGCATTGATTGTCGAATAGCTGTAACATCATGTTGTTGGTGTATTCTTGTGTTTTAATGATCAAAATTTGTTACGGCCTTCTTTCAAACATAATTTTTCATCTTCCTAATGCTCGTTATTTTTCTTCCAGGCAACCATCACTTTTTGTTTTTTCCCACAAATTTTCGGTTTTTACTCACTTTCTATAACACTTTTTCTTATTCTAAACTATGCTATGGATTTTATATACAATATATTTCTAAACTTTACATAATATATACAGAGTTTGCTAAAATTCATATCTAACAATTTTCTGTACTCAAAATTTTATATTTTATTATTTTCCACCAAAATGTTTTTGACATGTTGCTGTCATGTTTCCTTCTGATTCGATTTTAGCATACAGGATGTTCCAACTTGAATATTATTTTTGTCCACTAGAGATCTGAAGTTTTATTCATGAATTTTGATTTCTACATTTTAATAGGTTGTGCAAATTAAATGAATTGTTGGCAACATACTTATGACAATGCGAAAGCTCCAGTTCTAAACCCTTGAGATATCTGCATCGACTAGAAAATGAAACAAGATTACGGAAAAGTAAAATGTACAGAAAAATTGCAAAACAAACATAGGGGGTATTTATGTGATATATAAGTATCATTATATCAGTTTTTATTTTTTTACATTGAACAAATATTTCTTATCATAACAATATCTATATATATATATATATTATATATATAGATATTGTTATGATAAGAAATATTTGTTCAATGTGAAAAAAATAAAAACTGATATAATGATACTTATATATCACATAACATATATATAACATATATATATATATATAGATATCAACCTGTGGTAGAAGTCCATTGTATCTCGAAGTGGAGTGATATAATTTTATGAAGAAGAAAAACACGAAGTCGTCTCCAAATATAATCGATTAGATCAATACCATCGATTAGGTGAACATGTTTCGAACCTCTATAGGTTCATCATCAGCATATATAAAAGTATTCTACAATAAAAGAAGAACAAAGACTTAGTTACATGGGTAATGTGATACAATAAGTGCTACTTACATGGAGATGAAAAAATTATTTTGTAGGTTAAAGTTATAAAATTATTTAATTCCAATGTTCATAACGTAGACCATATGGAAAGTTGGGATTTCCCTTTCAAGGGCTGTGTCCCATATTTAAATTTGGGAGGGCTAAATACTTTAGCCGATGCAAAATGAATTGACGACATGAGGAAACAATAGATGCAATGGCGGTGAATGACAGCACCCAAAGAGCCAACCATCTGTCAGACTGAATTGTCAAACCTAGCCATGGAACGACGACAAGTGAACTCCATGCACGGAACAAAATTGAACTAGATGTAAAGCAAAACCAAAGCGATTACTATACCATGCGTAGAGCTCAGATGTCACCTATCCATATTTACAAATTTATATATATCTATAAGAGTAGAACAATTATGTATCAAAATAAAGAACAGTCTAGTCTGTCACATACATACTGTTCTTTATTTTTATTCACTATATATATATATATATATATATATATATATATATATATATATATATATATATATATATACATATATATATATATATATATATATATATATATATTCAGATAGGTTTCCGCGGTGATAACTATTTGAAATATTTAAATTTCGGGTTGAATTGATGCTATGATTTTATATATATGTATATGTGTGTGTGTGTATGTATGTATGTATGTATGTGTGTATATATAGGTGTACGTGTATATGTGTGTGTATATATGTATATGTATATATACATGTATATGTGTATGTGTATATGAATCTGCTTTAAATCTATTATATGTCCCATTTGTCTCAACATAAAACCCCACTGTTAATTATATATTTACCCCACTAGTATATGAACGCGTTAACATATTGCATGTTTATGTGTTTTTATATTATATTATTTATTTATTACGCTACATTACTTTTGTCATAACTTACACTACTTTATTATTTTTTTTCCCCACTGTTAATTATATATTTACCCTACTAGTATATGAATGCGTTTACATATTGCATGTTTATGTGTATTTATATTATATTATTTATTTATTACGCTACATTACTTTTGTCATAACTTACACTACTTTATTATTATTATCATTGTCATCATTACATTATATTCTTACGAAACTACGAACAAGCGATAGTCCTTCGGAACTAAATCTTCTGTGGTACCCCATGTTTATTTACTATAACCACCTTCATTATATAAACACTCTTGTTTCTTAGTGAATAAACTTATATTAACTGTATCTGGAAATTTTATTATTTCGACGTTTGGGCTCCCATTTTCGAGCCATTTTCAAGAAAGCTAAAAATGAAATAAAAATAGTAATAACTTTGAGGATTTTGACTTGACGCCGGGGTCTCAACCTAGTTTAGACACCGGTGCTTTCTGAGGGCTCAATCTGCCTACACCTCCGAGTGAACTGAGGATCTGACCGGGAGTTCAGCCGTATTTATACCACGTGGTGTCGAAAGACCAAGAGCCCGTGTCACTTCAAGAACGTATAAGCTTACGCACATTGAATACGGGAACTTGTGTAAGCGATGTCCACAATACCCGCCATACTTTTTTCTTGGGCGAAGTGATGGTAGGAGGGGATGCTGGGTTGTTATGAAGAAGAATTTGGAAAATACTGGAAGTTCACAATGGAGTGAAGCGACACTTGTCAATTGCAGTCGTCTGAAGCTTGGCGTTCACCTGTTGCAAAGTTCAAAATATGTCAATAGAAGGAGCCCGAAAAAATCTGAAAGTTCACCACTGACAATTGAAGGGATTTCACTGTTGGCCTTCAAACGACACATTTTTTTTGCACCAGTCATTTTCAACGAAACGGAGGGTGCTGGGCCCTCTACTTTTTGTCGAAAATTCGGCGATTTTTTTTTATGAGTTTACATTCTATATTCCATATGACTGGTGGATGAAATTCATATTGTTCAAAGGCAAATGGTGAGATTTCTACTATTGTCAGTGGTAAACTCTCAGATTTTTTCAAGCCCGTTCTATTGACATATTTTGAACGTTGCAGCAGACGACTGCAATTGTCTAGTGTTGCTTTATTTTATTGTGAACTTTTGTTTTTTACTATCCTCAGTCGCTAACTTTCAATATTTTCCACCTCCTCTTCCATAACAGTCCAGCATTCCTAATACCATCACTTCGCCCCAGAGGATATGTATGGCGGGAATGTCTGTAGCATTGGCGACATCGATAACACAAGTTCCCGTATCCAATGTGCGTAAACTTATGAGTGACTTGAACTCTGCTTTTAATGCATTTCACCAAGTTTTTTTGTACTATTTTGAAGTTAACTTTTCAGCTAAGAAAGTAGGAGTGGACAAAAATAAGAAATCTTGGGTTAATCGCGAAGTCAGAGAGTCAAGTCTAGCTTTGAAGGATTTTTCTAATTTAAAACAGCATCATTATGAATTTATTGAGCAATATAAGGTTGCTAAATGCAAGCATTCCGCTTGAATTCAAAACACAAAAGAAGATTATTACCAAAACCGTATTCTAAGAGCAAAAAATCCTGAAAAAGAGGTCTGGGGGGTAGGCAGGGAGCTAACAGGCCAAACATCTCAAATAAAGAATATTGAGTTGCTTTGTAACGACAATAAATGCATAGATCCACAAAATATAGCTAATAATTTTAATATCTACTTCGGAAATTAACCTGTGGATGTGGTAAGTAGAATAAAGGAGGATGGTCCGCAGCCACTTCCCCCTCTTAACTAGAATATAAACAGTATTTTTTTGACACCATACTCGGAAGGTGAATTGATCTCACTCGTAGATAACAGAATCAAAAATCAATTATCCACTGGCTTTGATGAATTATCAGGATTCGTAGGACAATTGTACAGCTTGCACCTATTTCAACTATCATTATAAATTTCCTGGCATATTGAAAATTAACAAAATTATTCCAATTTTGAAAAAGGGAGACAAATACAGGGTTGGAAATTATAGACCTGTGGCACTAATATCTATATTCTCGAAGATTTTCGAATATTAATTTCTTGAACAGGTTGGAATCTTTTTTGAGGACGAATAACATACTCTCCCCCTACCAGTTTGGTTTTTAAACGGGTTTGCCCTGGCGGAATATTCTGTGATCTCAGCAGGGCGTTCGACTGTGTCGAACCACCAACTCCTGCTTGTCAAGATGGAGGCATACGGAAGTAGGGGACCAGCACTGAGCTGGCTCCCAAGCTACCTAGTCAAAGACAACAATTTGTCTCAATTTCTCACCTTGACACTAATCTGGATCGAAGGTCGTATAAATCCGAAACTTTAGGTATTGACCTAGGAGTGCCGCAGGGGTCCGTCTTAGGCCTCGTTCTGTTTTTGATGTTATATAAATGACATCAATTCAATCATACATGATGGTTGGACAGTCTTGCTGTACGCGGACGATTCTTCCTTCATTGTCTCCAATTCCGATGGGGATGTCCTCAATATGGCCTGTAACTCTATGTTGAGGTCGCTTTTTGAGTGGTTCGGCCAGAACTCCTTATATTTAAATTCTAAAAAGACTTCTTATTTGCGGTTTCACACACCCCAGAATGAACAAGATCTCGACCTCACTATTCAGGTGGGGGAAGAGAGTGTTAGTAGAGCTACAAACATAAATTCTTGGGTTTAACTCTTGATCAGAATCTATCCCGGAATGAACATTGTGATCAGCTGCGTTCTTAACTAAACAGCCTCTGTTTCATGATAATATGTTCAGAGCGAGTTCTGCCATTAAGCGGCCTCACCTCTGTGTACGGTGCACATGTTGCGTCACGACTCCATTACGGTATTTGCTTTTGGGGTTCATCATCTAGCACCCAAGCTATTTTTGTTCCACAAAAACGTATAATTAGGTGTATACGCAGTGAAAAGTTAATTTTTGAAAGAAGACAGCATACTCCTTTGAAAATATTATCTCTGGTGGAGAGTTAACTTTTTCAGATAAAAAATCTCTGATTCAACTGGAAATACCCAATCTCTTACATCGTGAATAGGAATTTCTTGATCATTTATTAAAATAGAACACTCGAATAACTTGTCTGAAACCAAAATACGTTGAAACAAGATGAGTGATATTCATTTGGAAACTGTCTACCTCTTCGAAGTGAGAAATAAAGTATTTTTTATTGAAGATATGACCAACTTGATCTAAGTATATATATCTTGTTTCAACTTAATGCTTTATATTTTTTGGAAGTTCTCAACTCGTTCGGACCAAGAAACTTGGGAACCTTGAAATGAGAGTATATCGCTCTAGTTGAAAAATTATTTTTTGTTCTGAATTAACAATAATATCTTGAAACTTACTTATTATCCATATCTCTTTGAGGAAACGTGTCTCATTTCAGGATATCACATGAGATTCTTTTGAAGATCTCAATTTCATTATTTCAAGTAATCAAAAATATCTGAGATAGTGAAGATATTCTTGTCTGGATGAAATTAGATTTCCAATAGTATAGATGTATAATTATTTCCAAATGTTGCTTCATTAGGAGATAACGTATGTAGTGGATATGAATGAACTAGTGCACAACATTGAAAAAAACTCATACGAGCAATTCAATATTTAGAGAAGTGTCAATATATCGTATAGTATTTTTTTGATAATACGGTGATATCTTATCTTGAAATTTACCAATCATTCGATCCAATTTTAGACAACGACTACAACTCTTTTCTCAACTTCAATCGAAAGAATCTGATATAATTATCAAGAGATATCTATATAAATATCTGAAAATCTGAAGGAGTCAAATTGTGGAATTTGTGAAAAATCTTGTTATATTGTTCATCAAAATCTACCAAAAAATCGAGTTGGAAAATATTGTTGCCTCGCTCGTAAACTGTAAATAATTCATATAGAACTGATTAGAAAAACATTTTTAACGCAAGCTTGTATTCGAATGCATTAAAAAGGAAAATATAATTCATTCAGATGTGTGACGTAGGTCATTCTGTAAGTAAAAAATTCACATGCTTGTCGCGTAGGAATGCCTATTTTTTGTATTCAAACTGAAGACATTGCGCGACAAGTTTTTGTACCCACATAATAACCTACGTCATACATCTAAATACATTATTTTTTCTTTCTTGGTGCATTCGAATAAAAGATCCACTTCGAAAAGTTTCTAATAATTTTTATTTAATTCTTTCTAGCCATAAATTTCGCCATCTTGAATTATCTAATGTTAACGAAAAATTATATTTTCCGACCCTAAAACCTCCAGATACCATTTATCCATAAATCACAAAACTCTGTCGCCAAAAATCCCTAGACCCCAATTTTGGATGGAATCGGATTATGATCGCAAACTTGTTCACCATCTTGAATTTATGAATTTTTACAAAACATTCATATTTTCCGATCCCAAAAACCCGCACACACCAATTTTGAATAGAATAGGACCGTACTCACAAAACTCCTCTGCCATCTTGAATTTTTGAATTATAACAAATATTCAAAACCCAAAAACCAACCCATACCAATTTTCAATAGAATCGGACCATAATCACAAAATTGGTCCACCTTGGAACCATTTTGACTCTATGAATTTTGACCCCGGAGAGGATCGGACTATAATCAGAGAATTAGCAGGCCATCTTGGAGCCGCCATTTTGATTTTTCGCTAACAAAAATTTCATAATGCATTGTTACGAAATCATGAACACGTCAAATTTCGTTAATCCGACGACTAGAAGTGGGTCAAAATTTACTTATCAATTTTGAACCAGAAAGATAGGTTATAAAAATGTATTTAATAACAAGAGTATAAAATATCAGGGATTCAGTCAATTTTGATATTTCATAATATACTGTCCACAATATGATTCATTGAAATGTAATAATTAATATAGATGACATCTATCCTTCAATATGAACAGGTCTATCCCCGACTACATTCTATAAGGATCAGTTTAAAAAATTGGGTATTATGACTCTGTATAGTATTCTTGTATATGAACTCTCTGAGTTTGTATTTTTAAACAAGGCGGATTATCTAAGGAATAGTGACATTCACCATCATCTCACTCGTACCCATAATTATTAACACACCCCCTTCAATAGTTAAATGTGGGAAAAATCCCAGATCTTGTTTTTTTTAATTTAAAAAACTGAAAATTTTTTGGTTCGGGGTGAGTTTTATGATTTAAATGAATATATGTCCCATGGCAGCGTGTTATCTGATATTTTAAGATGATATTGTGGTGTCTATTTTTTGTCTAATGTAGATATGTACCTGATTTGTAATTAGTATTTAGTAGTTGATCTACACTGACGTATTTCATATATTGTTATGTCTACTGGAAATAAAGGCATTTGTATTTGTATTTATACGTTTCTGAAGTGACACGGGCTCCTGGTCTACAATGAAGCGGAACGGTGAGCAGGGCCGGGTGTGGCGAGGGGGAGGGGGAGGGAGAGAGAGAGGCCATTGGAGGTTTCCACGTATTGGGTAAGCGACGTCCGTCATCCCGTTTATTGAGGCAATTTGGGCGGTTTTTCTACTCAAGAGCTTCTCGAATGACTCTCGCCTGTAGTGTTTTTTCAGAAGCAATAGTTTTGGTATGCTCAAAATTTATTCTGTAACCTGTTTCTTCGCGGTGCCGAGGAAGGATCTAGGTGTCAAACAGCAGGTTGGTGTTGTTAGCTATGGTGTTTTTGAGAAAATTGGAAATTTCATTAGTTGCCATGAATATTGTCTATATATCGCGTTTCTCTAGGATTCTGCCAATTTTGTCGGTGACACCTTCGATGTAGGGGCGAAAAGCATTGTGCAATTGGGTATCTGTCGAATTTTGGGGATTTGGAGTACGGGTTTGTTGATGGTGGATAGATCTGAAGATTTGTATGTTGTTAAAACATTCAAAAATAATGCAGTTTTTAGCTTGTTCAATTCTTGTGATTGGTTATGATTATCGTTGAGATAAATATATAGATGAGGAAATTGAGGACGAATTTTGTTTTGGCTGGATGATGAGAGCTGGCGTGTAGGTATTGGTTGGTGTGGGTGGGTTTCCTGTATACTGTGTGGCAAGGTTTTTGTGATCAGGACATCTAGGAAAGGAAGTGAGTTGTCAGCTTCGAATTCCATAGTTAATTTTATGTTGCGGTGGATGTTATTGAGGTGATCCAGGAATCCAAAAGAGTTTCCGTGCCATGTGGCCATATAACGAATACATCGTCGACAGGTAGGTTTCTGGTCAAATGACTCTATGGCCTTAGTAACGAATTTTTCATGTATAGGTTTGCGAGGACTGTAGAGAAGAGAGATCCCATAGGTGCACTATTATTTGTTGTAATATGTGCCTTGGAAGAGGAAGTATGTTTGTATGAGATGAGGTTGCGGGTAGCTTCTGGTATGTTATGTGTATCTGAGAGAGGGATGTTCGTGAAGAGTATGTCGAAGCTAACAAGGATATCAGTACTCCGGATTTTTTGTGTCTTGATAACTTCTATGAAGTGGTATGGATTCCGCACATATGATGAGGCTTCTTCGGCTAAAGGCTGAAGAGTGCTTGCTAGATAGTTGGCAAGGTTTTGAGTTGCTGATCCCAATGCACTTACAACAGGACGCAGGGAGATGTTCGGTTTCTGTATTTTTGGAAGTCCATAGATACGGTGTAAGCGCGGGAATTTCTCCCTAGAAATGATGAATTTCTTTGTTTCGTCTGATAGTTCGGAGCTGTTGATGGGCGTTTTGGTCTTTTTATCAAGACAGGATGTGGGGTCTCTTTCGGTGGTCCGATACTCGGGAGAATCTAATAGTGTTCCCATCTTCCGATATAATCTGAAGTATCGAGGATTACAGTGGCATTGCCTTCATCTGCTGAGAGGATAATTATGTCTTGGTTGTTCAGAAGACTTTTGAGGTACCGCCTTTCAGCAGGTGTGATGGTGGAGAGTTGGGAGTTTTGCTCTACTGATAGTGGTGGCAATGTCTTTGTCTGGTTTCTTCCGCCATGTTTTCAGGAAGATGAGTTATGGCACTTCCTATACGGGTTGATGATAGTTTCTGTTGGGATAGTATTGGGAGTGATGGAAAAGTTGAAACCTTTGGATAGTAGATTATGGTTGATTTCATCGAGTTGTGTACTAGGATTCGAGGATTGTGTGCGGTCGTTGGTGGGGTGGTGTCTTGTAATGAAGAAGATAGTTTATCCTTCTGTGTTTCTGATTTCTGCATGCATATATGGCCTGATTTTTCTTGGGCTATTGTAGAGAAAATGTCCAAGATAACAGGATTGGATAGTTTTCTGAAACAGTGGTATAAGGAGTGGTTGGTGATATCGAGGTTTTGTCTGATGTCGTAGATGGTTTTTCGAATCAGGGCTTGGCTGGAGTTTCTGAGGATGCGCTGGGCTGCTGATGACTTATGTTGGTGTTTTAAACGGAAGGCTTCAGGGATAACTCTCCGGTCTCTACTTGATTTGAGGAAAGTGAGGTCGCGGAGGAGTTCGTATCCCCGAATGAGGAGTAGAGAGTAGTTCCTATTGAGCTGAAAGATATCCCCCCGTAGGGGCGTATAATATGTTCTGAAAGGTTTCCACGGTCATAACCCGGATATAAAGTGCAATAACTCATATTACTGAAAACATCGCGGAAGAAACCAGACAAGACAATGCAATCACTAACAGGAGAGCGGAACCCTCTCCTTCCAACATCACACCTGTTGGAAAGGCGGTGCCTCGAAAGTCTTCACAACAACCAAGACCTTATTATCCTTCCAGCAGATGAAAGTAATGCTATTGTGATCCTCAACACTTCATATTATATCGAGACGATGAGAACACCTCCCGAGTATCAGACCACTGGAAGAGATCTCACAACCTATCCTGAGAAAGAGATCAAAGCCCTCATTAAAAACTTTCAGCCGAAACAAAAAAACTTACCATTCCTAGGGGGGAATCCTCGCGCCTACCCCGTATCAATAAACTTCCGAGAATACACAAACCAACATCCCCCTGCGTCCTATTGTGATTGCATTCGTATCACAAACCCACAACCTTGTCAAATATCTAGCAAGCACTCTTCAGCTCTCAGCCGAAGAAGCCTCATTATATGTGCGGAATTCATACCACTTCATAGAAGTTCTCAAAACATACAGAAAGCTTCGACATAGTATCACTTTTCACGACCATATCTCTCAGACACACTGGTCATCCTGAAAACCAAACATAACCAGAAACTACCATCAACCTCATCTGCCATTGTATGAAGTGTACATACTCTCTCTTCCAAGGCACATATTGAAAACAAATAAGTGGTGCACCAATGGAATCCCCCCTTCATCCAGTCCTTGCAAACCTATACATGGAAAAATTCGAGAATAAGGCTTGTTGCAAATATTATGCAGGAAGGTCAAATCATTTACAACTCACCAAAACCTCCGATGTCTCCAAAACCATCTGGAGTTCTATGCTGGCACTAGGAAAATTAGGAGGGCAAAAGAGGGAAAAAGAAAATTGCCTATGATTCACACGATGTGAATACTGTCACGAATAAATTGCTTTTCATCGAGAAACTCCGCACACTTTCGTCTTTCTTGAATCTCTTTTCTGCTACTGCCAAGTAATGGACCATTGTCGCAGGACAACTCAAACAACGTTGCCACTTCTCCGCACATCGCGGAAGAAAAACTTAGAATAGGGAACATAGCCCACACCCTGGAAAACCCTGGTTTCCAGCTTTACTTGGCTTCCGTAATATTCTGATCTGATTGAACTGAGATACTATGCTCTGCTCAGCCTTAGGTACATGTATATCTAGGAAGAAAAACTATTGTATAAGCTACTTATTCCCAAAAAAACCTATAGAGAAAAAAACACATTTTGACCCCATAAATATTATATCAACGCCGGAAAATACTATGTCGGGAGAAAAAAAATTTTGACGACTGGTCTCAACAAGGTTTCCCTCTCCCATAACCCTGAAGAACTGACTGAATCAGAAAATAGCAGCACCACTCCAGACCCCCCAAAAAGTGCACCGTCAACACCAAATACATATCAAGCAGAAAAACCTACAGGAGACACACACAACACTCCCAGAGGAATAAAGAATACTGTGGAGAGAGTACCCGATCTATTCCAAAAGCAATCACCATCAAATAAAAATGGAAACTTCAAACCTGAAACGTCAAAATTCATAAAATCCACGAAGAATACTCACAAAACATATGCGATTTCACAAGAACCCAAGGTTAGAACCAGATCTATAACCAAAATGAACTAACCCCATCAGTCACATTTTCTATTGTCAATGTGCTAGTACTACTATAGTCATATTTTATTGATAATGTACCACAAATCTAGTGTTTTTTTTTATGTAAACTTCTGACTTATATAAGCTGTGATGGACCCGTATATAAGAGACTTCGAGATAAAATCAATTGAAACATTTTCACTGGGCAATATTCAAGAGTGTAAACAGGTTCTCCAAGTTAATAGCTCTAACAATAATTTTAAAGTAATACATAACAACATAAGAAGTATACACAAAAATCTGGACGAGTTCAAAATTCTCCTACATGAATTGGGCTCGGATGTTGATTCATAGTACTAACGGAAACATGGATTATCGAGAAAATCGAATTGTACAGCTTGGATGGTTATGAAATGATATATAATAACAGCAAATACAATCAGAACGATGGGACGGTAATATATATCAAAACAGGGTTACACTACAGACATTCCAACACACTCTTGAACAACTCTACGGCGACTAAAGTAGAAATTAATCTAGGCAATGGAGAACATGTGATACTCACAACTATATACAGATCCCCATCAACAGACATACAAGTTTTCAACACTTACCTACAAAATTACCTAGAAACTAATAATAACAATACCGAAAACTATCATATATTTCTTGGAGATCTTAATATAAATCTACTAGAAAAAAGTGACAATACTAACGAATATCCCAACACACTGAACGAATTCGGATACATTTCAACCATAAATTCACCAACTCGGGTACACAAGAACCATAAATCTTGTTTAGATCACATCTTCATCAAAACAAAAAATGACACCGTAGATAGAATACTACCAATAGTAATAGAAACAAACATCACAGACCACTACACAACTGCATTGCAAATAATCATTGACAGACCAAGAGGGACATCTGAACCCACAACAGAAATCAAACATATAAGTGAGACTAAACTAAAGGCACTAATCAAAACAGTATCCTGGAATCAGGTATATTCAGCAACAGACCCCCAGCACCGCAACTGAACAACTTGTTGATAGACTTGCGCAAACTATCCAACAATGCACGGTAGTGAAAAAAGTCCGCCGGAAATACTCAAAAATCACGCCATGGATAACCAATGCTCTTCTCAAATCAATAGACACTAAAAATAAAATGGCCAGGAATCTCAAAGAAATCCCACTAACAATGTTCTCAAGGAACAATATAAAACTCACAGAAACAAATTAACCACCTTGATAGAAAAAACCAAGTATAAATATTATAAAACACAAATTGATGCAAATAATACAGATAAAAAAAAGCTATGGGAAATAGTCAACAAACTGAGTAAAAATAAACGCGGGAATCATGAAATCAAAACAATAAAAAATCTAGCAGGTGATCTTCTAACTGAAAAAAAAAGTAATAGCTGACGAGTTCAATACCAGATTCGTTAAAATGGGAGAAACCCTAGCTAAAAAAATAAAAAGTGATCCCAATTACGAACCTGATCGGCTATTCACTCTTAACTCAATGTTTTTGTCTCCAGTCGATGAAAATGAACTGAGAGCAACTGTCAAAAACCTTAAAACAAAAAAATCGGCCGGATCGGACAACATAAGAGCCGAAACAATTAAAATAATAGTGGACGACATCATCCATCCACTATTATACACCATAAATTACTGTTTTAATGAAGGATTGTGGCTTTCTGTTTTTAAAGATACCTTAGTGATACCAATTTATAAAAAAGGCGACAAGACTGACGTGAATAATTATAGACCGATATCACTGATAACCCACCTGTCAAAAATATTCGGAAAATTACTTAAAAACAGACTGCTATCGTACCTAAATAAGTTTCAGCTGATATCTAAAAAACAGTATGGATTTCGCGAAAAGATCTCTACTCAAGATGCCATTACAAATTTATTAGAAAAAGTCCACTCGTCCTTGGACGTTGGAAAGCCGTGCCTATGCATATTCATAGACTTATCTAAAGCTTTCGACACGGTGAGTCACGAATTACTTTCACAGTCACTGGAAGAAATGGGTATACGAAATAACTGCCACAAACTCCTAAGAAGCTACCTTTCTTCCAGAAATCAGTCTGTGAGGGTCGGTGACTCACTCAGTCGAGAGGAAAAAATTTGTTACGGTGTTCCACAAGGCAGCGTGTTAGGTCCACTATTATTCAACATCTACATTAATGGCCTGTTCTCACTCCGGAGTAGCGGAGAAATAACCGGATTCGCGGATGATACAGCTATTTTCTACAAAGCACACGACTGGGATGAGTTAAAAATGAAAGCGCAAGAGGACTTCAACAAAATTAAAAGTGGATGGATTATAAAAAATTAACGATAAATTTACAAAAAACTAATTATGTACCATTTACATGCAACAAAATTAATACTCCGCCTTTTAGCACGCTTGAAGTGAAAACCAAAAACACCTCACTGACAATTATGCCCAAGACAAAGATTAGGTATCTAGGGGTTATAATAGACACGCATCTCAGATGGGATTGTCACATAGACTACGTAATAAGAAAACTGCGAAGTATTTTGCACGTATTTAAATATCTGAAAAAATCTTTACCAGCACAGTACCTCAGAACTCTTTATTACGCACTAGTGGAGAGCCATTTACAATATGGTATGACAGCATGGGGTGGAGCTCTGAGAACCCATATCAACGCACTCGAGATTCTTCAAAAAAGATTTCTGAAACTGATATTGTCAAAATCACACAGATACGGTTCAAATTTACTATACTCAGAAGCCAAGATATTTGACATAGGGCAATTATATTTTTATAAAGTCAATTTAAAATACCACCAAAACAGACACTCAGCGAAAATACCTATCCACACCTACTGCACACGAAAACGGCATCTTCACACAATCCCAGTTGTACATAAGTCGGTTTCAAAAAGATCTTATTCATACATGGCACCCAAGCTGTATAACTCGCTACCTGACACCGTCAAAACATGGAATGGCCTATTACCATTCAAAAAAGAATTAAAAAAACATATATTCAATAAACCCAGGGAAACGATTAAAAACTTAACAGAGAACACACAATATTTCGTGTGACTAATGACTAACTGTACCTCTTATCAATTATTATTATTATTGTTATAGCTATTAATCAACAAAATACTTATAAACACCACCCATTTTAACATGTACTCATTCTTGCTTATCATACTGTGAATTTTAATCTTTTTTCTTTATGTTCTACAAATACCTAGTACAAATGAGTCCTACATGTCCTCTATACATATATGTATATGTCCTACTTATGTTTATTTCTCGAAACAAGTATTAATTTAGTTATCGAGTATCATTTATTGATAAACTATATGAATCCTTAGAATAGATATAATCTAATTTAAACATATTTCATTGATTTTATATTTATTATATCTTGAAACCATGTACCTTACTATTATTAATATTGTTAACTATAAATGAATTTATTATTATTATAGTACGGACCGTTACGGTTCTAACAATGCCATCCTTTCCAGGGTGGACATCTGATACCACTGCCAAAGGCCTATTCAACGGAGGAGAGTTGTCTCATTCCAACACCTCCACAGTACCGACCTCAAAATTGATACTTGAATGATCCCATTTTTTCTCTAAGCTGAAGGGTGTGCAAATACTCCAATTGCCATCATTTCCAATAGTCCTGAACCATTCTGTCAATAATTGGAAGGATCCAAACGACCGATCTCAACTGTAGTGACATCTTCAGCCGGTAGACTATTCAGATGGGCAAGAGCTAAAAAATAAGCGGGAGTCAACGATTGGGATGCCAATGAATCTGCTGATAGCTGAATTCAACTAAGCTTTTATTTAGGTAGGAATCGTTGAAAACTACTCTCAGGTGAGTAACTGTTCCCCAATTACTCGAAGAAGGTGAGTTTTAACCGCCTTCACATTACTTCCCCACAATCCACCCATATGGAAAGCATTTCCAGGATTGAGTTTCCACAAGACCTCTTGCACAAATAATTCAATTCTCAAGGAGCTCTGGTACTCTTCTTGCAAGGTCCTTGACGGGCCAAAGAACGTTTAAAAGCTTGCAAAATATGTTGAGTCGGTAGGGAACTTACCAGTTCCATATGAACCACCTTGAAACTCATACATACAAATAAACAAACATAGGCCTTGAACACCTTAGAACCCCTCTTTCTTCTCAAAAGAATATTGAATGGTCCGAAATAATCAACCCCTGTATGTAAAAATACCTTTGCCTTTCTCACTCTTTGAATGGGTAAATCTGCCATTATCGGAATGAATTCTGTAGGTTTTAGCCTGAAACAATGATAACAAGTTCAAGCATAAATTCGAGCTCTCATAGTGTCCCTACCCGCCAAAATCCAATACTTTTGCCGCAAGATAGACTCTAGTAAATGAAAACCCATGTGACAATGGAGTTATGAAAATAATCTATCAATTTAAGCTGACACAGACACAATATACATGTTCTTCTGAATTGTAGATGAACAATGTGGACTATAATTGGGATAGAATAGAAACAATGCTAGATAATGAATTCATTAATTTAGTTATACATATATAAGGAATAATTATATAATATACATACCGGACTCCCATGCAAAACCCCGAGTTTCTATGGGATTCTTGTTTTGTTCACTATAGGTTATTTTTCTGTAAACTTTCACCACATACATGAATCCTTGGTAAATACACATTATTATTATTATATATTATATTTCATTGTGCATACTTTTATGATAAACCACTTGATGATTTCACATAAATCACCCATGTCTCGTTTTGTATCCACTGTAGATATGATCATATTTATGTTCATATATCAATTCCTAATTGTACTCTTAGGTTAATAATTGTTTCTTGTGTTTGTTTTTTTATCCCCAGAGTTTTATATATTTAAAAGAATTTTTTTCATCAACGGGAATGGATCAATATTTAAATATTTACTCTAGTTACTTTTACTTTTATTAGTGCATAGTTTGTAATTGTTCATATAATATGAATCTTTACACTAACTATCACGCACAAGCTGCAATCAGAGCAGCTTCAGTGATATCTTCCGTTTATTCGATAGAACTCTGTAATTGTATGCATTTGTAAACTTGAATTTGAATAAACATCATTATTATTATTATTATTATATGGAAGTGAACGTTAATATAACTATATTATTATTGAATACAAAATTTCATTTATTATATTCAGTTATTCATAATGCACATTATTATTACATATTATGTCATGTTTTTAATAACATCTAGGATATTACTCACATCTTACCACGCTCAAGGGATATTTCGGTTAATATTCCTTCTGTGGTACTTCTCTTCCGTTTATTAGTGGTGTTCATAGCTCCAATAAACGTGATTATCATATTATTATAATTAACACGAATCGATTCACTTTTGCAAGATCCGGGAACTGAATGCAAGTATCAAAGCTGCATCATCATTTCGATACATTGAACTCAATTCCATTTTAGGTTCGAAGGAGGTCTTATATAATTTTTCAAAATGATCAATTTTTTTGGCTATTCATATCACTCACACTTCACTTGCTTCAGCGGTTCCGTCCGTCAGCAGACATACCCCAATATTCAATGGAGCTTGGTTTACATTCTCTCACAAATCAGAAGACGTCAGACGCAGAGCTGGAGCGTTTTCGAAAACTTATAGCCTTGGATTGTTGATCAAAGATCCCACATGTATTCCAGATAAACATGTTGCTTATATTCACCAAATCCATAAACTTAATACCTCTAGTGATAGAGACACATTTAACCGACCATTATGCTACCTTACTACTAATCTCACTTATCACAAATGAAAAACCAAACATGAAGAAAACTAAATATTTCAAAAAAATTGATTATAAGAAATTTGAATCATTGCTCAAACAGGAAACCTGGAAAGGGGTAGTAGATGTAGATAGAGTACAAGAAAGCTACAGTAACTTCATGATGACATTTAAAAAACACTTAACTACATGTACTAAACAGATGAAGGTCAAATATAGTCAAAAGAAAATAAAACCGTGGATTTCAGTAGGTCTAATGCAATCAATAAAAATATTCGAAAAATAAAAATAATCTAATAGAAAAACAAAAAATAATTTTTATAAAAACCAACTAATGGAAGCAGGAAATAACTATAAAAAAGTTTGGGAAGTGATTAATTGTGCATCCAATTCAACATCGTCGAAAAAGGTATTGGGAAAGATAAATATACTAGGAACAAATGGAAAGAAGATCACAGATAACACAGAAAAATCAAATATCTTCAACACATTTTTCACAAATATAGGGCACAACTCAGCAGAAAAGATGGACAAAAAAATAGAAAAGATCCACATAGAAATTTTATGACTTTGGATAAAACACTAAATAAATCCATATTTCTAGAGCCATAGAAAAAACTAATTGAAACTATCTCAACATTGAAAATAAGTGTGCCGCTGGAGAAGACGAGATATCCACGACATTAATAAAATCAGTACATACTAGTATTATTGTCCCTTTGAAACATTCAATAAATTTGTCTTTCGAAACAGGTATAATACCTTCCCAGTGGAAAAATGCAATTATCACACCCATTCATAAATCTGGAGATTACAAAACCCTAGCAATTATAGACCCATCTCAGTAATAAACAACTTTGCAAAAATATTCGAAAAGTGCTTGAAACATCGTTTGATGAAATTTTTTACCAAACATAAGTGTATCACAGAGAAACAATATGGATTTCAGAAAAACATGAGTACAGATGATGCAATTATGGATCTAACTAAAAATATTGTCGGAGGCTTGGATAAGTCAAGAAAATGTCTTGCGGTATTTTTTGACTTCGCCAAAGCTTTCGACAGTGTGTCGCACAATATTTTACTTGAACGTCTCAATAAAGTTGGCATACGTGGCACAGCACTGAATCTATTGAAAAATTACTTACAAAACAGGACACACCGAGTAAAAATTGAAGAGTGTCTCAGTGATCCACTAAAAATCACAGTCGGTGTTCCGCAGGGTTCAGTGCTGGGACCAATATTGTTTCTCGTGTATATTAATGACATTGCCGATCTAAATAACTTTCATGGCCATATAGTATCATATGCAGATGATACTGCTATTGTTTTTATAAATGATACATGGGAAAAGGTATATGAATGTACTAAATTAAGCCTCTCTCACATCCACAGTTGGTTGAACCACAGCCTATTAACAGTTGATTTTCAGAAGAGTAATTTTATTACTTTCTCTTTAACTAGTGAAGACCAACCTACAGAAAGATAAATTTTAGTACATAGTTATTCTTGTGACGAAATATGCCTCAGAGGGTGTCCACAGATTGAAAAAATTAATAAACTAAAATATCTTGGCGTGATGGTGGACCAACACCTGAGGTGGGATGAACATGCATTATATATAACAAAGAAATTACGACAACTAATATATAAGTTTTATTCGTTACGTGATATTCTCAGCAGGAAAAACCTTTCCATAATTTATAACTCATTAGCTGAGTCAATTTTAAGATATTGCATAGTGATATGGGGGGGTCTCTACCAAAACGCGCAAAAAAAAATTGCAAACTACTCAAAATTGTTTGCTAAGAATACTCTACAAAAAGGACAGATTATATGATACAAAAAGTCTATATAAGGAATCCAAGCATCTAAATATCAAAAATCTATTTGCATATCATTGCCTACTACATACCCACCGTGAAATAAAGCCCGTTGTTAATATGCTTAAACATTATGTTACCCGATTCATAGTAAACAAATCGATTGATTTGCCGATTTTCAAGAAAAGTCACTTACAAAGATTCGTTTTTTTTCATTGGCCCTAAACTTTATAATTCACTACCTCTGTGTGTGAAAGAATTAAGAAGGGAAAGAGCTTTCAAAACTAAAATAAAGGAGCTCATAGAGTCAGATGAAATTAATGTTGATCTTATCTAAAATTCTAGAAAAAAAAAACACCTCATATTAAATTCTGAAAACTATCTATTTTACTTTAGAAACAAATATTATTATTCACTGTTATGATGTTGTTCTGAAATTAATGTTGAACTGTTGAAATTTTAAAAATACCTCGTATACCTCCTCGCTTTACTTTAAAATCAATATTTACTGATCACTCGTCTGATTCATAAACTGTGTAAACTCTATGCATATTTTCTGGCTGATCATTAAGAAGTGCAAAACACAAGCATTCTGTGCTTAGTTTGTATTCTTACTGATCGAAGGATTACAATGATAGTTATAATATATTTTATATATATATATATATATATATATATATATATATATATATATATATATATTCATACTGACTAACTGTATTGTAACTTACCTGATATTTGTTTTGGAATAAATTGAATTTGAATTTAATTTGATTCTCGATATGATCCTCACAAATCTCCTCGATCCATAAGGTATCTATATACTTTGTAACTTCGACAAAACAAAGAGCATTCCATAACCCGTGACAAGAACAGAATATGTCGAAGCAAGGGACTCATTGAACAATAAACCAACCGAATGAGGTCGTAGTAAGATCAGAACTGAAAAAATGCCGAAACAGGTCTCTTCCATTCTGGTTATTTGCGATAGAAAAATTTCCTTCCCTCACGAAGAGTTATGAAACACCCTCTAGCACTTTCGATTTATAAACCATTCTGCTGGTCGTGATATTTGTTCATCTGCAACGCTATTTGTATGCATCATTGTGGTCTTCATTGATGAATGAATTTTTTCCTAATTATCAAACAATTAGTATGTTTTTTTCAATGGAATCTGCAATGCAACTTCCAAATTGAAAGCGAAATTCATCCAATGGCTAATACTTCCGCGAAAGTCACAAAGCTCCGCCATTCAGAATTCCATCAACAGTACCATTTCTCATTGTACTTTGCGAATTATAGAAGTGCCAAACAGTCAATCTTGTGTACACAACACTAATTGGATGAAAACATAGATGGCATAGACTCGATGAAAAAAATTGAGATAATTCAATCCGAAGTACGGATAAAATTCCTGAATATGGAAATTTCCGCTAGTGGAGATTAGGCGAATGGCTGAACTTGTAGTAAATATCAATGCATTGTGAACGGAGGTAATTTGCATCGATTCTCGAACTATGGTACAAAAGCCGGAATGCTTTTTCGATAATTCCAAATTGATCCCCGTTGTTTGTGAAACAGACGGAGAGCAATACAACGGAATTATTCAAATTTCTGAATACACATTGTGCGTTGTAGGCAAAGTGGGGTATTGAATGTCGATTATAATGAGCGGATATTGTGATGTTTATAGAAATAGAGCTGTAACGTTTGTCTATTATCGACCGAAAAACGTAAAAACCGAGAATAATATATGTCATATCAGAATATCTCCGAATTCTACGTAGTTATTTGCAGCATGCAGCAAGAGACTTCCAGAACAGTGAACAACATGCAGTTCACCACATCTATAAAATGGTTTTCCAACAAACAGAATGACACTTCTATTCCAGTAGTAGTAACTGCTGCGACCGTATCATGTATGGTGTTGATACGTAGAGGTTAGTATCCAGTCAGAGAAATGCCCAAAACTCGGAAAATCCTGTGTTATAAATTGTGGGACAAAGAAGTGTTCAGTGCATTTCACCAAGTAGTGTTTATGGTAGAAAACTACCCTGGAAAAATCTACCACGAGCCAAGGTAAACGACTTTCCTTTCTTTTTACACACAAATGTGGATACACCGTTAAAGTCGCAAATCGCGTGTACACTACCACCAACGCACATCACAAATGCTGTAGAACGGAATCAAACGATATCGATAAGTGAAATTTACTACCGATTGAAGAGAGAACGGGCGTACATCTCCCACAACAATCTTTCGGAAATTCAGTACGCAAAATGTCCAAATCCAACGGAGACATCTATAGGTTATTGGAAAAGCTTACGATCCAAAACTCGTAACTGATAAATCAGAATACCGCCATTAAAGAAGACGTACAAAAAATAAACTCAAATATTGGATAAAAAAGGAGAAATTGATAGATTGAATATTGAAAATACCCAACTCGTGGTAGAAAATAGAGATCTGAAAAAGAGAGTTGAAGTACTAGAGAGCACGACCAGAAAATACAATATAGTTATATACGGCATCCCAGAGAAAGAAGAGGGAGATAAAATATACAGAACGCCGAAAAAATTATAACTGAAAAACTCGAGTTAACCTTGACAGGGGCGATATTCGCGACTCATACAGAATTGGCAGAGAAGTCGAAGGAAAAATAGACCACTTGTTATTGAGTTACTCAGATATAACAAAAAAAGGAATATTCTCATCAAGGCCAGAACTCATCTAGAAAAAGTAAGTGGTATTTTCGTAGCAAACGACTACCCAAGAGAGAAATATAGGAAAATAAAAATATTACATGCTCACCTCAGAGCTGCACGAGAAAAAAACAACCCCGCTTATATAAAAAATAATATACTCTTCATAAATGGCGAAAGCTTTACAATTGAAGATCTAGAAAACAAAGTTTCCCAATCATCACTTGCTGAGAAGAAAAAAGAGATTTTCCAACAGAAGGAAGGAGAGCCCACAAAACTGCCAGGACAAAAGACTGGAACCAAACAAAAAATACAGAAAAACACAATCAGAACCAGGTCCATCACCACCAAATAGGCTGAAATTTCTACTACTCATTTTCTTCTTGAACTTTTTACTCAAATTCGCACATATCGCACATAGTAAAATACATTATATAATATATTTATACATACATCTTCCGAAATGGATGCTTATATCAGAGACTTTAAAATAAGAAATATAGAAACTGCTGTAATTAAAAATGTTTCGGAATGCAGGGAAGCACCAAATTGCAAAACTGAGACTGATATGAAATTGATCCATAATCCATAATATCAGGAGCATCAGCAAAAACTGGGATGAGTTTAAAATAATGCTCCATGAACTAAACATCCATTTTGATTTCATTGTGTTGACTGAAACTTGGACCATACAGAACCCTTCTTTTCCTTGTCTTGATGGTTACGACAACAACGACAACATGAACACAAATATAAACTAATTAATGTCAACCACAGTCACAACACAAGGTTCAGAAACACTGGTGTTACGTTCCCTAGAGCAGAGAAAAATATAATACAAAAATGTTACGCGTATTTAGGCCCAAAACTTCATAATGCTATTTCGATGGATATGAAAAATATAAATAACAAAAACCTATTCAAAAACGAATTAACCAGATGGATTCTGGCAAAGTCACGATCAGAAATGCATTAGTAAATCCAAGAAAAAACTAATCCTTCATAGTTACAGAAACAACACAATTTCTTCAGCCCAAAATCTTATGAACCTTATCTCTACGCACAGGTCCTACCTCCTGTAGACTGCTTCATTTATCCAATAGGAATAACTCTATATTACACAATTCTTTTCTTTTTTCTGTTCATTTGGTTATAATTATTTTAAATAATTTAGAAGATGTGCCTTTATAAAAATCACCACCTGCAAAAACTGTAAATTGAAATTGAATAAATTATTATTATTATTATATGTAAGTGGGTATACAGGTATATATGTATATATATATATATATGATATATATATATATATATGATTCGATTATATTCTTGACTGTGAGATATTCAGTGGAAATTATTTTTGGGAATGCAGTCAGTGATGACCAGTTCAAATTATATTCTTCGTTATTAAGTCAAGCTCTCGAAAATCTTTATTTTCTTTCTCAAGACTATTTAACATGGAAATTAAAAAGAATTTGGAACAATGAAGAACATTGGAATTTTTATTTTTTTTTAAAATTGGTCAAATTTAAAAAAAAAAACTTTTTTGGAAATGTCTTACATATACAAAGAACCAAATTCAATGAATGCCAAAACTGATATCGATAACCTTAGTATCATTTATTCCTACTTATTGAGTCTCCCTCTACATTCAGATAACACTATTAACCATTTTTCACAATCTCTTTTACAATAATTTTCTCAAGTTGTCACCCTAATTCATGACTATTGGCCCAAATCATGAAATTGGCAACACTACCTTTCAAAGATGGTTAATACTTCAATATCAATAATTATTTTTATTAGACAGAAATTTCACTTGATTGTCAACATTGTGCCAAATGAATCTCTTTCCGATAATGTACAATCCATAAGTGTTTTTTACTTCAATTTTTTTATTTACACATTGTACATTAGTTGTATGTTTATCATTTATATGTTTTCCATGTATTTACAAGTTTTGCCGAAGTTAACCTCACTTTCGTAAGTAAAATTTTTTTTTAAGGAAATGTATAAATTCTCACACATTTCAATTCATCATTGTTGAGTTCCTGATGGAGAGTCAATGAAGTCTCGAAAGCTCGAATAGAAAAAAGAGTATACTCACTTTTTCCCTACGACTGCATACCCGAAATAAAGATCCCCTAATATAGACAGTCGTCCAACCTCAAGTAATTATTGGAAATATTTAAAAAAAATTCCCACGCACAGGTTTTTCCTTCTGTGGGATTTTTATATTTATTTACCCTTATATTATAAATGTACTTAATTCTAATTCTTATTGTGAATTATGGTAAATAAATATTATTATTATTATAGTTGTTCCTGTTGAAATTGTATTTGATCAAAGTGTATGGTGAAATGAAGTATATTATATTTTTTTGAGAAATCTACGTGCAAAGCAATATTATAAATTAGCGCAGTCGTGCAGATGGTGGCTTCCAAACCTTCAAGAAACAAGAACCCAACACGAGACGAGAACACCGTGTCCCTGCGGCACTGAGAAACACGCAAAACGTGGCTTATCCCAGGATAGCAATGCTCACACATTCTAAAGGATTCCATTTTCCGTCACCGAAAAACAAGTGAAACGAGAAGAAAGACATAAGAAAAAAAAATGAGAAGACAATCTCTGTGCCTCATCCCATGGTAGCAACGCCCACACAGTAGAATGGATTTCATCTTTCGTCACCCATCAACAGATAAATTGACAAAGAATCATATCTAGTCAATTAGAGTCAAATAAGTTTCATACTGCTACAACTATATCATTGTGGAGAAAGTCCCGATTCACTCTATTCGACTCAATTTCTACCCAGTTTCATGAAAAAGGTAATCAAAATGTCTATTTCTGACGACCATATCATGATAATGTTCATGACCAGAATCAAGCAGAAAATAAACTCGAAATTAAACCATATAAACACTCAGAAATTACCCAATTGTACCCGAATATGATGGAGATCAATACTCTCGAGTACCCTATTCATTCCAAAAATAAATTAAAATCAAAGGCGGCCCAAATGATGAACTCGCGTATACCAAAAGTCTTTTAATTCGTGATTCAGAAGATTCAACATCACTTATGGAAGATTTGCAGAGAATTATAATAATAAGGTTGATTTGCAAGTTGAAAACAAACATAGGAGAATAATACACATATATGAGAGTACAGAATGTAAATATGAAATGAAGTGAAAAACGTTATTAGTGAACTTCTTATGGTGAAAAGAAAAGAAGAAGAGTATAATTTATATACAATAATTTAGGATTTTTGTGTGAAGTATGTGTAGATATGATAGTATAAAACATTCGTCTGTGTATAACTTCGGAAATATAGACATTTAAACAAACGGAAGAATGACCCAAAGGAACTCAGGGTTGTACGTGGGTGCTTCTATCATCTTGTTTGCTGATTTCATACCTTTCACAGTTTCAGGGGTATTTGGAATTCAAATTATGTTTGGTTGACGATAATATGGATACGAGTTCCTTTCTGTATCAGAAATATATTTTCTTAGATATTTTTTGAATATGGTTGTGGAATTAATATTTCGAAATGAGTTTTTTTGCTCCTCGGATAACTGATTATAGATTTTTGTAGCAAGATAGTGGTGATTCCGTAGACCATCATACTTTTTCGATGTTTCAGTTTTTGCATATTGTTTTGTTTTCTGTTTTGTTTGGTAGTTGTGATAGATCATAGGAAGGATGTGTTTGTTTCTGTATGGATAAATTGAAATGTGTTGATAGAATATTTGTTTAATGTATACTGGTCTCGCTATAAAGGGTTACCGTTGGATATGTGCGCTCTTTCCTGAAGAAAATATTAAGGAAGTATTTCTGTAGGGTGTTTGATTTGTTTATATAAATTATGGTTATATAAATGAAATCATGTAATTAATCCTATTATTGTAATTATTGCTCTAAATTCGGAGCTCCCTCCCAAGCTAGGATATCATACTGAATCCTGGATTATATTAATGCGTAATACAGAATTTTCATAAGGTGTGTGTCAATAATATTTTGTATAAATGAATGATTAGACAATGAACTAGTGAGAGTCACATAACGAAGAAATGCTTACTGGTATTCAAAAAACCGATTTAACATAAAGAAAAAACGGCACAATCAAATTTACCTAAATAAATGGTACTTAATACTTTATCAACTGGATTTAAACCAAAACTTGGACATTCATTCGTGCGAGTAATCCAACCGACATGGTGGAAATATCGGTCAGAATAAAAAATGAAATCTAATTGCTTTTTTTGTAACCTGGAAATTTGGACCAACCAATCGTCCCACGTCTTCTTAATTGAAAAAATTGCCACTAACCTACAAGTCCAACATCCAACTTTCAATAGAAATTCAAATTTTTTATACGAAAAACAGAATCCCCAATTTTATCAAAGTCCCCAATTCTATCAAAATGAAAATCAAAATTTTTATAAGAATCCAAATCCAAAATTTCAGAAATTCCAAAACACCCAACTAGGATTTCAAAACACTCGAACACAGTAATTTCCAAACCAACAGTCGACGCAATTTCAACGATATCAATTCCAACAAAGTCAATCACAAATGAGACCCATTTCACCATATCAAATGAGTTCTTCAATCATTCAGAAAAATCCAGATTATCAATTAAAAATTTCGAATCGAAAAACTTATCATTTGAACGAATACTATGAACCCAAATCATATGTTGGTGACAACAACTTTTATTATCAAGAAGACTCTTCATCAATGTTATGACAAATCATTCGAAAACAATTATAATAGTTCAGATGAAGTAAAAAATTAATTAAAACTTGACCATTTGAATGAGGAAGGGAAAGAACTCATAATTGAAGTATGTCACAAATTTTCAGATATATTTCACTTCGAAGGTGGCCATTTGACTTTACAAATGGAGTTAAACATTTAACAGGAGACTCAGAACCAATTTTCACAAAATCTTATCGTTATTTCTACGTACACCAGATTGAAGTTAAGGCTCAATTTTCAAAAGTGTTGGAACAAAAAATTATTCTATTTTACTAAGTCGTCTCCAGTATGGGTTGTCACAAAAAAATTGGATTCATTAGGAAAACGAAAATGGAGTCGTAATGGACCATAGAAAATTGAATGAAGTGACAGTTGGTGACAAATACCCACTTCCAAACATAACTAATCTACTTGATCAATTGGGACAATGGCAATCTTTCACAACACTTGATGTAGCTTTAGGTTTTTACCAAATCGAAATTGATCCAAAAATTATTTTCAAAACTGATTTTTCAGTCAAAAACGGATATTATGAATTTTTACGCACACCTTCTGGTTTAAAACATGCTCCGAGTATCTTTCAATATCGAAACGAGTGTTGTTTGGTATTCATAGACGATATCGATGTATACTCAGCAACTATTCCTGAACTGAATTCGCGCAGAGAATACAAGTTTTCATGAAAAGAAGTCGCTTGTCTTGCACATACAGTGCTTTTCTTTAATGCCCCCTCCTTTATTCTTTGAACGGGTCAACTAAAAAAATTGAAACTTGGGATAATGAAATTGATGCATGAATACTATATTGTGGGGTAAAATTGACAGATGAAACATTCGAAATGGCGACTGGGCGCCACCTGGTGTAAAAAAATTGAAAGGGGGGTTTCGTGACACATCTTTCTGAAGCTCCTGACGAATACGTCATAACCCTAGAATATGAAGTCAATATCTTCACCAACTACAAAATGGCGGAACATTTAATAATTACCTGAATGCAAACACATTAATATCGATACATCTAGAAATGTTTCTTTTTCTTTGCCATATGGCAATCCCAACAACCCGATAAGGTTTGATAGGTTATTTTTTGTTCAAACAAAAAATTACAAGAAATGTCAGTACGATAACGAACATCATTGTTCAGTTAAAATATTCTCATTTAGTTTTCGGTTTTACTAGTAAATAGGTACCACGTGAACTATCTCTAAAATGGTCGATTCTCGTCCATTGGAAGAAAAAATCGAAGCGATTTTTATTTACGGTGCGTAACTTTCATGAAACCGAAAGAATGTTTCATGATCGTTTCCCGAATCGTCCTATCTGTAGAAAATATTTAAGGGGACTTCTAACCAAATTTACAACTACCGGTAGTGTACAGAAAAAAAGCCTCCAGGTCATCCGTCCATTCCGGAAGAACAGCGAGTTCAAATAATTGGTGAGATGATAGTAAATCCTCAACAGTCTACTTCCTCCGTCGCGAATGTTTGTGAAGTGTGCCCTTCTACTGTGTGGAGACTTTTGAAGAGGAATAACTATCATCCATACAAAATCAAAATGGTACACCAGTTAACTGAAGATGACCCTGATCGAAAAACAGAATTCTGTGAAATGATGACGGAAACCATTGCAAGGCATCGTACCTATCTCCACAATATTTGTTTCAGTGACGAATCTACATTTTATATCAACGGCAAGGTTCACAGACAGAATTGCCGTTATTGGACTGACACCAACCCTCACATTTTCCAGGAAACTCATACTCAATATCCAGAAAAAATTAACGTCTGGGCCGTAATATTGGGAAACCATATTGTAGGACCTCTATTCGTTGAACAAAATTCAACGGGGGAACTGTATTTGAATATGCTGGAAAATACTGTTGACCCTCTAATCACCGAAATCGTCGAAGCGAATTCTAATGAATTCGATATGGATATTGTATTCCAACAAGATGGAGCTCCACCACATAACTACGGACAAGTAAGAAACTATTTGGATAATACTTCCCCCGGTCGTTGGATTGGCCGTCGAGGTCCTACGGAATGGCCAGCCCGCTCGCCAGATTTGACACTCGTTGACTTTTTTTCATGGGGCTATTCGAAGCAAAAGGTGTACGGAACTGAACCTGCTTCAATATTGGATATACGGCAGAGAATAATAAATATTTGTAGAAATATCGACGTTACTGTGTTTGAAAATGTTCGCGTGAAATATCGGATAGGCTGTTCTTATGTCAAGCAGTTCAAGGCAACCATTTCGAACATCTTTCGAACTGAACTCAGCTTCTTTCCTCAAATTATGAAGGTAAACGTCGATGTATTCAGGCAATTATTAAATGTTCCGCCATTTTGTAGCAGGTAAAGAAATTGACATTATATTCTAGGGTTGTGAAGTACTCGTCAGAAGCTTCAGAAAAATGTGTCGGAAAGAGCACTCTTTAAATTTTTTTTCCCAGATGGTGCCCAGTCGCCATCTTGAAAGTTTCATCTGTCAATTTTACTGCAAAATATAGTATTCATGCATCAATTTAATTATCTCAAGTTTCAATTTTTTGAGTTTGAAGTTGAAAAAATAAAAGGGGGGACATTGAAGGAAAGCACTGTATAATTATTGAAGATGGAGTCAAACCAAATCACAAAGAAGTAGAATGTATTCGGAATTTTGCACAACCAAAGAATCCCAAAGACGTTTAATCTTTCCTTGGACTATCTGATCATTATAGAAGATTCATTACTAATTTGCAAAAATTTCAAACCCCTGACACATTTATTACAAAAATATATCTTTAAATTTCACTCCAGAATGTCCCTTGACATTTGACACTCAAAAATAAGTGACGAGACTTGACCACTGACTACAAGAAAGATTGAGAATTTTGGACGGGAAAAATTGTAGTTAATTTTTTCAATGGTGTAAGCAACAACTAACAGGGTATTTGGAATTCAAAAGGGTGGAGAGGGATGGCAGGATTGTTTTTTTCAATCATATCTGACGATCTTGACATTATATCCTAGGGTTGTGGAGTATTTGTCAGGGGCTTCAAAAGGATGTGTCACAAGACCCCCCTTTTCAATTTAATTTTTTTTCCCATCTGGCGCCCAATCGCCATTTCGAAAGTTTCATCTGTCAATTTCACTCCAAAATATAGTACTCATGCATAAATTTCATTATCCCCAAGTTTCAATTTTTTGAGTTGACTCGTTCAAAAAATAAAGGAGGGGGGGCAGTAAAGTAAAAGTACTGTATAATTATTGAAGATGGAATCAAACCAAATCACAAAGTAGAATGTATTCAAAATTTTCCACAACCAAAGAATCCCAAAGACGTTTAATCTTTCCTTGGACTATCTGGTTATTATAGAAGATTCATTACTGATTTCCAAAAATTGCAAAACCTCTAACACATTTATCACAAAAAGATATCTTTCAATTTTATTTCAGAATGTTCCATGACATTCGACATTTAAAAATGAGTGACGAGACTTGTCCACTGACTACATGAAAGATTGTTTTTTTTTTATGCACAATTACACTTTCTTGATATCCTTCCATCATTATATAATTTTTCTACGACTCTTTATATTTGTTATTACGTATAAAAAAATATTTTTGGAGCAACCTGTGACAGACTTGTATATCGAAAATGTAATGATTGCTCACTTCCTGTCAGAAATATATGATTGTTTCGACGGCTGATGATTTGTAAATGTGACAATGAACGATATAATAATATCACTGTGGATTTCCAAATGGGTCTAAAAATAAATTTTTTCTTTTGTCAATATATCGTATAAATAGTGAACGCATATCTATGAAATGTTAATATATTGAACTTTGAGTACACAAATTGGTGATATCAAAAATTCTCTGGTGGTGAATGCAAAAAACCTTATTTTGATGCGGTTTTATCGCAGGATCAATGGTAAATGTTAATTTTCAGGTTAGAGTAAGCGATGAAATCATTGAATCATCAGATAACACCAAACTACTAGGTTCTTAATTGATAGCAACAAACGTATGAATCATGTCAATAAAACGGTTACAGTTGTATCTTGCAGTTAGACAGTTGAAGTCCATTTTCAATGGAGAACAAATGTTAAATGTATACTTTGTATATTACCACATTACCCACAATTTTCACCGTGTGGGGTAGCTCTATTAAACTAAACGGAATTTATGTTTTCTAGAAGAGGGTGAGGGACTTGGAGCATGGGGGAGAAGTGTAACGTGCAGCGTCGCAGAAACGGAGTTGGACAAACTGGTCCAGACAGTATCACTTATCCCCATTCAAAGCTGTTATAAAACGGGTGCCTACAAAGTACGATAGTTTAATTTTTTGGTCGAAAACGTCAAAGCGGCATTTGCATTGTGACGTGGCGGGTAAAAGATTCGTTTCAAAGAGAGGTCCAGTGTCGAAAGTGCGCGTAAAATAAATGAACGACAATGAACGATTCGACCGCAATAACCTCAAATCAAATGTTAGGACGTCCCTCGGTGAACGTTTATATATGAAAATACTGCATAGAAGTGTTAACCGTTGCCACAAGCATTCGCTCTGCAAGTGCATGGAAGTTTTTCTTACTCCTCTGTGACAATCAATCTACGAAAGGAAAAAAGGTTGATTGGCAAATTTTGCAAGTTTAATTCCCACATTGATATAAGCAATTGAATTTTTTTATACTAATTATTACAGTAATCTAAAAACATGCATAAACATATTTTTATTCATGTAATACACATTAAAATATTTGTACGTCAAATACTGACAGTAAACGATCAATAGGAAAATATATGGAAATGTATGTATGTAGAAAAGAAAACATATATTTTCAATATATTTTTTAATATTCTTCCGTATTTATTAATATTTTTTGTATTCCTTTAGTACATCGTACTTTGTTTGTGAAAATATTCATTCACCTCTAATTCGACAGAGTACTAATTTGTCATCTCTGTGGCTTAGTTGATCACGTTCGCAAGTATGCTGGAATAATATTCATTTCTTCTACTTTCCGCACCTGACACACATGACCCGATTGCACCAATGCTGCTTATTTTTCCACCTGATTCTCGAAAACGATGTGGCTTGAAATGGGTGAAACCCCAGTTGCAAGCACTTGATCCATCACGGATATAAAACCATTTTCAACTTGACAATAAATTACATGTAAACACCACGATGACAGGTGAATTATGTATTCGCAGTGCACGTGTTCAGTTGTTTGAATTCGATTCGCAGATGACTCGTCTCAATCAGCATTTCATTCATTTCTAGAGCAATTTCCAAAACTGGGGCTCAAGATTATTCATGCCGAATCACAACGCAACCGCAGTTTTCAACTCACTCTTGATGAAAAAATTGAAACTCTTCTGGAAAATCAAATTTGCCAGTTTTTCGTCTCAAAACTATATAATAGTACTCAGATTCGTCCCTAGAATCCAAAAAAAGTTAAAATATACAGGGTACTACATTTGAAATTCCCAAGTTGGGGTCGTTTCCAGTGAAACTAAAGATGATGGGAGAGTACGGAATATTGAAATTTTTTACATATTACAAAATAACTATTTTCGATTCCCAATCTCTGTATGATATTTCCTATATACTGATTGAACTCTACTGAATGGTGGTCTCATTCGGTGGGTGGAATTCGATATATCCATGGAACCACAGATCATTAACTCAAAAAATAAAATCGGGTGTTTCATCTCTCCAACAATCAATGGGTGAATGAATAATTTACTTTCTCAACAGGATAACCATATAACATACATAAAATTTTGGAATGGCAAATAAAGTATGGAGAAACCTTTGCATGTGGTTTTCCTAGGCTTGGTTGCGATAAAATGAATTCAAGTTGAATCAAATATATAGACACTTGGTGAAATAAATGAGTTATGATGAGGTCTAGTGCATAATGGCTGAGTAATTAATTGACCAACTAATGGAGTTTACTCATCCATTATGCGCTAGACCTCATAACTCATTTATTTGCAGTTGCAGTTTAGTGTTATTTTCATTCAACGCACAATGGTTAGTAATCATTTGTTTTTTTCAAGAATTCATTTGCCTACAATTATGTGGGTTGAATCATCAGACTTTTTCAGATATTCAGTTGATGAATTTTCGAAAATTTTCTCCGGGTATTTGAAGGAGCCATCATTTATTTTTGCAATATGCTTGCGTTAGATATCGCTCTAATTGAATCAGGGATCCCTTTATAAATCATAGGGCCGGGCAAGCTGGTAGTCTTTGACTTTTTTACGTTTTAGCCGTGTGTATCCTGGTTGTGGACTCAAATTAAATTGGTGTTCAATTTGTTTGAATCTACTTTTATTATTGTAATGATAGAATGCGAAATTCAAGGAATATACCTATTGCCATGTAGGACGCTTGGATTTTTCGAACAGTTTGTCATGAATATTATTTTGATCAGATACTTTTGTGAAACTTCTAGGTTTTTTGTTTTGTTTTGGCATGAGGGTGCAATGCCCATTCAACCAGTCTCTTTCTGTTATTTGTCCTTGCGCAATAGTAAGTTGGCATGTTATTTTTATATTATGGTTATTGGTTTTCCTACCGGCACAACAATCTACATATTTTTTTTTCTTAGAAAGTTTGACATGGTTACATGCTTCTCGCCCTGGGGTCGATCAAGGCATTTTAGATAAGACATACACAGGTAGACCACAATCTAACCGGATTACCCTATTCATTTAGAGTCTCATTTTTGTTTCTTCTAGGTATTTCATGATACAATCACTTATCCGCCCCTCATTGAGCGCTAATGAATACATAATATTAATTGTCATTTTTATGTTATATTTTATCAACCTGTTATATAGTTCATTAATTTCATCAGTGAACTTTCTGTATCCGAAGAATACATGATCCAAATCCCTATTTCTGATGAGCTGTATAGCCTGCATGTCCTGTTCTCGATATACTTTCTGGATAACAATAATTTTTGTACCATGTTATTCTGGGTATTTCTTTTTGTAGAGTGGTATATCGTGATATATGATTTTCGCAATATAATTTCCAATCCATTCTCCATTGATCCATAACTCCTAGGTTTTTCGGATAGTTGTTTGTTATTCCTTCTCAAATCATAATATCATAGTTTAAATGAGTTTGAACCAAACTGGTATGAAGAGTTGACATTTGAGTTGTATCGAACAGTTTTGTATAAAATTTGAATTTTTCTATCAGAGATCTTAGTTTATTTCGTAACTAAGATAGTCTATCACAACACTCGAAGATTTCTTGTACCATTTCATTTCTATTTCTATAATATTGTCGCGTAGCCTTTTTTAGGGCTGAGCAGACCTTGCAAAAAAGGGGTAACTCTCAAGTGAACCTCTTCCAACAAGAAACAATCGAGATAAAAAAACGAGAAACAAGATTTTCACAAATAATATAAGATTAGACAGATTTGCAAAAAAAAATACCTACGTGATTAGAATAAATAACGATGTGGAACAGGATGAGATGTACCAAGAGATTATTTGGATGTCCATAATGGACACCCGAAGGCGACTAGATGGCGACCCCCATAACTTTTCCATAACTCTCCGAAAAAATTAGTATTCCTGACTATTTTGTATAGGTTGGTGACTCACAGTGTCAAATGCGACAAAAAAATAATGATGTTCTCCTATATCTATTGCTTTATACATATTTTTTTGAGTGATTGCATATTATGTTGATTCAGTTTGGTGGAATTCATATTGATTAATCGAAAATAGGTTTTTGATATGTTTTTCAAATATTTTCTCATTTAAATTTTTTCAATATTCTGCAAATGTCTGAATATGGATATGGGCCCGTTATTAATTTGTTCATTTATCTCGGATTGTATGAAAGTTTGAGTATTGCGCGTTTCAAAGTATTTGGCAGAATACCGCTGTTGACACATTTAGTATATTGGTAAAAGGTTTCACTGTGTGGTATACAAACTTGAGAATCTGATTTCATATCATCAATTCCAGGTGCTTTAATAATTTTGAAATTGAGAATAACTTCTTCAACTTCTATTTTACGGCAATCTCCTTATAAAATGAGTTGCACATTTTCTTCTCGTTGAATTTGTTGTTTTGCTTTTTATCGATGACATTTGCAAAAAAAAAAATTTTTCATAAGAGTATTGAACGAAGTGCTCAGTTATGTCTGGGTGATCTAAAATTTTGTTGCCATCCGTTGATTTTCAATGCAATATTCCGTTTGATTTTTTCTTGATTCTTTGTTTCTTTTATTATATTTTTTTTTTGAATTTCGTATTTTTATGCTGAGATTCCAAATTATTTTGGAAAATTTTTTTTTTTTTTTTTTTCCCGGATTTTTTATATAATTTTATTTAGATCATTTCTTTAAGGTGACTTAATGATATTCTTTGATTGTTTGTTTGATGCCGACTCACAATAAGTAACTCGCATTAGTTTCGGAGCTCAGTTCATTTCATTTTTTTGCTTTACAGTTTCTTTTTTTGTTAGTAAAATTTTTTGTTAATTAAATTTTTTGTGGCCACAATCTCGAATTGCTACCTACCTGATTTGGATTACTTTTGAATTACTCACCCACCTTATTTTAACTATTAACTGTCATATACTATAACTAGCTGGTACCACTATATTTTTTGTGACGACAATTACAAATCCACCAACCCCTTTGAGGACGGAATTTCTTATAAAACTGAAGCACGCATTTCTTCATTCCAATACCAATTCTTATGACCCTAACTTAAAAACTAACGGAACCCCTACACATTTTCACTTCCCCTTCTTTCACCCCATTATGGGTTGCATTATTGAAAACACTGAAATATGTATTACCCCTACAAAGACCTCAAATGCAATTTTATGATACATCTTGAAAATATGAACCCCATACAAACTTTCACCCTCATTCATCCTTTAGGGGATAATTTATAAAACACTGAACTACATATTTCTTCTATTCGCAACAAAGACTTCGAATACCAAATTTTCATGACCCCAACTTGAAAATTAACGGCATCCCTTTACAAACTTCCAATCCCAATTTAACCTCCATTTACCCCTGTAGGGAAGTTTCGGGAAAACATCGAAACAAGTATTTTTTCCGAACAAAAACCAACCAATTTTATATCCTAACTTCAAAACTAACTATACAGACTTTCAACCCCCATTTTAGGGTAAATTTTCAAAAACCCTGAAACACATTTATCTTTTTTGTGAAGAAGAGTCCAAATACTGATTTCCATGACTTCAATTTCAAAACCAACTGTACTTTTACCACGATCCTCCTTCTCAGCCTCCTTTCCACCCCTTTAGGAATGGAATATCAAAAAAGTATGCTGTCACAATTTCAGCTCTTGGGTCCAACGATTTGGTCTGGAGGTTGATCTTATATGAGTCAATCAGTGAGTCAGTTAGTCAGGACATGTAATTATATATGTACATATTACCCCAAACACGAGGTAGCTGCTGTGAACCGTTGGGGAGATCCCTAAACTGTATTTCGCCTCCACCATAAGATTAACTCCTGGCTTCCATTGTATTGTAGTTTCATTAGAACTACATATTGGCAAATTTAAGTACTTTTTTTTTCTCCCTTAGAAATGTAATTTCATTCAAATTCAAATGGGACCACTCCGAAGGATACCTATAAAATAAAAGAAGAATCATTTGATTCGGATAACCGAGTACAAAGTTATGCGTAGTGAAATCGGTTGTGTAAAAGTGCAGTGGGTGAACCAACAATTATTATCCAGTTCCGTACCCTTAAAAAAAAATTAAAAAAATTACGCGTCGACTAGAGAATATCCTCCTTTTTTCGTCGGTTAATAATTTGCTATGCAATACCTTCTTGAGAAGTTATGGTATTGCAAAATTAAATCGACCGCTGCTTCATAATTCACTACTTTCATAATGAAGTAAAACATTTGACATATTCAATCACAGGTTTTTGCCAAACTCATATTTTTTTAAATAATGACCCGCTTGAAGGTGCATTACGCCTACCCCCAATTCGCCAGGAAGGACATATTTGTAACACGAAAACTCATCCACAAGGTATAATTTGATATCTGATTACAACGTGTCACCTTGGGGGGGAAATTTCTGAATGATTTATAAGATATCATTTGCCTAATGGTTTCTGATTTATATCAATTTCTATTCGAACAGATAGATCATCATGATAAAAAACATGATTTCATAAATACAGTATAATTATACGAATCCATTTGTTTGCCCTGTTAAGGCTTCCACCAGAAATATAAATGGTAAAATGTTTTCTATTAACACATGATTGTTGAATAAATTCAAAAGACATTCAAGTTGAAAAAAAACATCTGGTATTTTTCATCGAAAATAAATAAGCAATTCATTGGCAGGTACATTTTTGAAACGGCTGTGTCAGTTTTAGACGGGTAATAAATTCGTATTCGGAATCATTTTTTATATCTGCTGATGAAACAAAAACATTATTTTGATTTGTTTGATAATATGAACAGGATGTTCATAAAATCAGATGTGGAATCATCTGCGACTGGAAAGATTAATTTTAGTTACTATCTCCATCATTCATGATAACCTTTTCAGGAGGTATTCATGTTGAGAGGGAAAACATTCTCAATTGACCATTGACTAGGAAAAAAATCTATCTATTCAATATTCAATTGAGAATGTTTCCCTTTTCAGTATGAACAACTCCACAAAGTTTATCCTGAACGATAAAAGATAGTGACCTAAGATTATTTTTCAGTAACAGGTGATTCCACATCTGATTAATGATTGTCCTGTTCAAATTATCAAACAAATCAATCTATCATACCCGATGACAGGTTTTCATTTGAAAAAACACTGATTTCAAAGTGTCACTCCAAGAGAAATACTTCTAACATTTTTCTATCATCGCATAGTGAAAGTGTTTTTAGAAAATGTGTTTTCCAATTCTTTCGCTCTTCCTGACGATCGTGGAATGCGATGCCACTTTTGCATCAATGTTACAAATAATTTCTGATGAGTAGGTATAGTTTAACCATTTTCAATTGCAGAAGCTATTTCTATAGGAAGGAAATCACAAACTCACTTCGCTAACACGAGCGTATATGCAAAGAAACCGAACGGAAAATAATGTGTACTACTCGTAAACATTCTCCGTCAGCGAACGGAGGAACAAAAGAAGATCAAAAGAGCAGATAGTCAACGTGGGTTTGAGTCACAGCTGTCTAGTTCTGCAGCAGCCAATCAAAACGGACTGCAAGCCAATGATAATGCTTGTTAGTGTATCTATACGTTGAGACAAACTAATCACCAGTTATAAACGTGTTTCAGGAGGTCTGAGAGATGAAAGCCAGTAGCGTCTCTGGTCTGGGATCGAAATGTGTTTTAAAATATTCTGTAGTTGTGTTGTGTTCTGTTGGAGAATTTGGTTTTCCATTTAGACCATGGGAAAATTAAACTATGATGATCCGATTGCCTATCAATACATACTTCCTCGTTTATGGCATATTTCCTTATTTTAACGTATTTTCAAAATATTCAAATTTTTAACTGAAATTTGTTATCTCCGCCTCTGCTGCTCGAAGGATTTCGCCTCAGGACTGGGAAACTTTTTTTTTATGATTCTGCAATTGTAAATGGTTTGGCTATACTCCTTTTTGAAAAATATTCTTATTTGCCTCATTCAATTTTATGAGTTCCTAATCAAGTCTGGAATAGAAAAGTCATATAACTATCTGAATGTAAATTTTCACTTTGAGATAACAAAATTTGAGTCAGGGTCATTTCACAATATCTATCAGATGTAGTTCAATGTCAGTGAGTAGTTGTTTCTGTAGATATTACTAAAAATTTCATTATTGTCGTAGATTTTTCGATTTACCACTTTGAACTCCGTCGCATTGATATAGTGAAGGACCCTAACTCATAAAAAATTTCATTTTAATGAATGAGTTATTAATTTGTTTCAATCATATCCTAATTGAGAACTTATTTAGATGAATAAGGTACAGAAAAATTCAAAATAAACTCACCAGAAATAACGTGTAATTCAAGGGAGCCATGCATTCACTAGGACTCCATAATTATTTCTCGTTTTCTGTGACATATTACAAAAAAAATCCTGATTTTTATCGCAGATTTCCCAATTTTAGATTTTTTCTCCTGTGATAGGATCCACTACAATATCAATCAGATACGGTCCAACGTCCATCTTGTGTTTCCAGAGAAGTTGTTTCCTGTTAAATTTTACATAGAATATTGTTAGATACTGTCTGAAAATCAATATATGCTACCTATGTCTGGTTATTAAAGTGAAAAAGTTGTAATCCTTTTTGGATAACATTATTTTTTTCCATACTCATCTATATGAGTTTTCAAACGATACTAGGTGATTGAATCAAACAGCAAGGTTGATGTGAAACCAAATTATCACTTTCAGATACTTGAAAGCTTTTATTTAAGGTAGTTTCCCCACGAGACAGTTGAATTTGGAAATTATTTTCGACGGTATCAAAAAATTTCAAACGACTTTTCGATTTGAAACGCGAAAAAAAAAAATTCGACTCTTTGTTATAGAAAGGCGGCGACTCAAAAAATTGATGTCCCCAAAAAGCGCAGCAAAAAAATATTCAGACCCGCCCCCCTCACCAGTAAGCATACGTCATGGAAAAGAATTATATTTTCTCGATAAAACTTCAATGGACTTTTTTGTTGTACTTTAGGCTGTGCGCTTCATCGTGGACTATTTTGAATAATGAGAGTTGTTTTGATTATATCTGTCAAACTAGATGGTCAATCACTTAGATTTTTTTTCACAATATCTGTGATATTCTGCTCCAGCTCCTTCTCGTTTTCCATGAACTCCTTAATTTCAGTACTAACGGTAGAATTAATAATGTGCGCTTCCCTGTGGACTATTTTGAATAACGAGAGTAGTTTTGATTATAGCTGTCAAACTAGAAGGTCAATCACTTTGATTTTTTCACAATATCTGTGATTTCCTGCTCTAGCTCCTCCTCGTTTTTCATAAACTTCTTAATTTCAGTACAAACGGTAGAATTAATAATGTGCTGTTTGCCTATGCATGGTCCATATGTTACGTGTTAATTGAGTCAACTTCAATTATATATAGCTCGGGTTCGGGATGGTGAAATTAAAAAACATAGAGATGTTGTTCACATGTTAAACAATACGTATGCCAAATTTCAATTATTTTCTGATTCAACTGTCTCGTGGCGGTACTACCTTAACGTGAAATGTTTGTATGTTAGCTTGTTAAAGTCAAATTTTGCAAGCTGAATTAGAACCACTTCTTGCAGTCCGATTACCTTGAAATTTGGCAGGTGCTTATAATTCCAGTGACAATGCATTATTAAATTTTTGTTAGACAAAAAAACAAAATGGCCGCTTAAATATGGCGAAAAAGATTCATAATTATGTTCATATCCCATTGAAAATTGGTTTGTGGGGGTTTTTGGGGTCAGAGATTATGACTACTTTGTCAAAATTCGATGATTCAGAACGGCGGCTCCAATATGGTGGACGAGATTTGTGATTATGGTCCTCTTCTATAGGATATTGGTAAATTTGGCAGGTTTTTAAAATTCCGGTGCAACGCATTATGAAATTTCTGTTAGAGGACAAAAAAATGGCAGCTCTAATATGGCAGACGAGATTTGTTATTGGGTTCTCATTCTGTTGAAAATTGGTTTGTGGGGGTTTCTGAGGTCGGAGATTATGATTACATTGTCAAAATTAAAAAAAATTGGAAATGGCGTCTTCAATATATAGCGGACAAAATTTGTAATTATGGTCCTCTTCTATTGAAAATTGGTATGTGGAGATTTTTGTGTTCGGAGATTATGATTAGACTGTCAACATTCAGAATTTCAAAATGGCGGCTCCATTATTATTATTATTTTTACTTCCTCTTATCCTAGGGAGGTGAATTTTTGCATGTTGGTTTCTAGGTTTCACCATGACATGGCCCTCAGAGTTGGAATCCGAGTGGAGAAGAAACTGTTCAACGATCAATAGCACAGGCACGATCTATTGTATATGCATTGAATAATGGAAACCGGTTCTGATGTCTGACATAACAGATAGTACGCCTTGGTTGGCATCATACTATGACTTGTGTAATTTGGCAATATGGGCGTCATAAGCATTGGTTTGCACTCTGTCTAGGACAGGAAAGCTCCAAAATCAACTCGGAACCGTGTTTGTTGGCAAGTGAGCTTCAGGCTGAATAAGTGGCGTAACGTCCAAACACCCAAGTCAACGTGAGGCCGTGCCGATGACTGAGTGGCATCAGGGTGTATCACCAGTTCTATGTCTGGCATAACGGATAGTACGCCTTGTTGGCTTCATACTATGACTTGTGTAATTTGGCGAGATGAAATGAACAGACTCAAAAACATCTCAAGCAAAAACAAAAAATAAATTCATAGTAAAGAATAAAATTAAAATTAGGTAATTGAAATTGATTAATTGAAATTTGGATGCTCTAAAAACAAAAAAATGAACACTGAAGTGAATCAAACCCATTAATTTATTACTCTATTCAATTTAAATGATATAAAAGCTTGTCACGAGATTTACCTGTGTGAATAAACAAGAATACAATATGTAACTTGAAAAACTTGATAAATTATACAGGTGAATCCGCGACAAAGTTTTATATCATATAAATTATATAATGTAATAAGTTGATGGGTTTGATTGAATTTAAAGTTTATTTTCTTCTCCATAGAGCATTTCAATTTAAAAGTTTGTTTTCATTTTACTTTTTTCACTATTCGTTTTTTTCTCCTGAGTTGAGGTACTTCACATTATCTATCATATATAGTTCAACGTCCAGGTGTCCTGGAAGTACTCGTTTCCAATACAGTGTGTCTCACTTTCCATGGAAGCACTTCCGTAACTTCCATAATTATCGAGATAGAATGATGGAACTCTCAAGACTGATGGAAATGCTGAAAATGCACCTATTAATCGCGGAAGAACTACCTATTTTTACGGTAAACCATATTAGGGTGCAAAATAGGCTCAACATCCCTTCAGATTCGTTGCCAACAATCTACCGATACACATTTTTCCTGGAAAAATTTCAGTCCGGAAAAATCCGAATTTGTCTCACTTTTCATGCACGCACCTTTGTAACTTTCTTTATTATCGAGGTAGACTGGTGAAACTCCCAGAACTGATGGAAATGCTGAAAATGCATCTACCGGCTCAATGGTTATATACGCTGCAGAGATGAAACTACTGACAAAAACTTTGGAATATAATCCTCTGGGGAAAATTTTAATTCCATAGAAAATAATTATTTTGGCCCAATAACACCAAACATCATTCATAAACCCCAATAATTTGTAATTTAATTAAAATTTCATATTAACATTTGAGTTCATTCGTCATAATAAGAGCATTTCAGTTTTTCAAAAGTCGTTTGGGACAACCTCGGCTATTTTCCAATGTTCATACATGTTTCGGAATGATTTTGAAGCATTCAACAAAGATCAAGATATTGTTGTTCATATTTGTCTATGTGTATTAATTTCAACCTGTCGAATATTTTTTTCATCATCACTAACTTTCAAAACTGGAATATCTGATTTTCGTTGAAAATTTGCCTTCTTGATTATCCAGAAATAAAATGATAATAATTATATTCTTTGGGGAAGTCATGGGTCCTATCCATTTTCTACGAAGGTTTCCATTCAGCCATACCCTTGTTATCCTGTCGTTATGAACATATGATCCGTTCAACGAAAAAATTCATTTATTCCTTGAATCCCTTCAATTGTGGAGAAATTTAGGCATGCGTTCTACGCCTTTTCAGGAATCTCTTAATTTTTATCTGGCACATATTGAGTTGAAGTGATGAAGAAACCCGCACGAACATATGGGAAATTGGCTTCTGGTTGAATTGGCTGAAATTTTATTATGTTACAGTTAGATAGTTCATTAGGAAAAAGTGTGAGTTTAAATGATTTTGTATTTTTAGTTTCTGAGATATAAGCGGCCAAAGTGCGTAAAAACGTCGTATTGGGGTAGACAAGGAAAAAAACTGTTTTTTTAGTCGAAATAAGACAAAGTAAGCATGAAAATGTATTTATTGGAACTTATAAACATGTTCAATCATAATCTTATTGATGATAGTACATTAAGGTGTATACCGGGCATAGTAAAAAAAATCTTTTTTCCGGAATTTTTTTTCTAGCACTATTTCAAAACCAACGAATTATATTTTGTTATGATATCATAATTTTAGTCTATTGTAGGCGGAAAAACGTGATTTGTTTCTTGACGACTCTCTGTTTGAAATATATATATTTTCATAATTTTCGAGTATACCCCTATACTGGAAACAATTGACAGACCGTTTTTATTACAAAAAAAGGAATTAATTGATATTTCCCATTGAATGAAAGTTAGGGTAACATTCTGTTGAACTCAATTGTTCAATATTACTTTTCATTCAGATAAAGGGTGCGTTAAATTGTTTTTAGGTCATTTACAATGTGTTTATTTTATATCTAGAAAAGTATTTGGGTAATTTGGACCATATTTTACTCACAAAATTTTGAAAATGTTGACTTCATATACGATAGTTCTATCAACTTTGTTTGTTGCTTTCTAAGATATGCATTTTTGAAGTTTACGATATTACGATATATGAGGTAACCTATCGATTTGACAAAATTTTATGGAACCATTCCCCACATTCAATTCTATTATAAAACTTTTCGAAATCAATTATTTGATACTATTAGCAACATAAACCACACTCAACAACAATTTGGAACTCAACAGTATAGACTCAAAAAAATCGAATTATAAATAACGATTTGAAAAGGGAAACATTCTCAATTGAATACTAAGGTTTATCTTTCAGTCGCAGATGATTCCACATCTGATTTTATGAACATCCTGTTTATAATTTCAACAAATCTATAAATAACGACTTCTAACATAAAAAGTCAATTAATATTATGGAAATTATTATTTAACAAATCGAAATGGAAACTTATTAGTTATAAACATTAACAACAATTTACATAATGAAACTCTCAAAAAACAAACAATAACCAAAACCCATATTCAAATGAAATTATTAATATTGTTATTGATTGGTCTATTTGCGCAATCTTAAACATTTCTCAATAGTTAATGGCTAGGGTACTTCATTGTTTCTATTCGAAATTGATAGGCGTAATCCTGAACCTGGACTATTACGCTGCCGCATAGCGTCCAGAGTTTGGAATGCTATAAAGTATCAACTATGGATATTATTAGTATTATTCCTGATGCACCTGCAAATGAACGTATTCTAGGCTACTACTGTACCTGCAGTGGAGCAAGAACAGTGGGATGCTGTTCCCATATTTGCAGCGTACTTTGGTACCTAGGATATGCTCGTCATCAAGAAACAATAAAGTACCCTAGCCATGAACTATTAACCAATGTTTGAAATTGCGCAAATATACCAATAAATAACAATATTAATGATATTATTTGAATTTAGGTTTCGTTTATTGTTTGTTTTCTGAGAGTTCGATTATGTAAATTGTTGTTTATGTTGTTCATAACTAATTAGATTCAATTTCGATTTAGAGTTCACTACTACAATACACTATAAGATTTTCACTACTGAAGGTTCACTAAAGCACGACGCGTGTTTTGCTATACGATAGCTTCATCAGGTTCATTTCGATTGTTATATTATAATTTCCATAATATTAATTGACTTTTTATGTTAGAAGTAATTATTTATAATTCGATTTTTTTTTGAGTCTATACTGTTGAGTTCCAAATTATTGTTGGGTGGGGTTTGTGTTGTTTATAGTATCAAATAATTGATTTCGGAAAGTTTTATAATAGAATTGAATGTGTCGAAAGGCTCCATAAAATTTTGATAAATCAATAGGTTACCCCATATACCGTAATACCGTCAACTTCAAAAATGCATATCTTAGAAACCCAACATACAAAAATGTAAAACTGTCGTATATACTAGTCAACATTTTAAAACTATTGTGAGTAAGATATGGTCCAAATTAACCGAACAGTTTTCCAGATATTCAATGAAAACATTGTAAATGAAATGTAACGCACACTTTATCTAAATGAATGGTAATATTGAACAATTGAGTTCATCAGAATGTTACCCTATCTTTTATTCAATGGGTCCTTTTTTATAATGAAAAACGATCTGTCAATTGTTTTCAGTATAGGGGTAAACTTGAAATAAAATAAAAAGTATATATATATATATATATATATATATATATATATATTTCAAACAAAAAGAGTCATCAAGAAATACAACATATTTTAGAAACTGTTCCAGAGTGTATAGGAGTATCAAGTAGGTGTCTTCGAATGAATTCAGAAGCTGTTCAAGACCTCGCACATTCTTCAATCGTCAGTATTATTTCAAAATTTTTGTTTATAGTTCATCGGGCCATGTTTGAGACTAATATTTGATATCAAATAGACATATATCAATAAAAACAGGAACTCACAGGAACACACAAACAATAGGAATTATAGGAACAACAGGATCAATAGGACCAACAGAAACAACAACAGGACAACATAAACAATAATAGAAATGACACGAGGAAAAAAGAATTAATTCAATACGTACTTTGAACAATAATGTTGGCCAATATGAATCCTGAATTGTTTTCTATGGCAACGTCTGGACATCCCCTGATTTTAATTGAATATAAGCACTTGAAATCTCGAAAGACGATTGCAATGATTTATATTGTGGAGAAATATTAAGAGGTTATAAAATTATTTTTTCCCCGATAAACATTTTCTGGTGGAATTTCCGTCGTTTAAATTGATTATTTCCTGAACTGAGTTCCAACCTCTGCTCAGATTTTATTATCATACTCCACCTGAAATATTGGTTTACGTGGAAAGTGTTTCTTGTGTATCCTTTGATTCCGCAGATTTCGTCGATAATTACGAAAAATACGAGCTGCTTCCATGAAAAGTGAGACAAATTCGGATTTTTCAGGACTGAATTTTTTTCAGAAGAAACGGGTATTGGTAATAAGTTGGAGGACCACGACTCTGAAGGAATTTCGATCCCATTCCGCCCCCTAATATGGTTTACCCTGAAAATGTGTAGTTCCATCGTGACTGGTGTATATTATTTAGGCCAACTCCATCGAGTTAGTAGGTATATTTTCAGCATTTCATCGATCTTGAGAGTTCCTATACCCTGATAATCACGGAAGTGAGGGAGGTGCTTCCATGGGAAGTGAGTCACACTGTGATACCGGGAAATATCTTGATTTTTATAGAAGATTTATCAGTTGAAAATGGCAATCCAATTTTTATTTGAAATGTTTTTTTACATAATTCATCTGAAATCGTTAAGATTCCCAGATTTCCAACAAGATTTTGGCCTTTCAAAAGATTTTTTTCATGTTCACCTATTTCAGTATTTATTGAATACGATGAATTCTAATGGCATAACATAACTCGTATTGATTTTGACTCAGGACCGGTATGAAGTGTTGATTTACGAAGTGATATATTATTCAAAAAATGTATTTGAGAATATTTTCTTGCAAGCAGAGAAGTCACAAACAAAGGACATTCACATCATGTAACTTCCGTATTGGTCCTTCATTTATTCAAGCTATATTTGAGTTTTTATATATCGTAGTTTTCGATTTCAAAATTTAGTTCAGTCATCACACACCAGCCAATTCAATTTCACTACTCAACTACTACTATTCTCAAAATAACTCTCACCCAATATACGCAGAATCAGGTGATTCTGTGCGTACATGAATTCTGAGTGTAGAGGACATTCAACCCAAAAGCCACATAGCAACAAACTGTAGAAGACAAACTATCAACCATCAAGACAAAATCAAACAACAACTGCAGAAGGCATTCTAGGTGTCTGAAATTCCTCACTATAAGTGCTTTCAATCAAGTTGGGAGTCTATCAGTAATTTATATTATTCATCTTCAGAACTATTGAATTCTGAATGAAATTATGTGAGCATTAATCCTTGAACTCGAGACATTTTAACTTTCTCAATTTTTTATATTTTCACCCAATTAACAAAAGTGATTGTATCGTGATTACTCTCGTTCCGGACGTCCATCGTCTTAATGGTTTCCACGACTAGAAAAAATCGAATTAAACGGTTTTCTTCACATAAAGGATTCAATATAAAATTGAACCAGAGAAAGGTAGATCTCAGGTGAAAAACAACTACTTTCCTGGCAAGTACCACGCAGAACGTTGAATGATATTCACCTGAAAATCCATGCATACTTCCATATAATATCAATGGACATTGAATGCAAATGTTTCTTTCTCATAAGCTCGATTATGTTTAATTTATGTCGTGTTCACCTAACAATCCGCATACCGGTTTCAGGCTTCTTGGCCCTCATCAGTATGGAGTAGTCAACCAGCCAAAGGTCAAAAGAACTCTGGCTGAAGTGAGACACAACGTAAACAAACCATCATCGATCTTGTAACACCTATAGGTACGCCGGAAAAGATAAACTTTAACTGGCGGTACCTAGTGACAGAAGAAACACTCCGAAAATCTCCACCTCGATAGGTTTCTGAATTAAAGATTCCTTCTCAGTAGGAGTGGCAAGCCCGTCTAGCATATAGGGAGGGATAAGTGCCATGTGAAGTGGAATGAATAGAAAAAATCGAATTAAACGGTTTTCTTCACATAAAGGATTCAATATAAAATTGAACCAGAAGGTAGATCTCAGGTGAAAACAACTACTTTCCTGGCAAAGTACCACGCAGAACGTTGAATGATATTCACTGAAAATCCATGCATACTTCCATATAATATCAATGGACATTGAATGCAAATGTTTCTTTCTCATAAGCTCGATTATGTTTAATTTATGTCGTGTTCACCTAACAATCCGCATACCGGTTTCAGGCTTCTTGGCCCTCATCAGTATGGAGTAGTCAACCAGCCAAAGGTCCAAAGAACTCTGGCTGAAGTGAGACACAACGTAAACAAACCATCATCGATCTTGTAACACCTATAGGTACGCCGGAAAAGATAAACTTTAACTGGCGGTACCTAGTGACAGAAAGAAACACTCCGAAAATCTCCCACCTCGATAGGTTTCTGAATAAAAGATTCCTTCTCAGTAGGAGTGGCAAGCCCGTCTAGCATATAGTGAGGGATAAGTGCCATGTGAAGTGGAATGAATAGAAAAAATCGAATTAAACGGTTTTCTTCACATAAAGGATTCAATATAAAATTGAACCAGAGAAAGGTAGATCTCAGGTGAAAAACAACTACTTTCCTGGCAAGTACCACGCAGAACGTTGAATGATATTCACCTGAAAATCCATGCATACTTCCATATAATATCAATGGACATTGAATGCAAATGTTTCTTTCTCATAAGCTCGATTATGTTTAATTTATGTCGTGTTCACCTAACAATCCGCATACCGGTTTCAGGCTTCTTGGCCCTCATCAGTATGGAGTAGTCAACCAGCCAAAGGTCCAAAGAACTCTGGCTGAAGTGAGACACAACGTAAACAAACCATCATCGATCTTGTAACACCTATAGATACGCCGGAAAGATAAACTTTAACTGGCGGTACCTAGTGACAGAAAGAAACACTCGAAAATCTCCACCTCGATAGGTTTCTGAATAAGATTCCTTCTTCAGGTGAATACTGATTGTATCGTGCATCCCCATCCAACCCGATACATTCATTTCTGTTAGTTTCATTTCATTCCACCTGATTACCTAAAATTGGATTCCATCGTTTTCCATTGGGATATACAGTGCGTTCATGAAGTGTGGAAACGCTCCATTATCTTACGAGTTAATCATTTCCGGAGGTAAAGCTCGGAAAGGTCGATTTTGTATTTTAGTTTTCTACCTTTTCTTTTTGAATTGATTTTTCCCCATTACCTTACAAGATAGTACGGCATCGATATTTTTTTGAATTGAAAGGGTATATTTTTATACCAAAAATTGAAACCTCATATTTCTCTGAGTTCATCCAGATCACAAATGTCATATAATAATAAAAAATAAATGATTTTAACGGCTTCAGAGAGGTTACATCTAGGTTGTTGCAATTCAGTAATCCTACAGCCAAAACGCTTGCTCGTACCTAAGAGTATAAACAAGCATTCTCTCACAGTCAACCTTAAAGGAAAAAAAAGAAATATAAACAAATACTTATACAAAAACAAATTATCAACTATGGTAAATGGTAAATAAGCTAAATGTAATTTAGGGAAATTAAATCAACAAATCGAGTGGAAAGATAGTTCAAAAATGTATGAAGCCATCAAATAGTTTTTGTTTCAGTTTTTTTTCTGAACTTTGGTAGTTTGGTTTGTTTCATTTCGTCGGGAATCCTATTGTAAAGCCTGGTTATCATATAACTGAAGGACGACACAAAATGAGGATGTGGAGAGGCGAGGAGGGGTTAAACGTGATTTGAAACGAATGTTCAGATGATGAACGTCTGTTCTAAAGGAAATTTCATCGAAAAGATATGCCGGTTTCTCAGTTATGGTTAATTTGTGATATAAACTGCAACAGTGAAGAATTGTAACACTTCATTATACAGTATACTGAGTATAAAGGAAACCAGTTTTCATATTTCTTAACATTCATTTAATTATTTATTTTGCAATGGAAATATCATGAGTATGTAGTAAAAATAAACAAATAACGAATTCACATCAAATGATCGAACTAAGCTCCTTGGGTTAGTTGACAATATCCAGACGTCTGTTGAATTCTGGGGTTACGTTTGACAACATATCTGGTATAATTCGTTGAATTTCAGTTCGAATTCTCTCTTCAAGGTCTCCCAAATTGGTAGGTCGATTTATGAACACTTCACTTTTCAAGTAATTTCAGAGAAAAAATCTATGGTAGTTAAATCTGGGGACCTAGCAGGCTATTCAATCTGACCGCGTCACAGTACCGTAAAAAAACTATGGTCCTACAATAGTATTCCTAAGAATCCCAGCCCACACAGTTACTTCTTGGAGATATTGGGTATGAGCTTCCATCGTCCAATTGGGATTTTCTGTCGTCCAATAACAACAATTTTGCGTATCCACGGTACCGTTTATACAAAAAGTTGATTCGTTGGAAAATAAGACATTAATTTCAAAGCCAATATTTTGATTACACACTTCTTGCATAATTTCACAAAACTCCATGCGTCTATTGAATTCGTCTTCATTGAGTTCATGTATAAGTTCAACTTTATATGGATGTAATTTTTGCATTTTCTTAGAATTTTCCGCACAGCACCACGACAGATCTCATTGTTGTCAGATAAAGTTGTGATTGAACAAAGAAGATTTCCTTTAATGCCAAGTATTATTTTTTATTTAGAGATAATAAAAGGTGATTCAATTATAGAATTAATTAATTAGTGTCTACGGCAACGGTAGGCCTGTCACTCATTGGATTATCCCTAACATTGCCAATATTTTGCTTACCGTCGATTTGCTTATTGGTTCTCGATGAGGATATTTTTCATTTAAGAGGTCGCATATTTCTCCCATACTTCTTCTACGATCGCCGTAACCTAAGATCATCAAAACTTCAATTCGCTGTTTTTCTGACAGTACGATCGTAATTTCAAATATTTTTTTCAGGGTAGTATTTTTCAGAAAGGTATTACTGGAGACTTGAATCGATATGCTACACAACAAATCAATTTAATTCTGACATATGCAATAGTAGCTAAGAACTTCAAGATTAGCAATATGCTCGTACTAACTACTGAGTAATTTTCAGGTTTTCATTGCAAATTGAATAATTCAATGAATGTTGAGGAATATGAACACTGGTTTCCTTTATACTCAGTATACTGTAATTTGAAGTGTTACTGATGACGTATGTGGTATGGTTGAACTCAGAAAAATATAAGCTTTATATTTTTTATATAAAAATATACCGTTTCGATCGAGAAAAAAAGATAGATGACGTCATATCTTGTAAAATAATGAAGCAAAAAATCAATTAAAAAAAAGTTAGAAAACTGAAATACAAAATCGACCTGTCCGAGCTTTATCTCCTAAAATGATTAACTAGTACAACGTACCATTATCTTTATGAACGCACTGTATAATTTTAGCTATGATTAAAAAATAATAGTTTGAAAACTGAAGAACACGCTTCAATATAAAACTAAACTAAAAAGTAGAAAATAATTTTAAATGAGTTTGAAATAAGAATATAGTGATTAACAACACATTTATTTCATCGTAGAAAAGCGTAGGGTGCTTGATATCAATTGTTGTTAATATTTCATGGACAGATATTGGTGAGAGTAGAATCATTATGAAAATATCTTGGAAAGCACCCCACGCTTTTTTACGATGAAATTAATTTGTTGTTAATCACTGTATTCTTATTTCAAACTCATTTATAATTATTTTCTACTTTCTAGTCAAGTTTTCTACCAAAGCGTGTTCTTTAGTTTTCAAACTATTATTTATTTTCAACTTTTTAGTTTTGTTTTCTATTAAAGCGTGTTCTTTAGTATTTCAAACTACTATTATTATCATTTAATTTTTTCAACTATTATTCTCCAATTTTGAATAGAATTGGACCATAATCACAAAACTCGTCCGCCATTTTGGAGCCGCCATCTAGAATTTTTCAATTTTCACAAAAGAATCATAAAATTGAACCCCAAAAACCTCCACATACCAATTTGGAATAGAATCGGACCATAATCACAAAACTCGTCCACCATTTTGGAGCCGCCATCTTCAATTCTTCAGTTTTGACAGAGGAATCATAATCAAAAACCCTCAGATACCAATTTTGAAGCGAATCGGACCATAATCACAAAACTCGTGCGCCATATTGGAGCAGCCATTTAGTTTTTTTCTCAAACAAAAATTTCTTAATGCATTGTCACCGGAATTATGTACACCTGCCAAATTTCAAATCATTCGTATTTCTGGAAGTGGGTCAAAATCGCGCCCAAAGGAGTCGGTTACAAACAAACAAACAAATAATATTTTGATGATCCCATATAGAATCATGTACTCAGACTTTTCTTGCTTGTGGTTTTCTCATTATATCAATACAATTTCTTCATCATACTCTTAATTATTATTCAGTCTGTTTCTACAAGTTCATTGATCAGGGTAATCTATATTGAATAAATACCACAAAATTCATCGATAAATCGTGAGGTTCCCATCATATCATGATTCATAAAATATTTTTCGGCCATAAAAAAGTCGATACATCCACCGTATACTTTTCTTTCCCCATATCTTCTATCAAAGGAACCTGTTCTCAGTCGGCTCTGTTCGACTTAATGGCAATCGTGACCTCCACTTTGACGAACATGAAAAACGCACTCGGAAATCTTGATGCAGACCCAGTTGGAGGGTGCGGTTTTCTTAAGGGTAGTGTTTACGATTTTTTACTGCGAATTTCATTCAAAGGGTTGCTGGATTGTTAATGGGTGTTAAAGTGGTGTTTGAATCACAGAAACGCTTTCTCAACAATGGTTTCACGATTCAGTTCTCCTTTGTCCTTCCTTGTTTTTTGTATCATTAATTCTCTATCGCAAGAATTTTTTTTGTTCTTTTCGTGGATGGAGGGAAACTTTGATACACATTCACGGACATCAGTTACAGCTGTGAGGGCGTCGACGAATAGAAATATAAAACACTTGAGTGTGATTTTTATTCGTTATGTTATAGGAATTGCAATAAGATTTATTATGGGTGGTGCAAATGTTCTGATTTATATATTAACCCTTTCACTGCAACGCACATTTGACCACTATGTGTCGCCAGTTCGGCTGCAGTAACCGTTTTTCGTCCCAAAGCACTGTGCTTAGTGCACTCAAAGCACTTTTGTGCTCGTAAGCACTGTGCCCCCGAGCACTTTTTTGAACCAGTGCTTAGAACTTCGAGCATTTTACGAGAAGGTTTAATACTCTGTAATCCCGGAGCACTGAAGTGCTCGGTAGCACTTTTCGGGATTACATTACTGAGCACCAAGCCTTCCCTCACCTATGAGTCTATAAATGTTGTCGAAACATGAAAAAACGGTCATGGGTTCCCCTAAGAGCTACTGATTGCGTCCGCTACCTTTGACCATGCATATTCGAGGAAATACAGTGTTGATATAAGCATTGTTTCGAATGTTTTGCGTTGCGGAGTGCGTTCAGTGCGCAGTTCAGGTAAGTTTTATAAAATAATATTTCATGGCTGCATTGATAAGTAAAGTCAACTATTGTCTCCTGAAAGCAGAAACTTAATGAATAGACTTTCTACAAACGATGATATTCTATTGAGCAATCTTTAGAACAGTTATAGGTAATGACATAATATTCGTATAACTTTCTGTGACTGGGTGGGCCCTTTGACCAAACCAGTCGTCAAAGTGAAATCAATTTCAATTATTTTTACTATGATTTTGGCGGAGCTCTATGTCACTGAACTGTTTGCAGGAGCATACTGGGGGCTGGGAAACTGTTCCATGCAATTCTTCACGAACATAGCAAAAAAAACGATTTATTTCTACAAGCTTTTATTTAATGTGCTGTGTAGGTGTTTTTGGGGTTTAGGTTATATCTCGCAAGACAATTTTGAACCACTTTCAGTCATTCAATCATTTTGAAATTTGGCAGGTGTTTATCATTCGCATGACAATGCATTATGACATTTAGATGAGGAAAAACAGATGGCGGCTCAAGATGGTAGACGACATTCATGATTAATTGTCCGATTCTATTGGGACTTTTTTGTATCGGAGATCATGATTTTGATGTCAAAATGCCGGAATTCAAGATGGCGGCTCCGATATGGTTGACGTGTGTTCTATCATTTATGGTAGGGGTTTTTGAGATCGCAGATTATGATTTTATTGCCAAAATTCAAGATGGAGGATCCAATAATGCTGACTTTTTTTATGATACGATTCCAATAAAAATTGATATGTAGAGATTCTTGGGGTCGAAAATCATGGATTTGTTATCAAAATTTGATCATTCCAGGAGGCGGCTTCTGAACATTTGAGTCGTATTTATTCCACCATACCAGTTTATTCAATGACAGACGCCACACTCATAACTAATATATCATATGGGGCGAAGCATTGCGTTTCACATAATTATTCTTTGTCCGTTGCTGTTCTGATTTCAATTCGAAGTGATTGATCCAAAAATACGAAAACTTTTTTGTTATTTGAACCAAATTGTTTATTACAGCAATTCTATATCCAAAAGTAACTTGACTGCCCAACAGTCTCACCTTTTTGAAAAGTGCTTAGTGCTTAGGGCTCGCCAAGTCCAATTACTTTCTGAAAGTGCCTTGTAATTGCAAGTATTCCTTAAATTGAAGTACTAGGAGCTCGAGATTCGGGAGTACTTTTCAAGAGTGATTAGTGCTTAATGCTGGAAGCACCTTTCGTCAGTGCTCGGCACAGCACTGCTGCTTTTGGATATATGAGTAGTCATTCACGTTGAAAAAAAATGACTTCACAGGATGACAGACTACATCGTTACCAATATGTGCAATATTTAGAATGTTTTTATATTTTTTGTTCTTTTGAACACTGAGTATTGACATTAGTAGAATTATATCGAAAACAATATTGCCTCCAGTGTCTGTTAGTATCGTCTTTTACGTTGAGAGATGAAGGATTTTCCTTTAATTTTCTGCTCTATGTAAAATGAGTTAGGTTAGATCTCATGCCTTGGAGTTTCCCCAGAGGGATTATTATGTTGGAGAACGTGTAGTAGAATAATTGATAAAAAAACTTTCTAAAGACAACGGAATAACCTACGTCACACATCCAAAGCATTATTTTAGACTTTTCAGTGCATTTGAATGAAAGCTTGTCTTTAAAAAGTGTTTTTATTAATTATTTAATAATGTGCTTCAAAATACTTGAGTACGCCTCAATCTATGCATTTTTGTCAAAGCATCGTCATTATGAGGCTTTTTTCTTCTGTGAGTTGTGAGCTATCTAGTCCTTGAATGAGGGAACCTTCAATTTATGAATTTTAACAAAAATGAATAAGTTTCCACTGAACACCTAATCTCCGAACCCAAAAACTCCGACATACCAATTTTGAATCGAATCTGCCCATATTTACAAAACTCTTCCGTCATCTTGAATTTGTGAATTTCATAATCTTCGACCCCAAAAACCCCCATATACCAATTTTTAATAGAATCGGACCAAAAATACAGAGATTTCATTGATTTTCAAGTAAAATTCTTGATCTTTGACCCTGAAACCTCCCACATACCGAATCGAATCGGACCATAAACCTAATTTTTGTCCGCCATCTTGAAGCGCCACTTTGTTTTTTTCTCTAAAAAAAATTCCATGAGCCGCCATTTTAATTTCATAAATTTTGACAAAAAATTTATAATTTCCGAGCGTCATCTGGAATTTATAAATTTTGACTGAAAATTCATAATCTATGATCCCAAAAACCCCCATACAAATTTTGAATCGAATCGGACCATAATCACAAAACTTTTCCGCGATATTAGAACCGCCATCTTGAATTTTTCAATTTTGACAAAAAATTCACAATCACCGTCTCCGAAAACTCCCACATGCCAATTTTAAATCGAACCGCAATTTTGTTTTTTTTACTTACAAAAATTTCATAAGGCATTGTCACCAGAATTATGGACCCCTGCCAAATTTCAGCTCAATCGGATGTCGGCAAGTGCTCCGGAAATGGATTGCAAATTTTGAACCGGAAATAACGACAGAACGAATGATATACGAACGAAGCAAGTTAAATAAAATCTTCTTAAAAGTAGGTCATGATAACGGACCAATTGAAATTTTGAAGAGCTACAGAAAACCAATAAAAAGATTGGCATTTGTAATTTCATACATTCAACATTGCGCCTGTGAGAAATAACAGGTTTTATTGTATCTCTCATTCATTGGGATCTGAACGATATTTTTTGTAAAATACAATGAAACCTGTGATTTCTCAAAAGATATATTTTTGATGGTTCTCTGTAGGTCTTCAGAAATTCAATTGGATCTTTTTCTCATAATAATCTAGTACTATGCCAAATTTTATCAAATTCTGAAGAGAGATTCTAAAACCAACAGTACTGCCATAAGAAAGGTATCTTAACTGAATTTCTCAAATATCAATGGAAGCTCTCATCCTATTTCACTAACTTACCCAGTTGATATAAAATAAGAGTGGCACTTTTTCAATAATAGTAATAATGATAAATGAAATATTTCATTTAAATTCATTCATTTCATTTTATTTTATTGGTACATTTCATTATCATCATCATCGTCACCATAATCATCATCGGAATCAAGATTCAACATTTTCATCTAATACATCAGATGTAGCTTTGTCTAAAGCTTCTTTCCATATAGCTTGTGATTTTTTCAGCTGGGGTGCCATCTCTCCCAACATTATCTATAGGTATATTTTTTTTGTTAATCGCTAAATAAGTTTGATTGTATTGAACATGCAGCGAAACGGTGGAAGACAAAGTACTTGATTTTCATATTTTTCTGCATGCATATCGGCTCCATATATGGGTGGTGGTTTCCCACAAAATCAATATATATATTTATTAATTCAGCTTGAAAAAAAACAGTTTCATTTGATTTGCATTCTTAGATATCAGCCTTCTTTGATGCTGTATTTTGCTTCAATTTTATCGTTGTATTCACCTTGTACAACAAACCTTGGTCTTTTTAACAATTTTCACATTGTAATCTTGCCAGCATCGCCCAATGGTACCATCTTTGAATACAATAAAACCTCTAAATAACGGACAGCTGAGAGGATTTTTCTTGCAGTTATTGGGTTGTGTCCAATATTAAGAGGTTTAACAATTTCAATATTAAGGAAGTTCGATTAATGCTATAAATTGAAGTTACCAAAAATTTTTTAAATCGGTTTAGTGATATAAACCTTTAAAATCTTCGATTTTTGTGATACAGGGTGTCAAAATTGAAAAATAAAAATATTATTTACAAAAAATTCAAAAATATAAAATTAATATAAGCGATCGGAAGTTTTATTTATCCTTTCTGTACACATTTTCAGCAATAGGCATTTTCACACATAGATAAGAATGAAAAACTGCCACTTACTGTAACATTTATTTGAAAAAAATGTAAAATACAATTACATATGTGATGTGAATGATCTTTTAAAAAAATCTAATATTGTCATCTGCTTCATATTCCTTAGTTTGATTTCAAAAAAATCATGTTTACAATTTATCAAAATCTCTGATTATTTATCTTCTATTGAGAAGCAATTGAATTTGTATGTTAATGATATCCAGTAACAAGTATTCTCATCAACATCTTACCTATCATAAAGAGGATTAGTGGGAAAACCAAACCACCCTATCTTAAGCTCGAAACAAGAAACCAGTCAGCCGGACAAATTTTTATACCTGACCTTTCGCAGGTATCCGTACACGTAGTTAGGTTACAAATTCTCAACTTTCGTTGAATGTTGGAAAAGGTGTAAGTACATTTTTGAAGGAATAATATCTTTTGGTAACTAATTTGTATGTCCGCGTCCGTTATATAGAGGGTATGCTGTTGAGAGGGTCGTTTATACACAAATGGTCATTGCAGCATTCCGGACATGTGTTTTTTGTCCGTTACATAGAGGTGTCCCCTATATAGAAGTTTTACTGTACTTTCATCCCAGAATACAAACTGACGTAAGCCCTCCTCCTTAAGTTTTATGTAATCATGTGAAAAGTGTAAACTGTAGACTGGGCAGCTCCATCAAACCACAACGTGGATGATTTTTTCTGCATGTAAAACTAATTTTCTTCATAATTTTCCCTAAAGATGTATGTAAGAAATCTTGTTTCTCCAGTTCATCTTTTAATATTTTCAAATTGAAATTATTGTTGTCAATAAATATTCTATGCATAAAAAATGCTATTTTCGTAGGTATCATTTTTAACCTTTCGAATTGCAGATCGAAACCATCAATATCCACCACTCCTGCCACTAGGTTCTGCTGTTTGGATGGACTGCTGTTACTTCATCTCTATAAGACTAAGTTGCAATACGGTCAACAGTAGAAATACTTAAGTTCAAAGCATCTGCGACCCTCTGAAATCAAAAACCGACAAATATTCATTCTAGTCACAGTATAATTTTACTTCAGTGCTTATAGATATATGTAATTAGTATAACTCACGTCTCTAACAGCAGTAACTGGAAGTGAAGGTCCTCCATTTTCACGTTCTCTTCCAAAGTAGACTATTATTAAAGATGCTACCTGTTGAGACTATTTTGGTAATGCTTCAGACATATTGGTATTGATTATAAGCAGGTCTTATCCAAAGAATTGATTAGTTCTGAAAATCAGTTCCTTTATTATCAAACCGAAAACACTGAAGAAATAACGAAATGATACTGAACCATCAAATTCATAGCTGTCAGACGAATGAGACGAATGTTTTCAGTTATCTGGAGCAACGTCTGAAATTCCACTAACAGTTTGGCTACTTTTGAAATTGAGTTCCACTAGTGTCATCGATATTTAACGCATTCCATTGAAATTTCAACTTTGTTATGTTGATATACAAAATTTCCAAAAATGACGTCATTATCTTCTCAACGTAAACAGACTGCATCTGCCTTGGTTTAATGATAGAATAGAATAGAACTTCATTTCGCAGCAGCAACATCATCTACATCAATTCAAACACAATACCCGTACAAAGCGAGAAAAAGTTGTCTCACAACGATAAGTATACGGATGTTATAGATTCATAAAGAAAATTAGAATTATAAATACAAATAATAATAATATCAAGTAAAAGAACTAATTGATATAAATGTTATCGGAAGTGGATGTTATACATGAATAATGAATAAATGCGACCTTATATATACACGTATTCATTTCAAAATTGTTGCTATAGCAAAGATACGTATGGATTTTTTCTTTTTTTTCGACTACTCGAATAGACGTAGAAGTTCAAGTTTTGACTTTGAAGGATATGTTTTTCCACTATTTTCAAAGCGATTCATATTTTCAATTCATTTTATGGTTTCAGAAATGTGATTGTAGAGTTTAGGCGCAAGGTAAGTATTTTATCTTTGAGCAACGACCCGACCATTAGTGTACAGCAATTCCAATATTACAATTTATTCATTCAATGAAAACAATATACCTGTCAACTTGACTTAATATATACAACTATTCTACTATTTACAAATTTCAGAAATTATCTCTTTGGGATGAAAATGAGATTTGTCGCACGGGATACGTAGGAGGAGTTCCAGCGGCCGCTTTTGCCTCTGAAAATGGGGCTGGAAGGGCCACCCTGCTGTTGTTGACAGGTGTGCTTGGTACATGCTAGGATTGTCGATATAAATAATGCATTTTTCTGCCCACCCCCTGCCAAGCTTATGTGGATATTTCGTATGCGTGTTTAAAATAATTCAATTCATCATGGCTTTTCAATTTTGTTCTTTTTAAGTAATTTTACTGGAAAATTAATAATATAAACCAGTTTGAGGTAGTTATGGTGTTAGGGGTATTTTCCCCTTATTCGGATATTTTCTGGGGTGAAAATAAAAAAAAAGTATTTTTTTCATTTGACATTGGTCAGATTTGAACCCAGGACCCTTAGGTATCTGGGCTCACCCCTCAGCCATTCGGCCTATATTGGTTCAAACATATTCGGAGGCAGTGTGAGCGTCTTGTGAAAACTAGAATTTTTAGGAAATTGCATTCATGAACTGTGTGATCGTCATTTGCTCTTAAGTTTGTCATATTCTCGGTGAGCGTACTATATGTGATGTGAAAACAATAGAATTTTTAGGAAATTGCATTCATGAACTGTGTGATTGTTTCTATGTTTGCTAGTTCGTGCAGGTCATCCAGCCGAATGAATTTGAAATTTGGGAATGCTACAGAACACCGAATAAGCGTAAGTCATCGCAGAATTGCGGCCGACCCCCTCTGCAACGCCGAAATTAAATGCATTGTAGGTATTTCACGGAGCTCCTCTCGTCCACTCGGTAGTTCTCTACCCTCAGTTTTTCGAGGATCTCCACGTTAGTTCGTTTCCCGCTAGAAAGCTTATCAGAGGGTTTATCTGAATCTTGTTATTCTCCATATCGAGTACAACCAAGCGATCCAGATGAATCAGGAGCTGGGGTGCCATCTCTCCCAACATTATCTATAGGTATATTTTTTTTGTTAATCGCTAAATAAGTTTGATTGTATTGAACATGCAGCGAAACGGTGGAAGACAAAGTACTTGATTTTCATATTTTTCTGCATGCATATCGGCTCCATATATGGGTGGTGGTTTCCCACAAAATCAATATATATATTTATTAATTCAGCTTGAAAAAAAACAGTTTCATTTGATTTGCATTCTTAGATATCAGCCTTCTTTGATGCTGTATTTTGCTTCAATTTTATCGTTGTATTCACCTTGTACAACAAACCTTGGTCTTTTTAACAATTTTCACATTGTAATCTTGCCAGCATCGCCCAATGGTACCATCTTTGAATACAATAAAACCTCTAAATAACGGACAGCTGAGAGGATTTTTCTTGCAGTTATTGGGTTGTGTCCAATATTAAGAGGTTTAACAATTTCAATATTAAGGAAGTTCGATTAATGCTATAAATTGAAGTTACCAAAAATTTTTTAAATCGGTTTAGTGATATAAACCTTTAAAATCTTCGATTTTTGTGATACAGGGTGTCAAAATTGAAAAATAAAAATATTATTTACAAAAAATTCAAAAATATAAAATTAATATAAGCGATCGGAAGTTTTATTTATCCTTTCTGTACACATTTTCAGCAATAGGCATTTTCACACATAGATAAGAATGAAAAACTGCCACTTACTGTAACATTTATTTGAAAAAAATGTAAAATACAATTACATATGTGATGTGAATGATCTTTTAAAAAAATCTAATATTGTCATCTGCTTCATATTCCTTAGTTTGATTTCAAAAAAATCATGTTTACAATTTATCAAAATCTCTGATTATTTATCTTCTATTGAGAAGCAATTGAATTTGTATGTTAATGATATCCAGTAACAAGTATTCTCATCAACATCTTACCTATCATAAAGAGGATTAGTGGGAAAACCAAACCACCCTATCTTAAGCTCGAAACAAGAAACCAGTCAGCCGGACAAATTTTTATACCTGACCTTTCGCAGGTATCCGTACACGTAGTTAGGTTACAAATTCTCAACTTTCGTTGAATGTTGGAAAAGGTGTAAGTACATTTTTGAAGGAATAATATCTTTTGGTAACTAATTTGTATGTCCGCGTCCGTTATATAGAGGGTATGCTGTTGAGAGGGTCGTTTATACACAAATGGTCATTGCAGCATTCCGGACATGTGTTTTTTGTCCGTTACATAGAGGTGTCCCCTATATAGAAGTTTTACTGTACTTTCATCCCAGAATACAAACTGACGTAAGCCCTCCTCCTTAAGTTTTATGTAATCATGTGAAAAGTGTAAACTGTAGACTGGGCAGCTCCATCAAACCACAACGTGGATGATTTTTTCTGCATGTAAAACTAATTTTCTTCATAATTTTCCCTAAAGATGTATGTAAGAAATCTTGTTTCTCCAGTTCATCTTTTAATATTTTCAAATTGAAATTATTGTTGTCAATAAATATTCTATGCATAAAAAATGCTATTTTCGTAGGTATCATTTTTAACCTTTCGAATTGCAGATCGAAACCATCAATATCCACCACTCCTGCCACTAGGTTCTGCTGTTTGGATGGACTGCTGTTACTTCATCTCTATAAGACTAAGTTGCAATACGGTCAACAGTAGAAATACTTAAGTTCAAAGCATCTGCGACCCTCTGAAATCAAAAACCGACAAATATTCATTCTAGTCACAGTATAATTTTACTTCAGTGCTTATAGATATATGTAATTAGTATAACTCACGTCTCTAACAGCAGTAACTGGAAGTGAAGGTCCTCCATTTTCACGTTCTCTTCCAAAGTAGACTATTATTAAAGATGCTACCTGTTGAGACTATTTTGGTAATGCTTCAGACATATTGGTATTGATTATAAGCAGGTCTTATCCAAAGAATTGATTAGTTCTGAAAATCAGTTCCTTTATTATCAAACCGAAAACACTGAAGAAATAACGAAATGATACTGAACCATCAAATTCATAGCTGTCAGACGAATGAGACGAATGTTTTCAGTTATCTGGAGCAACGTCTGAAATTCCACTAACAGTTTGGCTACTTTTGAAATTGAGTTCCACTAGTGTCATCGATATTTAACGCATTCCATTGGAAATTTCAACTTTGTTATGTTGGATATACAAAATTTCCAAAAATGACGTCATTATCTTCTCAACGTAAACAGACTGCATCTGCCTTGGTTTAATGATAGAATAGAATAGAACTTCATTTCGCAGCAGCAACATCATCTACATCAATTCAAACACAATACCCGTACAAAGCGAGAAAAAGTTGTCTCACAACGATAAGTATACGGATGTTATAGATTCATAAAGAAAATTAGAATTATAAATACAAATAATAATAATATCAAGTAAAAGAACTAATTGATATAAATGTTATCGGAAGTGGATGTTATACATGAATAATGAATAAATGCGACCTTATATATACACGTATTCATTTCAAAATTGTTGCTATAGCAAAGATACGTATGGATTTTTTTTCTTTTTTTTTTCGACTACTCGAATAGACGTAGAAGTTCAAGTTTTTGACTTTGAAGGATATGTTTTTCCACTATTTTCAAAGCGATTCATATTTTCAATTCATTTTATGGTTTCAGAAATGTGATTGTAGAGTTTAGGCGCAAGGTAAGTATTTTATCTTTGAGCAACGACCCGGACCATTAGTGTACAGCAATTCCAATATTACAATTTATTCATTCAATGAAAACAATATACCTGTCAACTTGACTTAATATATACAACTATTCTACTATTTACAAATTTCAGAAATTATCTCTTTGGGATGAAAATGAGATTTGTCGCACGGGATACGTAGGAGGAGTTCCAGCGGCCGCTTTTGCCTCTGAAAATGGGGCTGGAAGGGCCACCCCTGCTGTTGTTGACAGGTGTGCTTGGTACATGCTAGGATTGTCGATATAAATAATGCATTTTTTTCTGCCCACCCCCTGCCAAGCTTATGTGGATATTTCGTATGCGTGTTTAAAATAATTCAATTCATCATGGCTTTTCAATTTTGTTCTTTTTAAGTAAATTTACTGGAAAATTAATAATATAAACCAGTTTGAGGTAGTTATGGTGTTAGGGGTATTTTCCCCTTATTCGGATATTTTCTGGGGTGAAAATAAAAAAAAAAGTATTTTTTTCATTTGACATTGGTCAGATTTGAACCCAGGACCCTTAGGTATCTGGGCTCACGCCTCAGCCATTCGGCTATATTGGTTCAAACATATTCGGAGGCAGTGTGGTTTCACAGTCTTCCTTGATAGATTTCTAGGTTTTGGTAAATAATGCCACGTTTGCTCATCTCGTCATTTGCTCTTAAGTTTGTCATATTCTCGGTGAGCGTACTATATGTGATGTGAAAACAATAGAATTTTTAGGAAATTGCATTCATGAACTGTGTGATTGTTTCTATGTTTGCTAGTTCGTGCAGGTCATCCAGCCGAATGAATTTGAAATTTGGGAATGCTACAGAACACCGAATAAGCGTAAGTCATCGCAGAATTGCGGCCGACCCCCTCTGCAACGCCGAAATTAAATGCATTGTAGGTATTTCACGGAGCTCCTCTCGTCCACTCGGTAGTTCTCTACCCTCAGTTTTTCGAGGATCTCCACGTTAGTTCGTTTCCCGCTAGAAAGCTTATCAGAGGGTTTATCTGAATCTTGTTATTCTCCATATCGAGTACAACCAAGCGATCCAGATGAATCAGGAGCTGTGTCGCAGCCACTTCACTCGCAAACGAATGGGCATACATGGCAGTATCATCCGCATACATGACCGCATAGATATGAGTTAACTATATAAGGGGGCATACGCGTCATTGCCATTTCAGCAATAAACCCTTCTGTCCAGACTGTATCGAAGGCTTTCTGGCTGTCCAACAGGACCATAACCGTACTTTGGTGTTCATGGAAGGCATCTTTCGCCCCGTAAACAATTCGGGCCACTTGTGAGTTCGTTGATTGACCCCCTCCTGAACCCCAATTGCCCTGGCGGCATGAGTTTCTGCCATTCTTCTGCATCTGATATGTGTTTTAATAATATTCTGTCCACCACCTTGGCGACTATGCTCAGTAGGGAGATTGGTCTATAACTATCCAATTGGTGCTGCTTGCTGTTTCCAAATTTGTGAATGGGGATAACTCCCTTTTTATTTTCAAACAATCTGGCCATTGTTGCCATCTAATTTTCGCAATTACTATGTATAATAATAATATATTTCTGGGGCTTTGTGTTTAGGCAATTTTTCAATTGTTTCTACACCTCCTTCGTAGTTCAACATTACTTTTTGAAATACCCCCGTAGGTAGGGAAATCGTGAATTATTCGCGAATCCCCTATGCAGTTGTGTTTAGGCTTTTGTGGTAATCCAGAAGGTCTTCGCCCGTTGTATGGATTTTTGCGAAATGCTTTCCAGAGAATTCTGCCTTCTGTATAGGGTCTGCAACCGAACTTGAGGGCCCAATTTCAATAGAAGGTATTGGTTCGATTTTTTCCTGTATTCTTTTCGACATGTTCCATAGAGATTGATCCCTCACGTCGAAACTGACAAATCTATGATTCCACTTTCCATTTATGTGGTCATTTATGAGATCTGATATTTCTCTTCCTAACCGCATGAAGACATCTTTGTGGCATTGCAGCCTTGTTAATTGCCACTTTTATCTTTCGCGGTTTTTAATTTCAATTGTTTTTCGGATGTATTGTGGAATCGTATCCTTTTCTTCCTTCGCGATAATTTTCTCAGTAGTTTCGTCCCTGGCGAATTAAATATCTTTTATTAATTTCAATGTTTCATTTTCAAATTCTTCCAACACTATATTGGCTGTGATACGTGTTTTTCCATTCCTTATCGTTCTGAACTGCTGCCAATCAGTGTTGAAGTAATTGTACCTTACCCTTTCGGTTTTATGTTTATATTTATTTTCAAAGTTGAATGTAACCGGGAGGTGATCTGAAGTAAGCTCATCCAGAGCGATGAGTTCACTAATGTTAGCAATTTTTTTTTGTGGGCTACTAAGTCGATTATTGTCGATGACATACCGTTGAACGTATAGTATGTCGGATTTTGGCCAGCATTGCCTCACTCGTATTTGAGAATGTTTATTTGTATTATATTTGGTGCTAGAGTATGAAAAATACAACTCCAACAACTCCAGAATTCAAGTGTCGATATATAAACTATCAGAAAGATATATACTGTTTTAAAAATATTATCTTGAGAAAACGTCTTTGTATAACTTCAATTTGATTATTATAAGAATTCAAAGCTCCCCCCCCCCCCACACCGCTATTCCATAGCGAATGTGACTCTTCACAAGCGAGTAGTATAAAGTTTTGAGGTACCTCAGTCGTAGGAGTTCTTTAAGTTTCCTAAATTTGAAAAGAAAATGGTCCTCAGTTTATTAAAGGTATATTCAATATGGAGGTCCCATTTCAGAGGAGGGTCAAGAATTATGCCTGCGTATTTTATTTTCTTTTCAGGAAAAATATGGAGGGGCGTATCAGTTCTTATTATTATTTGATCGGATGGAGGTGCTCCTACTGCAGAAAGGTGCAATTTCAGTTATGTGCTTTATAAAATATAGCTGTGTCATCTGCGAATCCGACTTTGTTTCCACACTGCCCAATGAAAAAAGCCGTTGATAAATACTGCATAATGTTGGTCCTAGCACGGAACCTTGAGGTACTCCAAAGTCGATCACCTTATTACTGCTCAATAAATCATCAACTCGATTCAAAATAGGTATGCCGGGGTTTTTGGGGTCGGAGATTATGAATTTAGATTATTGGTTCTAGTTGAGATCCAAAATGGCGAGTGAGTTAATATTTGGACGGTCTCCTCATTGAAGTACTGGAAAGCTCAGAACTTGCAAGAAAAAGGCCTTATAATAACGATGCTTGAACAAAAATGAATAGCTTGATGCGTAAGTACTGAAAAGCACAAAATAAAATAATTGATAAAAACATTTTAAAGACAAGCTTTTATTCCAATACACTTGAAATTAAAATATTATTGCTTTGGATCTGTGACGTAGGTTATTCCGTGAGTTATAGATTCAAAGGCTTGTCGCTTGTGTATTCGAACTGAAAACTTTGCGTGACCAGGTTTTTAATTGATAACTTTCGGAATAACCTACGTCATAAATCCAAAGCAATAATACTTACTTTTGAGTGCATTTGAATAAAATCTTGTCCATTCAATTCAATTTCAATTCAATTCAATTTCAATTCAATTTATTCGTAAACCATAATAACAAGATATTTGTATACATACAATTTATGACGGTTATCCTTTATAACTCCAAGGGTTCACCTAAGCACTCAAGGTGCTTGTTTTGTGCAGCTCCTTGGAATAATTCAGGATATATATTAGGTAGATAAAATGAATGGTATACATATTAATATATTATTTACAATGAAAATATGAATAATTGGAATTCCTGCTGAAATCGATACTAATTCTAGTTTATTCTCTTTTTCCTTTCTTGAGAATGGTTGATGTGGTAAGGATCCATATCTTTATATAAAAATGTATATTACACGTTAAGGTTCATTCATATATCCTCATACTTACACTTACACACACGTGTAGACACATATATACACATATACACATATACATATATATACATATATATATATACACATATATACACACATACACACACATACATACACCCATACATATACGTAAGTTTTTTTTTATAGTAACTTCAGTAGTGTTAGATGGTTAAGATTGATGAATTGTTTTATTTCAGTTTTATATTTGTTAAATGAGCGGTTTTCTTTCAAACTGCGATCGAGTGTATTGTAAAATTTAGGACCGAAATAGAAAATTGTTCGTTGTGTATGAGTTTTTTTGAAAATGGGTATTATTACGTTCAGATTCTCGGTAGATCTAGTATTCTTTATATTTTCGCTATGGTAAAGATATTTATTAGTATACATCCAAATAAGACAATGGTAGATATATATACATCTTATGTTATATAATTTAGTTTCTTTATAGAGCTGTTCTGTTGAGTAAAGCTTTTTTTTCGAAGAATAATTTTTATTATTGTATTTTGCATGGCTTGGAGACTGTGCAGGTTGCAGTCAAATATACCACCCCATACGGAGATACAGTACCTAATAACTGATTCCGCCAAGGATCTGTATACAGTCATCAGATTTTTTATGTTTAGGATTTCTCTCAAATTGTACATTTTGTAAGTAAGCTGGCGGAGTCGCTTTGTAACATATAGGGCATGTTCGTCCCATCTCATATGCTGATCGAGAACTACACCAAGATATTTTATCTTTGATTCTTTTTTTATCGAAGGGCAATCACATTGTTTCTTCTGTGGACATTCAGAGGTATGTATTTTTAGAATGTTCTCGATTGGTTGATCGTTTTAAGAAGTGTGAAGCAAACAAATTTGGTTTTATTCAGATTCAAACTGAGGAGATTATAGTTGCCATATCTGGATATCCTTCAAGCCATTTGATGTTTTTGATATACTTGTTGCCATGTTTTGCCAGAAAAATAATCGCCGTGTCGTCTGCATATGAGATAAGGTTATCAATAGATTTTATACAGCCGATACTGTTTATATACACTAAAAATAATATCGGCCCCAAAACTGTGCCTTGTGGGACACCAACTGTGATTTCTTTTGGAGAACTGAGTTCACTGTCGATTTTGACGCTTTGTTTTCTGTGAGATAGATAATTTTGCAAAATGTTTAATGTTGGCCCACGAATACCGTACCTATAAAGTTTGTCTATTAGATCGTCATGTGACACCGTATCGAAGGCCTTAGCCAAGTCTAAGAAAACTGCCAAGCACTTATCGGAATTTTCCAAGGAGTCAGTGATGGTTTTCGTAAAATGAATGACAGCTTTTTCTGTGTTCGAGTTACTAATAAAACCAAATTGCTTTTTTGTTATCACATGATGAAATTCGAAAAATTTAACTAATCGATTTTTTAACGTGTGTTCAAAAATTTTGGCAAAATTACTTATTACAAGTTCTGTCTCCGCTTTATGGACGGAGTCACTACTGATTCTTTCCATTGCACTGGAATATTACCCGTTTTGAAAATTTTATTTATAATGTTTACTAAGGTACTTACAATGTACTGATAAATAGTTTTTATTAGGTTCGCTGGTATCTCGTCCGGCCCTGGCGCACAATTAATTTTCATGTGGGAGACAATGTTGAATATTTCGTTTTCCGTAACTGGTTCCAACAGTAACGTAGGACCTATAGATTTGTCATTCAAAAAGTCTTCGGGTAGGTTATCAGGCTTAGTAATAGTTTTTGCCATCTCTTTTCCGACATTTATAAAGTAATCATTAAATGCATTGGCTTTCGCCTTGTTATTAGATAAAACTTCCCCATTGGAACCTAACATATTGATAGAGCTGATTGTTTCTTTTTTTATCATTTTATTCGAAATTTCATTGATTATTTCCCACGTCTTTTTATAGTTACTTGAGTTTTCATTCAACCTCTGTTTATAATATTGATTTTTCGTTGTTTTGATTAATTTATTTAATTTATTTCTATATTTGGTAAATTCGTTTTTTAGCACATCCGAGTAGTTTTCCTTCAATTTTTTTTTCATGATGTCTCTCTTTTTTATCGAATTTATCAATCCCGGAGTTATCCATGGTTTAAGTCATTGAAAGTCATTGTTTAAATAGTCCTCTATGATAAATTCCATTCACTTGGAGTAGTATTCGATTTTCCGAAGCAAGTTGCTAGTAACCAATTTTCATATGGGTCGTTATCAGTTGAGGAATTGGATATTCCCCTAAAACAGTGCAAATCTGGTGGAGCTTAGGTGAAGACGGAATCATGAGATTGTGATGGATCTTCCGCAAAATTGGCGGGTTTATCTCTGCAAACTATTCAACGAAATGTTCAAATCTGGAAGAGTTCCCAGTTGGCAAGATGTAGTTCTCACGTTATTGCATGGAAAAGGTTGCCTGGATGACCCGCATACTCATCGCTGCATCGCGCTTATGAATTGCCCAGAAAAAAACTTTTTACTCTCATTTTTCCCAAAAGATTGATATTCTGGTCTGGGGAGATGTCTAATTTACCAGTATCTCAGTTTGCTCTGCAGAAATAAGAGAGGGAGTATATAGACATTTTTTTTTGTATTCCATTACACAGGTTAACCTGAGACTACGCAGAAAAATAGTTTTTGCGGTGTTCATTGATTTCCGTCATGCAATCGAAAGCATCGATCATAAACTCCACGATAAAATTATACAGCGTGGAAAAATTATATCCAATATTGGAAAAATTTCTTCATAGAGGATCGTTTCTGCATAACAAAAATCCTCAAATTTTTTACATATGTCACGTGAACACAAATGTTGCGGCAATTTGGAAAAAAGTGGGGTAATTTCTGAAGATAGCAAAAATCATATTTTTAAAAGTTGTTAACATTTTGATTTCAGGCTCATATGCGGAATTTTAAGGATATATTTGGAATAATTGAAAATTGTTTTTTTTTTCTAAAGATATTTTCTTTTGATAAGAAAACGCTGCTTTTTGGTCTCAAATAACTTCTAGGAATCTTTAGTAACTTATTCAATCAATGAATTGGAATTTATAGGTTGGTTCCCAAAAATGGTAGTACAATATAAAAAAAAAACTGGTTTTCACTATGACTCTTGCTTTTGCAGTGGTTCATATCTCACAACCTCATTCAATTTTTCAACCAACGAAACTAGGGGAAGGTTCTCTAGTCAATGAGTATATTTTTTTAGGTTTGACCCCACATAACTTCTTTATAGAGAAGTCCGATTTCGATGATTCTTCCTTCATTGGAAAGGGTATACCTCAAAATTGGGGATTGATTGGTCACCCACAGAATTTTTATTGTATGTTAACCGATTCTACCACGCAGAACTCTGTACTGGGTAATCTGATTTGAATAATTTTTTTTTATTGAACAGGGTATATCTCAAAGTTAGTTTTATCTGGAATTCACCCCTAAGTGTATGAAAATAGGGGATGGTTGATTTTTCTCCTGTGAACCATTGGAACTTGGCACGCATATGTAGTTCTGTAGTTCTCGAAATCAGTTACTCATAGTCTAAGAGATTAACAATGATAAGGTACAAGGAAATGTTTCACATAGAAACCTTTCTTACTAGCTGACAAGTGTATAGCTCTGTAGGCAGAAGTCAGTCTCGGGGCTGAAAGCGGGGGCGGGCGGTCAAAGATTCTTCCAAAGCGTCTCCCGAAGCTCAGATAACTCCCAACACATTTTCAACTCAACAAGGCCTGATAGCCCAGTTGAATGAAGGCTCGGTTTCAAAGTGCACGGACCTGGGTTCGACTCATTTTTATTTCTATTACACTCAAATCAACCACAGAACTTTCACAAGTCACAAAAATCACTACAGATAATTCATCCTCACAACCTCTCAAGAACGAAACAGCATTTTCACAGGGCATGACTTGCTCCGCAGCGGCCGGAGGCTACTAAAAATTTCTCTCAACTTGTTTTCGGTATTTTTCCAGGAAATAGCTCTAATTTGTTCAACGAAAGGATTATCAAGAAATTTCAAATGTTCTACTATGATCAAATTACAGATCTTCCTCATAAGCGAATAGCAGGAATGGATATGCTCTATTTGAATTTAAATAATATATTTTTACATAGAGTATCGCAAAAAATTGCGTGGCGACATTCTACTGCCTCTTCACATGGGCATTTTTTCCTTTTATCCTTGAAATACATAATTATATGCATTACAAATAATAATTTACGAGATTTACCGTACTGAGTAGATAATAAATATATTTTCTCTGTGACGGGAAAAAAGTTTGATAGTTTATCTCTGGTAACAGGAAACAGGTAACAAATTATCTCTTTTTATGGGATTACTTTTTTCCCGGGAAAAAAGTGAGTACTTTTTTCCTGGATATATATACACATAAGTAAAGGTAGATATTAAATCTCAGAATATTTTATCATACAAAAGTTACAATTCCTTTATATCAAAAGTAAAATTATTAAATGTGCATTGCATGAATGACATGTTCCTTGATCTATTCGGTACAACAGTCGAATCTTGTGTTGAAATTATATTTTAGGTCACGAATCGGGTGGTATTTCAGCACTGCCACGCGTTCCAAACAATTTATTAGCTATTTCTGTCCGATTCATCAACATACCCTTCAGCGACCGTTGATGAATTCCAACCGCCATATTTCTTCAATGTCATAAGTCTCCCCCAGATTCAACTAAAAGTGTAGCAGACGATCTTCGAAATGAATGAACTGTATATGAGTTAGCATTCTCCAGTTGAAGTAAATCAGCTACTGTTTCAGGTACCTTGTTATAAAACTGGACTACAGGGTGTTGTGAAAACCACACACCTGACCACCAATTGTTTCGCCCTGACTACGGGGTGTTGTGAACTAACCCACCACACCTGTAATACCAGACATTATTCGTTAGATTGGAAAAAACAGTATTAAAAGCATCGACTATATGAATATAGTCGAACCGGAGATGATATATGGAGCGGTCTACAAATATCAATATCCTTTCTTTCAATACCGGAACATGGGTTGTTTATTCAGGAAATACTACCGTTCAGAAAGATTCGAACCAAACAATGATTTGATAAAATAATAATGCACTCATAAAAGTTAAGAATGTATATATATATTTAATAAAACTTCACACAAGTCTCTCAACCGTCTATGGACGAATGACAGGCAACAATATTCATACAATGAAAACTAATGTAGCGTATTGGCAGATAATTCTGCAGTGGCTTCACAATAGAAATAATTTTAATAAAAGAACAATCTTGAAATTCAATTGCTACCAACGACTAACAATACTTCTCTTTTTGAGATCTTTGTAATCTTGAAAACTATGGAAAAACTTTTTAGACACATACACATTTTAATGGGTTGGGTTTTGCCATAAACATAAATACAGAAAAACAAACATGAGACTCACCCTGTTTAACACTTATTCACTGGAGTAGTTTTAAACGGCAATTAGATTAGAATTTATTATTATCAGTTCGTTTTCTCCCGCGTCAATCGGTTATTCTAATTAATTCGTCCGGTATATTCGTATACAGATAAGGTTTTTCTAAGTGATCGTGAACCATTGAAATTGCGGAATCCCGTTATTATCTCTGTTTTGGAAGCTTTGACAATTTGTGGAAATATCTTTCACCGTGTTTTTACTAGGAGCTTCAATACTTGATTTGAATCGGCTGAGTTTCTATGTTTGCTGAAGTTAACTATACTGATTGGGAAACTCTCCTTATTATTGTAAGATACTGTAATTCGACTGACTTTTATACCGCACTTTTGAGAATGACATGTTAGTATTGCTTTACTCGAGATGATTTTTACACGTGGAAAGATTTTATCTCTCGTGGCATTTTTCACTGGTACTAATATGAATGCATACTATATTTCTTCTCGTATGATATACGTGATTATTCCACGGACTACCGTTCTGAACTAACTTAACTCTTTCGGCTCCCGTTGCCTTTTATAATATCTTCGATACGGAAGCTGGGGCGTGACTTAGTGTGTTTTATGAGCAGATAACGAGGTGACATCGTAAAACTGATAAGGGTCTTGTTTTTCTAACCCGTTCTCGCTTATCTTATGTTATAATTGGATAATATTTTACTGCATGACAGGTATTTACGGTAGCTGTCGGGTAATCTTTGAAATAATGACCAACAAGTGTGTTTATGAACTTGTCGGTGGCGATTCCCGGTGATTTATGAGTTAGCTACGGCCATTAATGATGTGGGCTGGTGTGACTGTCGTTTATCGGGATTTTTTAATGGCCCTGTTTGTGTTATCGACTTTGGACGGGTGCTAGAATTATGGTAGTAAATAAAACTGATTTTTTTATCTCGCTGTGACTGTAACGGGTAGCAATAAAAAACTTTGTTTTGCTCTCCTAGATGAGTCATGTAAGCATTCGGTATACAATGGTTACGTCTTGGTAATTATCTTTAAATGCATTTCTGTAATTACAGGGCATAACATTTCGACCCAACCCTCAAACAAAAAACTTTGACAAACTCAAATTTTTTTTCGAATAACAACTCTTTCACCTACAATAAGCAAAAATGTTTTAACTTTCTGAAGTGTAATCCTATTCTAGCGACAAATTTTATAAGTCTTGCTTTGACAATTACAATAGATTACTGTTTACATCTTCTAGAGGATAATTATAATCTATCCCCAAATTTATTAACCTCACTGCTCAGTACTTAATTCTAATTTTCTTAAAAATAACATGCAAATAATCATGCAAACACACAATAAAGTCTTTTTCTTCCATGGGGTAATTTCCATACTGTAAGGGTATGTACTCGCCTTCTTCAACGAGGGGATTTTCTCACTTCTATTCCGGTGGGCATCAATTTGACTCTATCCGTTGGATCCTCTGGGAATTTTTCCTGCTACGCCGCTGGGTAAGGGTACGTAGCAGCGATACGGGACGATTTGTTCCTTATTTATCTTCTCTAACCATCTGGCTTTTGGGGATTGTAGGGCCTTCCATACGGTTTTCGAGCCAATGATCCGTGATAATTAGTCTGTATCGGGGCTAGACAGATAACACAGCCTGTGTTTTCTGGTTCGGTGACAAGTGCATTCCTTGGCATAATGTCGTACATGGTATTCGGTTTTCGGTGGCCAAACGGTGGTAATTCATTCGTTTAAAAATCTTCGTTCCTGGGACTCCTATTTGTGCGGTACCATTAACACAGGTGATTTGTTTTGTGAATGGTGTTTACTGAATTCTGTGCGGAGTGCTTGAACTTCAGCCATGCTGTGAATTCGTAATGCTCTCGATTCTGCTGGTCTCATAATTTCGCTTCGCCATGCTGGATTGTCCACTGCTATCTTTTCAGAGATATTTTCTTGGGTTTCAACAATAATAGTCCACGATATTCCTATCAAAACCTTCCATATATGCGCGGTTAGTAAATTTTATCAATATTTTTACTTAGGTACTGTACAATTGTAAACGTCGCGATGTTCTAGTGTGAATATTCTACAAATCCGTAAACACATTTTCCGAAAATCGTGATTATATTATTTCTCTGTATTATGTAACTCGGCGATTCGATATTCTATAACTGTTTCTATTTGCATTAATTTTCATAACATATCGCGTTTGTGGTTTTTATAGCCTGTAATCCGTACAGTGTTTCATTCTAGTTCTGTCGACCATTCTTCGTTTTTTCTATGACCTGTTATGAACTATATCCGTCTCAAAAATAGCTTTGCTTGAATATTCCGGGGAATTTACTGTCATTATTTTACATCAGAACACTTGATAAAATTGTCTCTGTTTGCGTTTCCCGTTTTGCGTTGATTCCCTTATATATTTTTTTCAGTTTGTTCCCGTACTATGATACAATCAATTTAGTCCCGTTTTTTCATTAAAGTATCGGGGCATTTCGTATTATTATTCATTCCAATTTTTACAAGTTCCTCGTAGCTATAAATATGTTTTGGCAAATTAACCTTCAGGGATTTTTTCAATTTTTCTGCGTCTTTGCAGTCTGCTAAAACTATAATAATTACCATACTATATATACGTTCCTACATTCTGGTGCATACTGAAAATTTTCTTGTTTACTGATATCTAAAGGATTGAACCAAATTTACCTCATTTTCTTGTGTCGCTTGTCGAACGCTTCCATTCATATACTTGTTGAATCGATCAGCGGATATTATTGGATTTTTTTTTGTTTCTTCCACTGGTTGGGTTTCAAAATTAACGTGCGATGTCTTTTTTAAATTGGATTTTCCTTTCTCTCTGGCTAAAGTTCTAATCTTTTTCACTTCGGGGTTTATTTCTTTCTTTACTTTCGTATCTATATTAAAATCTTCTCCTATGCTTCGTTTTCTCGGCGTTAAAAATCCATTTTCTGCAATACTTCGTAATTTCGTATCTTCGGAGTTCACTATACTTTTTGCTTGAACTTTACATACATTCAAAAATCTGGGCGGTAGAATTTTGTCCTTAGGCAAGACATTTTCATCCTTGTGATTTACGACTGTAGAAAAAATCTTATCTTTGGCGACTGTTATTCCTAGGTGCTTGGCAGATTCCAACTTCCTGGTGGATAGAGCATCTCCCGTGGGTGATTCGTATCTATCTCTAAAACTATCTTCCAATGATTTCCTATTTTTTACATCGATCACCTTCCCTTGATTCCTTGATGCATTAACTGTTGCAATTTCCGTTCTTCCTGAATATGTCTGGCTACTTTCGGGAATATTTTCACTTTCAAAAGCTTTCATACCAACTTTTTCCATTTTCTGACTATAATTTTCTTCATCCTCGCTGTAGTGCTGTATGGGCAATGTTCCGTTACATCTCTCCGTTTCTTTAGGCAGGAAATGCTCGTACCTATACGTATGCATTCCCACTTGTCGACTGTCACTTGTGACTATCGGTCCTAATGTACAGGGTGCGTCGGTTTTTCCATTTTCCATATGTGGCACTTTTCTAAATTCATCTCTTCTCTCTTGTTGCTCGTTTAAACGCATGTTTCGCTTTTCTCTTTTTCCAGACGATTTTCCATATTCTTCAATTTCAACTATTTCTTTGCAGACTAGCGTCTCCTTTAAATCACCAGTCGCTGACATCTTTGAAACTGTTTTTCCTAAACCTGGTGTCACAATTAAATCACCGGTCCCTGATATCTCTATTTGATTCGAGACTGCAGATCTCGTTTCATGACATGAAAATCTGTTGATAAACACTTCGCGGATTGCTTTGGGCGCGCTTTCCTTCTTCAATCCTAATTTTCTCCAGAATTCATCCAATCATTCATCCTGATCGTGACATCTCTCAATCGTTTTTCTACTTCTTCAAATCTATTTTGCAACTTCCTCTGTCCGTCATCCCGATTCGTTTGGCATATGTGTTGGATTTTCTTCTTCAACTCGATAATTTCCCCTGATAAATACATTTGATTTTCTCTCCAATCAATTTGCACGTTATATTTTCGTAAAAAATCTAATCCCAGTGTTATTTTAGTACTACGATGATCATTTTCAACTATTAAGAATTCATGTTCAATAATTTTTCCTTCCTTTACTTTGATTGGAAATATAACCGAGCCAATATACTGAGTGAAATTTCCTTGTCCATTTCTGAGGTGATACGGCAAATCATAATTTAATTTCATACCTCTAACAATATTAATATGAGCCACTGATACTTGAAATCTCATATCTATGGATATATGCCTCAAAATTCCTGCTACTTCCAAATTAATTATTTTTTTCTGTTCATCGTCGATTAGTATATTTTCCTCTTGCCTCTCACTATTTAAATAGTTTTTTCTTGCAGCTTTCATCTGGGGCTTGTTGAAAGCTGCCATTCCATTTAAATTCCTGTTATATTTTGACCTTTTTCCATATTTTTTCCATTTTCTGTCATTTCCATAACTATTTCCTGTTTGCTGTCTGTAATTTATTCTCCTAAAATTTCGATGAACATTTCCTGTATGTCCTCGTTCATTCCTGCTCCCCTGAGATCGAAATCTATTCTCTTTCGAATTGTTAGAAAATTATTTTCTATGTTTATTTATTTTTCCATATTTGTGAAATCGTTTTTCCTTAGCGTAGTTGGGAAACCATTTTCCTGACTCATGGAATCTCTTATTTTGAAAACTATTCCTATTTGGACAACGATATGACATATGTCCGAATTCTTGACATGTTAGGCATACGCAATTTTTCATATAACAATCTCCTGCTGTGTGACCTTTTCTGTTACAATGTGTGCACAATATTATATTCGCATTGAAAGTTCTAAAATTCATATTCGGTGTATTCGTAATTTGCTCAATTAATTCTTCTTTTTCTGCTAATGTAATGGCTTCTTTTAAGCTGACAGGACTTTCAGATAAAACTTTTTTTCTAACAGGATCTAACAATCCAATAGCAAATTGAACCAAAATATCCTGCTCGTATTTTTGCTCTAATACATTGTCAATTCTATTATTTCCTGTGAGGTGCCTTATCTTTGATGCACATATTTTTAATCTTATGAAAAAATTCCTAACTGATTCATTCGTTTTCTGATAACAATTCAGAAATTCTTTTTGTGCTTCTCCAGGTAATTTCAATTTGCTAAACTGCTTCCATAATTCCTTTTTAATTAATTGCCAGTTGTCTGTATTTTGTAAGCTATTTTTGCATCAATAAAATCTTTCCTAACTATAGAACTTATTTGACTGTCTGTCCATTTTGCTACAGCTGCCAAATCCTCAATTTCACGAATAAAATCTTTGATTTCTGTGGTACCATTATAAAGAGGAATATTATCCAAAGTGATACTAATTTGCGGTTCATATCTAACCCTCGGCACTGTTGTCTGAGTTTCCATGATTTAATTATTTTGATAAAAATCTCCATTGATTGAAAGAAAAAATTTCAATTGCCTTTTCGAATACTTCCTGAGTTTTTGATCGGTATAAACGCTATATATATTTATTTTCCCAATATCGTGTTTGCAAAATAACAACGATATTATACTAAACTATTTTCACAATTTTTCTACTAGTTCACTTCTATTCAGTTTAGTCTTTTTTTCCACTGACACTTATTTGTAAAAATAAAAAATAAAATATTTATTAAAAAATTTCAAATTAAATTTTTGTTTGACACTTTTTTTTCTGTGGAAAATATCATATATGCGTTAATGTACTTCCTCAATTATTACTCGCACACCTGACATCAATGTTATAAAGACTGGACTACAGGGTGTTGTGAAAACCACACACCTGACCACCAATTGTTTCGCCCTGACTACGGGGTGTTGTGAACTAACCCATCACACCTGTAATACCAGACATTATTCGTTAGATTGGAAAAAACAGTATTAAAAGCATCGACTATATGAATATAGTCGAACCGGAGATGATATATGGAGCGGTCTACAAATATCAATATCCTTTCTTTCAATACCGGAACATGGGTTGTTTATTCAGGAAATACTACCGTTCAGAAAGATTCGAACCAAACAATGATTTGATAAAATAATAATGCACTCATAAAAGTTAAGAATGTATATATATATTTAATAAAACTTCACACAATCTCTCAACCGTCTATGGACGAATGGGAAAATTATAATTTTAATAAAAGAACAATCTTGAAATTCAATTGCTACCAACGACTAACAATACTTCTCTTTTTGAGATCTTTGTAATCTTGAAAACTATGGAAATACTTTTTAGACACATACACATTTTAATGGGTTGGGTTTTGCCATAAACATAAATACAGAAAAACAAACATGAGACTCACCCTGTTTAACACTTATTCACTGGAGTAGTTTTAAACGGCAATTAGATTAGAATTTATTATTATCAGTTCGTTTTCTCCCGCGTCAATCGGTTATTCTAATTAATTCGTCCGGTATATTCGTATACAGATAAGGTTTTTCTGAGTGATCGTGAACCATTGAAATTGCGGAATCCCATCATTATCTCTGTTTTGGAAGCTTTGACAATTTGTGGAAACTATACTGTTCACTCGTGTTTTTACTAGGAGCTTTAATACTTGATTTGAATCGGCTGAGTTTCTATGTTTGCTGAAGTTAACTATACTGATTGGGAAACTCTCCTTATTATTGTAAGATACTGTAATTCGACTGACTTTTATACCGCACTTTTGAGAATGACATGTTAGTATTGCTTTACTCGAGATGGTTTTTACACGTGGAAAGATTTTATCTCTCGTGGCATTTTTCACTGGTACTAATATGAATGCATACTATATTTCTTCTCGTATGATATACGTGATTATTCCACGGACTACCGTTCTGAACTAACTTAACTCTTTCGGCTCCCGTTGCCTTTTATAATATCTTCGATACGGAAGCTGGGGCGTGACTTAGTGTGTTTTATGAGCAGATAACGAGGTGACATCGTAAAACTGATAAGGGTCTTGTTTTTCTAACCCGTTCTCGCTTATCTTATGTTATAATTGGATAATATTTTACTGCATGACAGGTATTTACGGTAGCTGTCGGGTAATCTTTGAAATAATGACCAACAAGTGTGTTTATGAACTTCTCGGTGGCGATTCCCGGTGATTTATGAGTTAGCTACGGCCATTAATGATGTGGGCTGGTGTGACTGTCGTTTATCGGGATTTTTTAATGGCCCTGTTTGTGTTATCGACTTTGGACGGGTGCTAGAATTATGGTAGTAAATAAAACTGATTTTCTTATCTCGCTGTGACTGTAACGGGTAGCAATAAAAAAACTTTGTTTTGCTCTCCTAGATGAGTCATGTAAGCATTTGGTATACAATGGTTACGTCTTGGTAATTATCTTTAAATGCATTTCTGTAATTACAGGGCATAACAACCTTAAGAATCTGATTTTCAACTACAACCTGATTAATACACTTTCCATTGCGATATGCATAAAACAGGCGGCGATCCTTTGCCGCTGCTGGACGAAGGGCTATGTACATTCGGTAAAATTCAATATATCTTCAGTAACTACAAACCTCCTGTTTACATCATTTTTTGTTCGCTTAGGTATCACAATTAATATTGTTCCCGAATCTTTGAAATCATCTAATGTTACCTGGCTGATTTCACAAATTCCTGCAATCCCAAATACAACAACAACCTTGGCCATTGAATCAACTTCATCGGGAGCATTATTGAAAAAATCACTAATTTGTGTACTCGTGTGAATCGCAGCTTTCTTGGGCGTGTAACCTTTCCCATGTTGTTTCAGAAATGTAATTAGTTTGAAATATTTTGAAATGTCTACATTATTATTAGATTGTAACAAACTTTCAATCATTGAATAATTCGACCACACTGTTGATGGCTTTTGTTGTTGTGCCAGTTCCGAAAAATAAGCTCATAACACCGTCTCCGAGAAAAACCTGCATGTCTTTTCATTACACGCTTTATATTAGCTTCACTTGTATGTTTGTTTGTAACCGACTCCTTTGGGCGCGATTTTGACCCACTTCCAGACGTACGAATGATTTGAAATTTGGCAGGTGTACATAATGCCGGTGACAATGCATTAAGAAATTTTTGTTTGAAAAAAAAAACAACATGGCGGCTCTAATATGGCGGATGAGTTTTGTGATTATGGTTCGATTCACTTCAAAATTGGTATCTGAGGGTTCTTGGTCAGAAATTATGATTCTTTTCAAAACTGAGAAATTCAAGATGGCGGCTCCAAAATGGTAGACAAGTTTTGTGACTATGGTCCGATTCTATTCAAAATTGGTATGTGGGGGTTTTTGGGGTCCAATATTATGATTCTCCTGTGAAAATTGAAAAATTCTAGATGGCGGCTTCAAAATGGCGGACGAGTTTTTGATTATGGTCCAATTCCTATTCAAAATTGGTATGTGGGGTTTTGGGGTCGAAAATTATGATTATTTTGTCAAAATTGAAGGATTCAAGATGGCGGCTCCAGAATGGCTGACGAGTTTTGTGATTATGGTCCGATTCTATTCAAAATTGGATAAAGTTAAAAAAATTAAATAATAATAATAATAGTTTGAAAAACTAAAAAACACGCTTTAATAGGAAACGACACTGGAAAGTTGGAAATAAATGATAGTTAGAAATCTAAAGAACACGCTTTAATAGAAAACTATACTAAAAAGTAGAAAATAATTTTAAATGAGTTTGAAATAAGATTACAGTGATTACCAACAAATTAATTTCTTCCTAAAAAAGCGTGGGGTGCTTTTTAAGATATTTTCATAATGATTCTACTTTTACCAATATCTGTCCATGGAATATTAACAACAATTGACATCAAGCACCCCACGCTTATTTACGATAAAATACATTTGTTGTTCATCACTGTATTCTTATTTCAAACTCATTTAAAATTATTTTGCTACTTTTTAGTTTTCTATTAAAGCGTGTTCTTTAGTTTTTGAACTATCATTCATTTATCTTCCATTCCATAAATCTTCATTACGCGGTTTCGTGAATTTTCCGCGATTTTGCTGGCAATAATTTTTGCAACGCTACTTTCGGTACATCTACCAACTCCGGTGGAATCAGACATTTTTCAACTTTATATTATCCACAATAACTACAAAACAACCATTAAGTTCGCAATTTTTAAATCAAATCACAGAATTCAAATAACAGATATTTGATTATTCTAAAGGTTCCCCTAGCAACGCAGGTCTAATCGTCGCTATAAGTACAACAGCCTACCAGTTTGAAAATTAAAACTTCACAACGATAATTTTCTGACTTTAATATATTGTAATAATTTATTTTTCAATATTAAATCGTCGTTTCCCCGTTATCGAAAAATAGTGTATTATACTAAGGAAAAATATTAGATTATAGCTCTAGTTTTGTTTACCTCCGCTTCGCGTCGGGAGACAACACAACCTCGAGCTGAAATCTAATTCTTTTTTCTCTTGTATAATAAATAACTATTTATATATAATTTGAATTGAATTTGAATTCCTATCAAAACGCCTTAATTTTCAATAAAAATAAAATATTTCAGTACAGTCCTGAAATTTCGTGTAGTTATAGATTCCAACTATAGAAATTGCATAAAAGTTATAGGTAGTCTAGGTCGGGGATTAAACGTTGCCAGAAGTCGGTAAAATTGTAAGAACGTTGTTCAAATTTTAATGAAATGGAGTCGCTTCGCGATGTTTTGCGATACACTATGTAAAAATATAATTATTTCAAGTCAAATTGAGCTTTATATCAATCCCTGCTATTCACTTATGAGAAAGATCTGTAATTTTATCATGATAGATCAATTTAAATTCACGGATAATACTTTGTTGAACAAATTAGAGCTTTTTCCTGGAGAAACTACGCAGAAAAATCAGGTTCGAGAAACTCTTCTCAATGTTAAAAATGACAATTGGACTGTAATGTGTGCAGTGTAAGAAGTTTAAATTTTAATAATTATTATCTATTGAATTTGTTTGAACAGTAGAAATGAATGTCTTTTGCTTGCTATTCTCGAATGTTATCTCGTAGAGTATCGAAGATGTAACAAAAATTTCGGAAAACCTTTTCTCAATGTTCAAAATGACAATTGTAATGTATGCAGTGGACAATATGAGAAGTTCCGCCTACGGCGGCCGAACACAAGAAAGATGTTAAAACACCGACACTTTTTAGATCATTCGACATTATCAATGAAAACGCGAGGGTTCCTAAAACAATCACCGAACTGGAAATCTTTTTGAGAATGTTGAATTTTACTGTAAATTTATTCCTAAATTGAAATTTAAAACCGCTGATAGTTTATTGAAAAAGATTCCGTGTGGAACTGGAATTCGAGTGCAAAAGCTTCGAAGAAGCAAAAACATGCTACTATCTTCGACGGTTTTGGCGAACTTTAATCAAGCAACAAAATTAAATTAATGGTTGATGCCTCCCAGTTTGCGCTGGGCGCGTCAATCTCACATATTTACGACGACAAATCCGAGAAACCATTGCCTTCGCGTCGCGGCTATTAAATTCAGCGGAGATATCCTACTCGCAAATCGAAAAGGAGGCCCTAGCGATTATATTCGGAAAAAAAATCCAATACATCTATGGAAAGAAGTTCATTTTATGTACCGACCACAAACCAGTATTATCCATTTCCGGGGATAAGAAAGGACTACCAGTTTTGCTGCGAACCGCCTCCAAAGGTGGGCCCACATTTTGGCTGCTTTGATTTTGAGATTATCTACGTGGAAAGTAAAATAATTGCGCCGCTTCTTGTCCAGGTCTCAGTTTGAAAAAAAAAAACCAGACAAAACCTTATGCAATTTCAGTATAGTACGAACAAATCTTATTTGAATTATGTGAACGAATTTAACTTTTCATTCGATTTTAAGTTAGTGAAACGAGAAACAGCCGATCTTGAGTCAAATAATCTATTCCTGAGAAATGGATGGCCAGAAAGGTCACCATCAGATGAGTTCAGCCCTTTCATCATAGAAAACGATAATAACCGTAGAGCAAGGCTGCGTGATGTTCCAGACGAATTGAGGAACTCAATATTAACAGAAGTCCACAAACACACTTGAAGTAGTCAAATGAAGGCACTCGCGCGCTCTTATTTCTGGTGGCCTTCCATCGATGGTCAGATAGAAATGGTAGCAAAAAATTGTTAATCATGCGCGGTTTATGCCAGCGACCCCCAAAGTTCGACTTAGTTGTTTGGGAATTGGCACAAGAGCCATGGAATTTTCAACAATTTTTGTGATTGAGGTGCCATGTCTAAAAAGGATAGAATGCGCAGAAATGACTAGCATGACAGCACCAGCAGCAATAAAAGTTTTCGTGAAGTTTGTTGTAGATTTGGTCTTTTTTACGAGATATGCACCGATAACGCGAAAATATTTACATTCGACGAATTTTGTTTTTTAAATCATGATATTAAGCACAAACAGGTGCCCCATATCATCCCTCTACTAACGGACTGGCTGAAAGCGCTTGAAGATAATGAAAATGCGATCTATAAGGGGCGTTTTTGGGAAAAAAAACTTTGGAGATAGACTTGATCATCAACCGTTTTTATTTCACTATAGGAATACACACACCCTCTACAGGGAAGATCCCTGCGAAATTATTGATAGTAACGTACATGCGCAAAAATTTGATTTGCTTTTGCCTTCAACAAAAAGTGTAGAAGAGGGAATCAAAACCAGCAGCAGAAGTATTATCGAAGAAACAGGAGTACCAATTTCAAGGCCAGTGATCGGGTGTGGGTCCGCGATTATAGAACAAATATGCCTCATTGGTGTACGGGGGTGGTGAACATAGTTCTAGGCCAAAGAACTAACATTATCCAAACAGAAAATGGAATGATATGGAAAATGTTGATCAATTGAAACCCGATTTTCGAGTAGTGAAAGTACCAAGGAAGGGACAATGATAAATGATTCCTCAAATCAACAAAATCAAATGGTTTCTATCATTCCACGATCTGAATTCATTATTACGAAAACGATGACGATTTTCACAGATCAAATACAAATATTATAATGAATGTAGATCCTCATCGATCAAACTCTGTAAATCTAGTGAATCGTGATAGTGGTGATAACCCGAACGAAATGTGGACGTCAGTGATTCGGGAAAATCAACGGACACCGTCCAAGGGACAGGACCCATATTACGTAGTCGTAGTAATTTGAGCAAAACCCAAAAGACTCATGAACAATAAGATTATATCTTGTTATTTTGGCAGGAGGTGTAATGTATGCGGTGAACAATATAAGAAGTTCCGCCCTACGGCGGCCGAACGCACTTTTTAGATCATTGATTTTCCCCGTGGGAGGATATGTATAGAACGAGCAGTATGAAATAAACCGAAATCCGATCATCTCTGTTTTATTATTATAATTATAATATACTGAATTTGCCTATTCATGTTATTAGTGAAAAACATAACAGTGACGAAGAAGAAAACTGGTACATTGACGAAGTGGAAAACCCAGTTTCTTTTCGCGAAAAAGTAACTGCGGAGTATATCTTTGATAAATAAGAACTTATTCCAAATCAGTGATTCACATGAACACTAGTGACAATTGAGTAGTGCAGAAAGAAAATATATATCCCTCATATTTGAAACTGAAAATAAGTATCCAATCACTTCTTATTGATTTGAGAAAAAACATTTTTCGAATTAGATTTTCTGTGACCAATGAAATTTCAATTCAGAAAGAGGTTTCTCAGATGTGGAATTCATCAATGCGTTGGGTTGCATAATGATCCCATTTTGTTTTTCAATTCATAGAAAAGGGGTTTCCACTAAATGGAAAGATCTTCCAAATATGAACCCATACCCCGGTTTCACGGCTAAGAAACCATTTCAGCGGACTTAAGCAATCAGCTTCTGTTTCATGATACATTCTTGAATGTGAAACCGGTATGGGTTTGGATTTTTCGACTTCATCAATGGATTCAACGCTTAATTAAATTCACAGAAAAAATTTGAATGAATGATTCGATAAACTTTTCAGAGTTGACCATAACGAAAATGAACAATAAATACGATTTTTCAACTTCGACTCATCTCTAACAACACAAAGCAGCCGTATAATTGTGAATGTTTCTCTGTCAGACGAATTTTAATAAAGAAAAAGAATATAATTGAACAAATTACACCCAATGACGGATATAACTCAAATTTTATTCTAGCAGCATTCTATCGAAAATGCTCTATAAAAGGCAATTCAGGATGTTTATCCAACCGATTCAAATACAAAGTCAAATTTGAAGGTTATTACCTATTTTGGCAAACCTTCAGGGAAAAAATTTATTATTATTAAAACAAAGGTATTAATATTTCTTACAAAACAAATAGTACCTGAGAAACTATACCAAAACAACAAACTTCGAATTGAAAGGTCCAACAAATCTGGATTATATGAACCAACTTGGTACCTGTTCAAGTTTTTACATAGGACAAACAGGTAGAACTTTCAAGCAACATATATCTGAGCATAAAAAAAGTTTCACTAAGGGAACCTAATTCAACTTTCACTAACACTCTGACTGGAAAGCTTGCTTTGATAATGACTTTGATCTATTGAATGTAGAAAAGAAAAGTCAATAACTAAATTTTTCAGAAATTTCGAGATTAGAAAAGACCAGATTAATTTGAATTATTCGGCCCTTTCAAATCTTTTTACTAGAAATTGAATGATATTTTGTCCAATAATCACTAATATCCAACTGTACTACCTGCTCCATTATTTTTATCGATCCACAGTAATTGAAATTAAGTTTATTTGATGGCATGTCATAATGACAACTTTATGTCCTCAATTTATGAATAAGGGCTCATTATGGTATTTAGTCCCATAATGGATTCATCATGGTACTAAGTACCATAATGAAATTTATATGAAAACATAATACGACCAGAGAGAAGATGGTTTTCTTTCCTTAGATAAGCATTCAAAAGTAAGCTAACAATATTCTTCAGGAGTAATATTCTTGATTTTTTTTGTAGAACACATTCTTCTTACCGATTAAACGCTATTTCATACATGTGATTTTTGGGAAAAGGGGGCCATGATATTTCGCGTCATTTCTTTAAATCAGAAGGTAAACTGTTTAGAATCATTTTTTTTAAATTTTTCAAAAAATATTGTTTTTCCGTGACAATTGGTTCGAAAGAAAAAAAAAATATTGCCGTTAAACCCCCGACTTTTTTTTTTATTTTTTTTATTGAAAATAAAAATACTTTTTTTTTTAAAAAAATTTTTCTTTTTTGGGCGTAAAAAATGCTTTTTTTAATTTTTTTGAAAATGTATCAATAGGAAGCCATCAGATTTTTTTTTATTGGTCCCCTTCCCCCCTTTTAAAAGCACGCCTCAGCGTGTTCAAACCCGAATTTTAAAAAAACCGCTTTTTTTAAAAGTTACCATGAAAAACCCAAAAAATCGAAACGAAGCCCTAAATGAAAATTTTTTTTATTATTGATCAAACGGGAAAAGTCCCTTTGTAACGTCAAATAAAATAACAACAACTCGTTCATTTATATGTGCTCCTCCATCCATTTGATGAACTTTTCATATTCTTTTTTTATATATACCCACTGGATTTTGCGGTATTAACCGCGATTCTGCCTCACTTTTAAAAAAAAAAAAATCGATACAAGAATAATTCTTTTTTTGAGCTCTGGTACAAAAAATATTGATCTTTCATAAAAAAATTGAAAAATGAATATCTTTTTTTCTCATTTCCAGACAACAAAAAGGAAAAACTGATGTCCCCCGAATTCAACCTTCTTGAAATTATTAGTTCTTATTTCTTTTTTTTTGTAGTAAAAATCCAAATTATATGATTTCAAAGTGCACCAAAAAAAAAATAACGTGAAGTATTCGGGGATAACTGGTTTTTTAAAACATTTTGTTTTTTTTCCGGGGCACTCCGGCTGCGCCGTCGTGCTCAAAAAATCCCGGTTTTTTAGGTTTTTATCCACTTATCTTTAATATACTAGTATGTAATCAATCATAAAAAATCATTAGGCACGTCGGATCGGACTGGGCCAGTCTCGAATAAGATTCACGACTTGTACCATTATGATCCTTACCCACATAAATAACTTAATTCCACTTGAAAAAGTTTTAGTATAGGTCGTAGGTTTTGTAAAAAAATTTTCCAGTAAAAATCGTTGTGGAGTGTTCTGTTATTTTAAAAGTATGGTTTTTTCCAAATTTATCAGCCGTTTTTTTCAAAATGTTTATTATTGTTCCCAATTTTTTCCCCAAAAAAAAGTGAAATTTCCGCAACTTTCCCCGGGAATTTTTTTTTGGGTGAACATAATAGAGCAACTTTAAAAGAGTGGGGAAGTAGTTTTTTTCGGTTCCCATTCAAAAAAAAATAACTACTTTTTTAATCGTGGTTTTTTTTCAATTTACAAAAAAAATCTTTCTATCAATATTCATGAGAATGTTTTCCTTTTCAACTTTAAAAAGGGGCCCTTTTATCATGATACCTTGGAATATTTTCCAGGATTAAAAAATTTAAAAAAAACAATCTTCAACAGAATGGAACAGAATTGCAAAAACACATTTTTATCAATACATTTTGGTTCCAAAGGAAGGCCTACGGGTTTTGGCCCTTTCCCTTTTGGACTAGATATAAACTTTCATTTCCATGCCAACATTGGAATTTTTTTTATATTGATAGGGTTTGACCCATATAATTTTATAAAAAAAAAATTTTTTATTGTTCACGAACAGGAAATTGTTTTTAAATTAACATTGAATTTTTTCCCAATCAATTCATAATTTTTTTTCCCCGGTATTATTTATTTATATAGGGGTTGTTGTAGGGGATTGCGCCCAGATCTATCTTGTTCGAAACGATTGAAAGGTTTTGGGACAAATAGAACAAATCTACGTCTGTGCTAACGCCATAAATATATTTTCCCTTTCCTTCGGAACTATAAAAGGCGGCGCAAAGTAGGGAAAAACATGAAGATATCTTTGACCCCCCGAGGAAAAGAATAACAAAATTTGGTTATGTATATAAGATGGACTAGGGGTTCTAAGTTTCATTTTTTCAGACGTTCCCAAATCTCCCAGTTTTTTAAGATAAAATTGAAAAAAATATTTTATTTTCAAAACCACCAGTATTTTTTAAATTTTTCTGTTACGGTTTTCATTGCTGATGCAGCATACAAACTGTAAATGGCCAATTTTGGGCCCATTAATTTGTGGGAAATTGGGAAAAGATTTATATTTTGTAATTAATATTGCAGTAAAAAAACAGAAAAAATCCCAAAGAAAAAAAAAAAGAGATGTTCAATATGACCTCCTGGTTTTTGGGAAAAACAGAAATCCATTCTAAAGGAAAAAAATTTTCCAAGATTTTTCCAATCGTTTCCGGAGAAATGAGTGATTTTCCCCTTTGTAGTTCTGTCTTTCAGTCCTTGGATAGTATGTGGCCTATTCACTTTCCCTTTTTCCTTTTTCAAATGACCCACAAAAAAATAATCTGGAGGCCCCCAAACCGGAGATCCTGCTGGCTTTTCCCGATAGCTCCTTTCTTCCAAAACCAAAAGATTTAAAAAGTAATGTCGGGAAAATCAAGAACACCCCAAAGATAATAAGGAGGTGCCCATCTTGCTGAATACAAATTTATCCATTCTTTTATAAGGGGGTTTATATCATCTGGGAAAAAGTCTGGGTGATTCTGAAAACAACCCTCATTTAAAAAAGCCGATTCTTCACCTGTCATGGTTCTTTCCCCCAAAAAAGGGGCCAAAATGGTATTATTGATAATTCCTTTTCCCCACATTTATTTTATAATGCGTATTTTCCACCATCCGATGAGGGAAATTTCCCCCGACCAGTACTTGTAGTTTTGTTTATTGACCGTGCCATTCAACCGGAAACCCCCACCCGAAAAAAAGGATTTGATTAAAGAAATTAGGGTAAGTGTCAAAAATTTATTTTTAAAATTTTTTCACGGGAAATCCATTCTGCGATCTGGATCGTCTTCCCTTCAGTTCCCGTTCCCAAATTTTGTTTATAGGGTTTTTTTTTTTAGGAGTTTCCCTACATGTTCCCTTTTCCCCAAATTTATGAATAATTTCAGATACAGTACCAAGTGCTAAGGGTTCTGTCTTCATACTTGTTTTTAAATATTTTACATATCTCTTCGTGTGTTCGTGTCCCCAAAAAAATGTCAAAAAAAAACTTAAATTTATAATATCATTTGGGATTACCGCCAAAATCCCTTTAGTATTGAAATTTTGGGGGACCTGCTGACAGTAAAACCTACTTTATTTAACGAAATGAAACCAATATTCATATCATGTTTATCAGTACAAGAACAGCAAATATTTTTTAAAATTTTTAAAAAATACCGGGCCCCCTTTTTATTCTTTTTTTTATGTTAATATCAACGGTTGCAATAAAAATATTTTCACTAATTTTTTAAAATTGATGGACAATATTGGGTATCAATAGTTTGTATAGAAAAACGAATTTAAACGGTTTTTTTCACATAAAGGGGTTCCCAAAATAAAATTGAAACCAAAAAAAGGTAGATCCCAGGGGAAAAAAAAAACTAAAAAATTTCCCGGGAAATACCACGCAGAACGTTGAAGATACCCCCCTGAAAAACCATGCATACTTTCCCTATAATATCAATGGGCATTGAATGCAAATGTTTTTTTGATAAAACTCGATTATGTTTAATTTATGTCGTGTTCACCTTTAAAAATCCGCATACCGGTTTTTAGGCTTCTTGGCCCCCATCAAAGGAGTAGTCAACCACCCAAAAGGGCCAAAAAACGCTGAAGTGAGACACAACGTAAACAAAAACCCTCATCGATCTTTGTATTAGGTACGCCGGAAAAAAATAAACTTTAACTGGCGGTACCCCAGTAAGAAAGAAACCTCCGGAAAACTCCCCCCCCGATGGGGTTTCCCAAAAAAAGATTCCTTCTCGGGAGAAATTTGGGAAGCCCGTTAGCATTTTGGTGGGGATAAGTGCCATTTTGAAGGGAAAAGAATAGAAAAATCAATTTAAGCGGTTTTTTTTCCCTAAAAGGGCCCCTTTTAAAATTGAACCAGAGGAAGGTAGACTTTGGGGGAAAAACAACTACTTTCCTGGGAAATGCCAGGAGAAAGTTGGGAAAGATATTTTACCTGAAAAACCATGCAATTTCTTCCATATAATATCAATGGAAATTTAATGCAAAAGTTTCTTTTTTTGATAAAACCGATTATGTTTAATTTATGTCGTATTCACCTAACAATCCGCATACCGGTTTCAAAAATTTTTGGCCCTCATCAATTTCGGAGAGTCAAAAAAAGGTCCAAAAAACCTGGCTGAAGTGAACCCCAACGTAAACAAACCATCATCGATCTTGTAAACCCATAGGTACGCCGGAAAAAATAAACTTTAACTGGCGGTACCTATGACGAAAGAAACACTCCAAAAAAACTCCCACCCGATAGGTTTCCAAATAAAAAATTCCTTCTCGGGAGGGTGGCAAGCCCGTCCAAAATAGGAGAATAAGTGCCCCCAATGAAAGGAAAGAATAGAAAAATCGAATTTAAAAAGGTTTTTTTCCCTAAAGGATTCAATATTTTGCTACACGGCAAAAAACTGTAACAGAAAAAATTTTAAAATTGTCCCATTTAAAAATAAAATATTTTTTTCGCATATCTAAGAAACTGTTCATTTTTCAGCAACATCGAGAATATATAATCGCTGGTCCCTCTAATATACATAACCAAAAATTTTTTTATTGTATCTTTGGGGGTCGAAGATATCCTTAAATTCACCCCCGCACTGTATAATAAGAAAAGTGGTGTTAGTTAACGGCTACATTTTTAAACAATGAAAAAACCCCAATTTAAGGGTATCACCAACCATAGGTGTAATAAGCAATAAATACTACCTGGCCAATGTTTGACTTTCCCCAAAGTGTCAATGTGTCGTTGAACTTCATACAATGTGACAATCAAAAAGTTTAAAATTGGAATAACTAAAAGATCATCTTTACAACTTGGAAATTTTTGAATAAATCAAACAATGTGGTGTACAATACAAAATAAAAGTTGGAATAAAAAATTATAAAAAAAAAAAAAGTTTTTTTTTCATCTATGAAAAAGAAAAAGTATATTTGTTATAATATGAAAAAAAATTTTAAATATAAAAAAAATAAAAAATTTTATATAATGATATTTATACATTACATGGATACCCGTAAGATTGTTTTTACAATTTTTTTGTACTTTGCATCCCCTGGGAAAACCCTTGGGCCATCTTTGCCTAAAATGATCCAAAAGTTAAGTGGGGCTTCTATATTATCATCATTATGGTTCAACAATCCATTCAATTTGGGATAACCTATAAAATTAAAAAAGTTCAAAAAACCACAAATAAAATTTCAGGAACCGAATGGGCAAAAACAATCTACAAGCAAGAACATCCTTGTTGATTTTGAGTCCGAGGAAACCTTTACAAAAGGGAAAAACCCAAAATATTTCCATTGAAAATCATAAAATATCAAATTTGAGAACAGAAAAAATTGGGAGATGGGAATTTTTAACAGTTCTATATAAATAAATCATTTTAAAATATCAATTTTAAATAAAATATGTACAAGGAATTGGGGGGATGTGTTTTTTTAAAAGAATTTAAAAGAGTGAAAATTGTACTGAAACAAAAGTGATGGTTGCCAGGGGAAGAGAAAAAAAAAGGGGTCGAAAAAAAATTTCAAAGAGAAGCCGTTTTGAAAATTTTTCGAAAAAAACCCAAAGCAAATAAGCTGACAACAGAAGTATGGGTGCAATTGGGCACTGAAACCAAATCAAAAAAACAACCATGCACAGATTCGACCAAACAACCAACCATTTTTTCCCCCAAATTTAGATTAGATTTCCCGTACATGACGGTCCAGCAGCAAGGGGGTCAACCTTATCAAACTTCACTTTCAATAGTCAACCAAAAAGTCCAGGACTCGCGTGAGTGCCCGCTGAACTGACAACAGGTACTTTATCAACAAACCTTTAATAAAGTGATAATATTCGGGTCAGACACTTCTTGGTTTTTTTTTTAATCACCTATTAAAGTGGGAACTCTTTTCCTTATTCATTATCTGATATCAATATAACCTCGTAATATTTATTTTACATTGTTCCCTGATTGCGCAAAAACAAGTTTATTTGATGTTGTTCAATTTGATTGGTTAAAAAACTTCACTAATAAGGTAGATATCCTGATAGTTATTTCAAAATTGATTTGAAAAAAAGAACAATCATTTAACTATATTCGGGACTCATTATTTATCATTTGACCTATTATAAGCAAATTTTTTCATAAAAACAATACATTGACTTCAAGCAAAACAACTAGATGGCGCAACTCAATCCTCCCGAGATAGAGACGATAATCTCAAATAGGCATACCGACTGAGCTGAAGGGTTAAATGAACAAGAGGGTAAATAGTGTATAAAAAGGGGTGGGGGCATCATAGCCGGGTTCATTGTTGTGATGGGTATTTGTAAAGCAGATAAATGAAAATAATAATATTCTTAATAAACAAATAAAAAACATCATAAATATATATATATATATATATATATATATATATATATATATATATTTATTAAGTTTTTGCTGACTAAAGGTAAAAACTGGGGATAGGGTAAGTAGCAATGAAAACTTGAATTTTCAAAGGGTTTTACCCAAGTTTTCCCGGAAATGTTCATATTCATCATCAGGATACTAAATCATCAAAAATAATAGAAATAATATTCAAGTGCAAAATTATGCTACTAACAACTTTGTCAAGGTTTTTTCAAATATTTAAACATGTTCATCTAACATGGTGATACAAATGAAAAACTTAGATAAAGGGAATAAAACAAGTTAAAAGTTGAAATAACCACATTAGCATTGATTACTATCGTTTCGAACGTCCATCATCTTAATGTATTCAGAAGGTTTTCGAGTTTCAATGGATCTGCAATGTTTCAGGTGAATCGATATACTAGCATTTTTAAAATTATATAAATATAAATGTGTACTCTATGTGGTGTGGCAATAAACTGACAGATTGAGAATTCCCTTTTTTTGCCAACGACCCCGGGAGGTGTCATTTGGAAATAGTTACCAACTGTTTGATTAGTCCACGGGTAATGTTAAAAGAACTATTTGTATCACATTTTTTGTAAATTTTTGATTGATACCTAGGACAATAAATAGAATAGATCTCACTCAAATTGTTCTCCTTTTTTTTCTCAACAATTGTTTTCTTGTGATATGAAAGCCAGAGAATGTTCTCCTAGATGTATGTGACTCTGTCGCTAGCACTTTCACTAATCGTAATTAATTTATTAAATGTTCTGCCAGATCCATCTTTCAGGATGCAATCTGCAGTAAATTTTTTATGAAAATTATTCTGTTCGATAATGATTTTTTGTTTTGACCAATATATTATTTATTATAACCATGACAAGGAATACTATTAATTACATTTGAATTGCAAGTTTGGGTTTATCTTCAACTTTAGAATGAATTGATCTGATTTTGGATTGTTTTAGGGAAATTTTTAAATTTTTTTTTCGGATTGTAAATATTCTGGAGGTTTAGGGTGATATCCCCATATATGGTAATGAAGTAAAAAGGTTGGTAGGGGTATTTAGTTTCATTGTTTTTGAGAAATGTTCGAGTTATTACTGTTTGAGGCTAGTCTTCTAAGTGAGACAAAATATTTATAGAATTTATCAAAAGAAGTTTTTTGGGTATGAAATTTTCCCAAAAAGAGGTTGAAGATAATGTTCAAATTCTGTTTATGGGAAATTTGGATCTGAGATTTTCATACTCTTAATTTCATTCATTTTTTATGTATTTATAGACTGTTTGTGATATAACTGGTAATGGGGATCCACCGGCTGCATGGGTTTTTTATACCAATCTACCAGTGGTTGTTTTTTGTTGTCCGTATCAGCTTGGTATTTAGAAAAGGTACGGGAATTTTTTTCCCCTTTTATTCTGAACTGGGTATGGGGGTTAGCTATTGAAAATATCGGGAAATTCTACATACCATCATTTGGGAATGCCATTATAATATCATGAACATATTTTTTTTTGAAGTTCAGATTGAAAGATGAAACTGTTATAACATTGTCAACAAAACCCTCCATGACGTACTCTCCCCCGTTGATACCTGAAAATGTGTTTATGAATTTTTAAAGACAAATATTTAAGACAAAAAAGGAAAAATCAACAATTCCAAAATGTTTTTTTCGTTAATGCAGATAATAACTGAAGATCCCAATTTTTTTTTTGAGCATTCAAAATAAACATTGCTGAAAAGGGGGGAGTCCAAACTTGCCAGAATATAAATTTTCCGGAAATGTTGAATAATTAAATTTATTGTGGAAAACGGTCTATCATATAATATTATTGTCAGTGGGGGCTCCCATGGAAGCCATATAGGTCCCGACTAAAAAAGTGGGCTGAATTTTGGGTGGAATATAATCTTGGTGAATTACCATTATGGCATGTGAGTTTTTTTTTCATAACTTACAATTTGGTTCGTTGTATCATGATTTTAATTAATTCATTCCTTTTCCTCTGAATTTTTTTAGGTAGGTCTTTCGGTAGTTTTTTTTTATGAGCTACTGTTGATTATGATGTCATTGGATAGGTTGAGATATTATCCTTTTATTTTGACTGTAAATTGCCTTCGTCTGATTGTGTGACAACGAAATGGATTGTCTTTTAAGAATTTCTTGGATTTGGGAAAAATGTCCGTAGAGTTGAGTTATGTTTAGAATGTTGTATGTGGTTTTTATAAATTATTGCCCCTACAGTTATATTTCTTTCACGATGTTGAGTGATATAAAAAGATGTAGTACATCACTAAGTATTTTTTTCGATATATATTCTGGTATTAATGGATCAATATTAATTTTGGGGGCCCCGGCTGAATTGAGAACCTTCCCGGGGGTGGGGGGGTGAGATATTTTTATCAATTTTGGTTTTTGGGTTTTCAATTTCTTTTTGTTGATTGTCTTTCAAATTTTTTTTTTTAAAATTTTTTAATTTTACATTATAAAAGTTTTATACAAAATTGTAGTTTGCGGCAAAATCTTGAAAAATAATCCATTTTGGGGGATTGATGTCTCTTTGAACGACACTAGAGAACATTCAAGTTTGTTAACTAGGCTATGTTTTAAGACATTCAATTTCAAAATGTTGTTCCTAAATTGTTTTTTCCCCCCACATTGGATCGTGCCCAAGGATAGGTTTTCTATCGGGGCTCACCGGAACGTAAATGGCTAGGTATGAACTCTAATTTTCTACATTGTAAAAGCATCGTCTAATATACTCTTTGAGTTTCATCTTCGTTTTAGACCTGATTCAAAATTTAAACAATTGCATCATCGTAGATTATCTTGATGTTTATATATATATATATATATATATATATATATATATATATATACCCTTTAAATGAAAATAGGTTTATGACTGTTTTACATCGGGCTCATAAAATGAAGAAATTCAAGGACAAGGATTATATTATTAAAAGGTCTACTAGATATTCAATGTCTTTTTGTTATTGACTGCTTTTATGCTCGCTCGTTGTTTTAAATCCAAAACTTCTACATTTTTCAAATCAAAATTATGATCCATTATGGGGGGTGTTCTGATAGGCGGTTTTTTTAAAATGGAAAGCCCCTGCAGTCATTCCTGTGTTGTTCCATATATTTCCTGAAAATTTTTTGTTTTTTTTGAAGTGACTCTTTAAAAAGCTCTTTTTTTAAAATTTTGGGGAAAATTTTCCTCCTTTTTTTTCATTGGAAAGGGCTTTTGGACCTTTACTAAAAAACCCTGCTGATTTTCTCCTTTTTTGACAACAGTTCATCTTCCTTTGGTGCATATAACTCATGTATTTTTTTCCCGGGGAAAACAATCATTAACATTTGTCAGCCTTAGTTTGGAAATCGCTCCTTTCAATTGTACTTCTTTATTTTTTTTTTCCTTCATTGTCATGAATACTTGCCAAACTTTTTTTTAACACCCTATAATTATCCAGAACAACCACAGCTTCAAAATTCGAAACTTCATCAAAATGTCATCCGAAAGCTGAACTGACATCCCATAATGTCAAAGACAAATTTTAGTTGCCTCACGGTTTTCGAATTCACCAAAATGGTTTGGTCATCACCACGAACCCCGCTATTAAATTAATCGGCGAAGGCAAGAAGGAATTCAAAAATACGGAATACAACCAGAAAGCGGGTCAGGGAAAGTTGCATTCAGAATCGTTAAAAAAAATTTTCCGAACGCAGAGAAGAAGGGGTGAAAAGGACAAACCCGGCAAGAAATGAATGTATTAATGTGTTAACCAGTGTAATAAATATGTTCACTAGCTCATGATTTTTTTTTTATATTGCAGCTATTAAAAAAAAAAGAAATTCAAAAAAAATATCAAACCCTAAGTAACATAAAATATTATATGGTGCTATACAATATTATACATTAAAATTAATTCCTTTTTTTATCAGGCAACAAAATGGAAATTTGGGGTTTTCTTCTGAATCGGGCCGCACCTCCGATCCTAAGACATTTGAGGGGGACAAACCTATTTTTCCTGATAAACAAGATTCATTCTGCGCTTTCAATACCATTTTTTTTTTATTTCAAAATGAGAACAATAATAACTATAATTTGTCATTAATCCAAAAATTTACCATTAAAAGTTCAAAAAGGGGAGTCGACATAAATAAAATTTATTAAAATGAAAAAAACATTATGTTGAAGTCTTATACCTACAAGACTGAAAATTTCAACAGTGAAAAAGGGATACCTAAATACAGGAAAATCATACTCTACCACGTCAAAACTTGCCATCAAATTTACCACCCATGGGGTGTTGAAAATATAAACTTGTTTGACTCATTTCTCATGCAAATTTTTTTTTCTCCATTGATTTGATAAAAAACCAAAAATTCAGTTGACTAAAATCGTGCTCTGAATTATTGCATTTACTTTTTTTTCTGCAAGGTTCATTCAACTTATTGTTGAATAAGCGTCATCAATTTTCGGTACAAGGTAGTTTGGGCTTGGTAGACGTACCTGAATTCATAGGGCAATGATTGAAGCATTGCTACTTTGTTATTAAGTATACAGTCGAAAATTTTCCATATCAATCATTTAATTTTTATGGTCAAGTTGAAAACAGTATAGCTGACCCCCTTTCCTTCATTTTGTTTTTTTCCCTTTTTCGTATTTATAGTATTGTTCTAAAGATATTGAAATGATAATAAGCAGCTTTATAATAATTATTATATTAATTGCATAAAACAGTTTTTTTTTTAGGTTATTTTTTCTTAGTTATTTTATTATTAATATATATATATATATATATATTATATATATATATATATATATATATATTTATAAAAAATTATATATATATATTTTTTTATATATATATATATATATATATAACAACCAATATCTAATTTCCACTTTGTCAAAATTGAGGGAAAAAAGGCAGGAAGAAAGACAAAAAAATTTTGTAAACATAGTCTCATTTTGGAGCAGCAATTCGGCAAGAAAGGGAAATTTAACGATGACGCCCTCCCGTGCTTGGTTTTCAATCTATAAATCTATTGATAAGACCGAAACCCGTAGCAGTAGGGTTTTTTGATTTGGGAAAAGGGGTTTGACACTGTGAAACCCTGCACAGTTGTTGGATGTTTTGCGACCGGTTTCGAGGGTTGCCCATTAATTCTTCGAAAATTATAGTCACATAAAAGAGGTGGTAAGGATAGGAAAGGAACTGAGTTCTGAAAAAACCGGGAGTTGGGCCCCAAAAGGGCTGTTTTTGGGGCCTATTTTCAATTTATATTTAAATGATATATTCTCTCACAACTCTACAGGCAAATTTATTGGGATTTGCAGACGATACCCGTAATATATAATGCTAAAAACATGGGAAGCCTTAAAAAAAAAATTAATATGACTTAAAAATATATTCGAATTTTTAATCATAAGATACTAACAGTTATTCAAAAGAAACATACACGTCCTTTTACAGCTAAAAAAATAACTTACCAATAAAAAGAATATAACTGTTAATCATCGATCCCTCTAAAAAACGGAAATAAAATATCTGGGGAAAAAACAGATTCTCACCTAAATGGACTTTCCCTTGTAGACATTTAAGCCTTTAAAATTTTTTAATATATAAATTTAAACAACTAAAAAAAATCTCTATTTCCCAAATCTTAAAACAGTATCCCCACTTTTTGAATCTCGTCAAGATACGGTATTGTCAGCTGGGGAGCAACCATGCCTAGTCATTTAAAAGGTTGAAATACTCCAAGAAAAAATCTTGAAAGCTATTCATTTTGAAGATAGGGAATAACACAGAGTTACTGTTTAAAAGAAAGTTATGAATTTGAGGCAACTGTATTTTTTTTTAGTTTTAATTTACTCTTTTAAAAAATCTTCTAACTTATACATTTATCATCATTACCAAAAAATTTTGTACAAACAAAAGCTAAAAGTCTATAGGGAAATGCATTCCAATTTATAGCACCTCATTTATTTAATTTTTTTCCAGAAATGTATAAAACCTATATAAGAAAATAAAACTCACCATCATTCCCAAAACCTTTTAAAGGATATATAAAAAAATCTTGATGCCGAAAAAAAAAAAAATTCAAATTCTAAAAAAAGATAAAAAAAAAAAAACAGAAAAAAAAAAATTTTTTTATATATATATATATATACAAACGATGAATAAAAAATTAAACATATATATATATACATAAAAAATTTAATACTGGTCATTAAACCCCTTCAACCTTGACGGGCTCAATGGGTATGTGGGAAATATATTCCTATATATACTTAGGTAAGTTTACTGTAACCCATCGTTTTGTTAAGTTAAGTTTACTTTTTATCTATATTGCCTTATATAATTTTGTATTGCTCAAACTGAATAAAACACATTATAATTATATTATTATATATATATATATATATATATATATATATATATATATATATATAAATTATTAAAAATTTTGTAATCAACTTTTGGCCCAACTATGATAAAATACGCCCTTTCCCAAATATGGGATGAAACCACTGACAACAGCTGCCGCCCGACGTCCCCCTGAAAAAAGAATGGAGTGTGGATTCAAGGCATAACCCACCGAAATTTTCGGAATAAAATCATTTGCCCTCTTTATGGGGACTAAAACCCCCGTTATTCTGATATTCTTAAAATTTAAGAATAAGGCTATAGACTTTTGTAATAATATTATGAATATCAAAACTATAATTATATTGATTCAAATTTGCAATCAAATATATTTTTTAATTTTGGGTTGTGTATTAAAGTTGGGATTTTAAATGGTACTTAAATTCATTTCCAACGTTCCGACTTGATGAATTAAAGTACCTATTTAAAAATCCTAATTTTCAAATCAATATATATATAAAGACAGTTTCGCATTCAAAAAATTCATTGACCCAAAAAACACTACCGAAACTACATTACTTATATCCTTGGGCGTCTATTCTATATACCAATTTATATAAAAAATTGAAACACATTACAGAAAAAAAGGCCCCATTAAAAAAATACACCTTTACCGTTCGACGAATTCACAAAAAACAGTGAAATTAACATTGAAAAACAACTTTTTCAATATAAAAAGATTTTGAACAACTAGTGGATTGCAATGGGATCCCCCAATAAGTCCAATTGCCCAATTTATGGAATCACTAGAAGAATCTGTCATGAAAAGTTAAATTGTCAATACCTTTTTCAAGAGATACTTGGGCTGCAAAATGGCTATCCTAAAGATAAAAAGATAAGTTCAAAAAAGCATTTAACGTTTAACACAAATTACAATTAAATTGGGAGACAAAAAAAACAACGAAATAAATTTCCCTAGACATTGACCCTATAAGAAAAAAAAAAAAACCCCACAAAATGGTACACAAAACTACCTGGTCAGGAAGATACTTGAATTTTAACTCTTTCCCCTTCAACAAAAAAAAGGCGTAATTATTGGCATAACTGACCAAATCATATTAACCCACCCTACTCTCAAAAGACACCTAAAAAAAAGTAAGAGGATAAAAATTTTCCCCAATTAAACTAATAAACCAAATTAAAACAAAGAACTCATAATTATACAACCAAAAAAAACCAAATTAAAAACACAAAAAAAGGTACTAACTATATCCCCCCCCATCATTAATTTCTCCAAAAACATTAACATCAAAAAAAAATTCAATTAAAATTTTTCACAAACAAAAACCTTTAAAAACCTTTTTCCCACCTAAAAGTAAAAAACCCACTATAAAAAAATCTAAGTAATTGACATATTCCCTGTAAGCTGTGAAAAGGTATATATAGGTATGACGTCACAATTATTGAAAATAGACTGAAAGGGCATAAAATATGAAAAAATCAATCCCCGGGACTAAACAAACACATCATAAATGAAAACCACAACCTAATTTCAATAAAAATAGCATTTTAAGCATAGAAACCAACCCAAGAAAAAATTAACATCAGTAGATGGTTACAAAAAAAAAACAACAAACCCAAAGAACAACAGAACAGACATTGGTAACCTTTAGTAAAATTTACCACACCATTGTATAACCACCAAACAAAAAAACAAAAAAAAAAAAGCATCATCCTACTAGATTAAACAATTTCAAAAAATGGGAAAAAAACCACCCCCCCAAATTTTTCCCTCAAACACACCTAAACAATAACCGTTTGTAAACTTGACCTCCTCCGAATATTCCACCTTACAACAAACTCATAACCACCCCAAAAAAAATCCCTTCACAAACCAGATGTAAAAAAATACACCGTTTCAGAATAAAAAAGAAGCATGATATATTCGTTTTTTTCGTAAACTCAAATTGTTCTACATAAAACATTATGAATATGTTACCTGTTGAGTTCTTATTTCAAAAAATTACATTAAAATGTTTTCCCAAAAAATTCAGCCCTGAAAAAAAAGGGGTTGAAAATGTCCCCGGCGGGACAAAGTTTTCTATTAAAAATAGACCTTTATTACTAAACGATCAATCCCCAAAAAACTCCTCAAAATTTATATATATATATATATATATATATATATATATATATATATAAATTGCATTAATGTTTATAAATTAATATCTTGTTATTTTTTTTTATTTTCAGTCTTCTGGGAGGCACTATATATATATATATACAGTGCCTCTCAAAATCCCCCCCACCCTCTTTTTTGGAAAAATTATCATAAAAAGTAAAATTTTGGGAAACTGAATATTAAAGGTTGTAAACTACTAGTGATGATAGATGACAAATCGTCAAAAATGACGTCCCAAAAGGGCCCTTGTGACCAAAATTTTGAATGGGGAACCCCCGGCAAGCGACACCTCTTTCAAAAAGGGATCGAAAAAACCTATTCAATGATACTAATTCTGTTTGTGTTTATGGTGCTTAATCGCTATTGTAAAAAAAAAATTTAAATTCCATTCAGGGATGATATCAATTTCAGATTCAAGAAACAGTATCTACTTGAAGAAAATTTCTCAAATGACCTCCATTCCTTCCTGACAGTGAAATATCCTATTTTTTTAACTTTCTTACTTTTGCAAATGTGTCTGGGGAAAAAGCCTCACTTCTGCAACAATCGTTGTTTTAAAAAAGTCAATATTGTGGGGGTTTGTGGCGTAAACCTTCGATCAAGGTACCCCAATAAAAAAGAAAAAAAAGAGGTCCGGGGATCAGGGTCCTTTGATAAACCTCGTCGTCCAATACATCTACCACGATACTCCTATCCAAATACCGTCTTACTGCACCGTAACGTGTGGGGGATACCATCCTGTTGGAATATTATTTCCAAATTGCCAATTCCTCTGGATTATCTTCCAAAATTTCATGGATTAACGGTTCTATTGGGTTTTTCAACAGCCCCAGATAAACCTCACCAGTTGAATAAGTATATAAAAAAAGCCCAACGATGGGGTTTTCCCCAGGATACCTGCCCTAACATTCACCTTCGGGAATTGGGTATGTCTTTCAAAAACAGGTGGGATTTCGTCACCCCAATACCTCCTTTCTGTGTATTTATTTTTCCCTTTTCAGATGAAATCCCGTCAATAAAACACATTTTTTTGACAAAGTCTGGCTGTTGGTTAATTTTAGTTTCAATTTTTTCCAAAATTCTAGTCTTCGGTCTGGGTCGTCGTCTGAGAGTTGATGAACCTTTTTAAAAATTTTGGATGAAATTTTTTTTTTCAACACCCTGTTCAGTGTACTTCGACTGCTTCACGGGGACCCCTGTTGTTGAAGAAGAGGATTAACTATTACTTCTGCCGTATACAATTTTTTTTTTTACGAGATTTGTTTCCCATATCGTTTCCCTTTGAAACTACCAGTTGTTTCAAACAAACGAAGAACCCAAATAAGTCCTCGAAAATGGGGCGATCGGGGAAAACCCCTCTTAAGAATGCGTTCTGCTGCTGAATATTTTGTCCGTTTTACCAAAATTAGGGTCGCTGCTTCTTTATCACCCAAAGCACGTACCATTTTGTTCGAAGCATTTAAAAGTTCGGCTCACAAAAGTTCAACAAATTATTAAAATGTCAGAAATATTGAAAGTTCCAAAATGCTAAAATGTTAAACGTTGATCAACAATCACAAAAATTTTAAAATTTTCAAAAACTTGGACAATTTCAGAAACGTAAAATTTGGAGACTAACAAAAAAAGTCAGCTTATTTGACAACTATCAGAGGGGTTGAAATTTGGGAAATTTTTGTATCAACTGTTTTAAATTTATCACAGCTTTGGTTTTTTAAAAAACAGTTCCAAAACAAAACAAAAATTTGTATCTTTAATAGGTTTTTTTGATCTTTTTTTAAAGGGGGGTCGCTTGCCGTAGGGTTCCGTTCAAAAGATTGGTCCTGGTTTGACGTCATCTTGACGATTTCGTTATCTATCATCACTAGTAGGAAGAAACCTTTAATACCCAGTTTCCAAATTTCACTTGTTTATGTATAATCTTTCCCAAAAAAAATAAAGGGGAGATTTTTGAGAAGCACTGATATATATATATAAAAATATATATATATATATATATATATATTGATATATAAAAATAATAACAAGATATTAATATATAAACTATTATATAAAATTAATGTACAAAATATGCTCCTCATTGTATCCAAAACAAAAAACTGCTTCGATCAAATTGAGCCGGCGTCTTGCCAATCCTGGGGGTAGAAAGGTCGACTCGCGTAGGAACGGGCTTGTCAAACGGCTCGGGGGGGCTCGGGACCTTTCCCAAAAAATCAAAGGCGCGAAGCTTGAACAATCTTGCACTGCATGGCTTGTTGAGCGGTCTCACGACGCGGGGGGCTCTTTTTCCAGGTGGTCTACGAAGGGGAGGGGTGACTTGGGGGGGGGAGAGAGGTTGGTGGAAAAAATATTTTTGTCAACATGGAGGGGGTTCAGGGGGGATTTGAATTTCAGTTTTATATGGGGGAAGGGGGATGTCAAAAAAAAAATTTTAATAATACGACGTTACATGCCCTTCGGAAATTTAAATGCATCACCCCCTTCCTGGGCTCGTTTTACCAACCCCCAAAACTGGTAGACGACGAGTCAGTCAAAATATACACGCCGTAAACCCCATCGGGTTTCCCGAGTTGCCTAAACCCCCCCTTTTTTTTCCCAAGCACAATCCTCCAAGAAAACCTCTTTTAAATTTTGTGCCGTGAGTCCCCCGGTTTTACCCACCGCCCCAAGGGGAAAGCACGCTTTTTGAAATAAGTTAAACCCCAACGTTTGTAAAAAAAAAAGTTTTGTAAATTTTCAATTGATCCCGGGGAAAGCAAAATTCGGGAGCAGCGAATGGGGAAAAAGGGTGCAGTCGGGGACCTGCATTCCGTTGAGTTTCCAAGGCTTCAACAACATCAGTTTTCCCCGTAGCCCAAAAATTTCAGTTCATCAAATGAGCTAACGGGGGAAAAAAAAATGCGGCCTCATAGAAAGATTCAAATAAGTTCGTATTTTCAACACCTTAGGGGGGTGGTACCCCTTTTGATAGAAACCCTTTTCCCCAGCCGGTAGACTATCATTTTCTTCACTTGTGATATCAACAAAACAAAAAAAAAAGGAATTAGCTCTTGTGAAATGATGACAGCCGACTGTCGCCGCCCCCCCCCAATATTTGTGTTCTGATATTTTTTGAAGCACCAAGTATTCTACCTCCATTCATATGGTTGCATTTATAACGTTTTGAAAAAAATTACTAGATTCAAAACGTTAAATTACATTTTGAAAACATGATTTTTTGTTTAACTAATTTTTCGGGGACAGTTCAAAATGTATATACAAAAAAAAGAGAAAATCAAAAGGAAAAAAAAATTTTAAACCCATCTTTTATTACTTGAATAGAAGGAAAAAGTTTGATATTGGGATTTTTGAGGACCACAACAAAAGGAGTGTTTGAGGAGACAAAGGGGTTGATGGCAGTTCTTTTCCCAAAAACAGGACAAATTACGTTTTTTTTCCCCCGGGGTATTATCAATATGGGAGATGTAGCCTGGATACAGCAAAGTTAACGAGAAATGTATATCAAACCCCGACATAGTTATTGCCTGAAATGCTGAAAAGTTTGGAGAAATTTGTATCAAATTGAGGGAATTGCAATTTCTGAAAGTTTGAATAAAAAACCCCCCCTATTTTGTTGAGTAAAGTTTTATTGTTAACTTATATCGAATTGAATTCCAGGACCTCACCAGCTCTTTTTATGGGAAGTTAAACTGGGGAAAGTTTTCTATATGTCTAATCGGATATTGACGTGATTATACCCCTTTATTAAAAAAATAATTTTTATATAATTATAATAAATAATACTTCCATCGTATATAACAAAAGATTTCTGTATTATGATATTGGTTGAAATTTGGTTAAGAAAATTCAGAAAGTTTGATTTGAGTATTTGGTATCAGCGCCTGACCAACGGAGTTATTCGAAAACGGGGAAAGATATCTGTTTTGCATGTTATGAACTCTATATTGGTGATTGAAATTATGGTTTTTTTTGTTGGAAAACAACTACGAGTACAATGAAACCAACAATTTGGTTAAAAAAACACATATGTTATCAGACGACTCCCAAAAGAAGATTTTGCTTTCCCAACCCACGGGGAAAAGCTACAGAATAATTGATAGATAATAAGGCATGATTGAAAATGTTGTTTGTTTAATCTTCAGATGCAGAAATGCAATGTAGAAACAAAAACGTATATGTTTTTCCCAAACCCCAAAAAAATTAATATTTCATGAAAATAAACCAATACGTTCAATGGAAACTGACCTTCGTAGTGCAGGTAGACATTCCCTTGTATGAAAATTCATGATCAAATTCCAGATGTTTCCCCACCGTTTCTCTTTTCTCTTTTGCCGAATGAAAGTGAATACATATGATCCGATTTAACTCATGCTAAAAAATAATTTCAAATATAATGTATTGAACTTTTCGGGAGTAAGAAACGTTGAAGAAATTTTTTTACCATAAATTTGAGATGCGAAAATTATCTTTCCATCATATATGTTTCTGATTATCATACATAAAAGGTTTCAAAAGTCCCTCTCCCTCTCTTTTTTGGAACGATTATACATAAACAAGTAAAATTTTGGGAAAACTGAATATCAAAGGTTTTAAATTTCCCCTACTAGTGATGAAAGATGACAAAATCGTCAAAGACGACGTCACAAGGCCATTGTGACCAAATTTTAAAGGGAAACCCCCACGGCAAGCGACACTTTTTAAAAAAAGGTATCAAAAAAACCTATTCAAAGATCCCGATTTTGTTTGTGTTTATGAGTTTTGGCTTTTTGTTTCAAACGGGGCTCCATGTGCATATAAAAGTATAGACGCAAGTTTCCTGTACGCCGCTTTTTAATTTCGTATCAGAACTAATTTGGTTCTGGCCGTGGGGGGCTACTGGGGGAAACATTTGGGTTGGGTTTCATGGAAAATGGTTGGCGGGCGGGAGTTCCAAGGTTCTTATGTGAAAAGTTTATTATTAAAAAAAATACATTGTGGTAATATCAAGAAAAAAATTTAAAAAAAAGCTTATGGTATAGTAACATACAAAAAAATACAAAATATAAAAAAAAAATGTATTCTATTCCTTGAATGTTTATTATGCGTAGAAAAAAAACATTCTAAGCATAGTAATGGCTCATCTGCATCCCTTTGTCATGCGAAGAAACTTGTATTGAGTCAAAGGGGTCGAAGAGGGTGAAATAAAAAAAAAATGTAATTTTACATTATAATAGTACAAAATACATCATTTTTAAAAAAAATTAAATTTTAAAAATTGGGGGCCCCCGAGGGATTTTTTCCAAAATACCCGCGGCATTCAACGTGTTAAAAAAAAAAGCGGTGATGAATTGAATCAGTTAATACAAAAATTTCCCAAAATTTCGCCCGCCTCTGGATAGTTTCAAATGAGCTGACTTTTTTTTTAGTCCCCCTAATTCGACGTTTTGTAATTGCCCCAAATTTCTGTGCATTTAAAAATTTTTGGTGTTGTTGATCGAACGTTTAATTTGTGTTAGCAGTTTTTTGGGACTTTTGATATTTTGTACATTTCAATAATTCGTTAAACTGATGGGGACCGAACGTTTGAGTGCTTCGAAAAGCGAAATGGTACGTGTTTTTAGGTGAAAAAGGCAGCGATCCAATTTTGGTGAAACGGGAAAAAAAAATTCATGCAGAGAACGTTTTTTTAAAGGAAGTTTTCCCGATCCCCCCGTTTCGAGAACTTATTTGAGGAAGCTTCTTCGTAAGTTTGAAACAACGGGGGGGGATTAAAAATGCGAAATGATTTTGGGAGACCACAAATTTCTGATGGGAAAAAAACGATATAGTGGCGGAAGTAATAGTTAATCCTACTTCTCCAACAACTCAAGTGCATCTACCCGGGAAATCAGTTGAAATACAGTACACAGGGGGTTGAAAAAAAAAAAAATTTCATCCATACAAATTAGAAATGGTTCATCAACCGTCAGACGACGAAGACCGAAGACTAGAATTTTGGGGAAAATATGGAAACTAAAAAATTTAAACCCAAAAGCCAGATTATGTCAGAACAATTTGTTTTAGGGGACGAAAGTACTTTCTATCTAAAAGGAAATGTAAATACACAGAATGTGAGGTATTGGGGTGACGCAAACCTCACCTGTTTCGGGAAAAACATACCCAATTTCCCCAGAAGGTGAATGTTAGGGGAGGTATCCTGGGGAAAACCCCATCGTTGGGCTTTTTATATACTAATTCAACTGGTGAGGGGTTTTTCTGGAGCTGTTGCAAAAAGCAAGAACCGTTAATCCATGAAATTTTGGGAAAATAATCCAGGGGGGAAAATTTTTCAATTTGGGGAAAAAAAATTCCCAAAAGGATGGTAACCCCCACACCGTTACGGGGCAGTAAGACGGTATTTGGATGAGGGGGGATCGTGGTAGATGTATTGGGGGGGCGAGGTTTATCGAAATGGCCAGCTCGATCACCGGACCTCATTTTTTTTTTTATTGGGGGGGGGGGGAAATTTGGGGGGAAGGTTTACGCCACTGAACCTGACAATATTGACGTTTTAAAACAACGTTTTTTTGCAGAAAAGTGAGGCTGTTTCCGCAGACACATTTGCAAAAGTAAGAGAAGAGTTCAAAAATAGGGTTTTTTCACTGTCAGGAAGTGAATGGAGGTCACTTGAGCAATTTTTCAAGTAGATACCCCGATTCTTGAATCTGTAATTGATATCATACTGAATGGAATTTAAATTTTAATGTTTACTAAAGAGCGATTAAAGCTGTCAGACGACGACCCAGACTGAAGACTAGAATTTTGTGAAAAAAATGGAAACTAAAATTAACCAACACCAGACTATGTCAGAACAATTTGTTTTAGTGACGAAAGATTTTCTATCTAAATGGAAATGTAAAACACAGAATGTGAGGTATTGGAGAGACGCAAATCCCCCACCTGTTTCGTGAAACACATCCCAATTTTTCCCAAAAAGGGAAAAAGTTTGGGCAGGTATCCTGGGAAACCCCCAAAACGTTTTTTTTTTTTCAATACTAATTTAACTGGTTAGGTTTATCTGGAGCTGTTGAAAAAAGCAATAGAACCGTTAATCCAAGGAATTTTGCAAGATAATCCAGATTAATTTGGCAATTTGGAAATAACATTCAACAGGGGGTGGTGCTCCTCAACACTACGTGCAGTAAAGGGGGTATTTGGGGGGGAGTATCGTGGTAAGGGGGTTGGACGACGAGGTTTAAAGGAAAAGGCCAGCCTCGACCCCCCGGACCACACCTTTGGGTCTTTCTGTGGGGGTATCTCAAATCGAAGGTTTACGAATTTTAACCTGGGGAATATTGACGTTTTAGAAAATGTATTGTTGCAGAATGTGAGGGGTGTTTCCGCAGACACATTTTGCAAAAGTACGAGAAGATTTAAAAAATTTGGGGATTTTACTGTCAGGAAGTGAATGGAGGTCACTTCGAGCAATTTATTTGAGTAGATACGATTTCTAAATCTGTAATTAAATCATACTGAAGGAATTTAAATTTTAATTTTTTACAATGCCCAAAATTGCGCCTAAAAAAAAACAAAATTAGTATCATTGAATAGGTTCTTTGATCCCTTTAAAATGCGGCCAGGGTTCTATTTGAAATCATTGGCAAACCGGAGTCATCTCTGACGATTTCGCATCATCATCACTAGTAGGGAATTTACAACCTTTTTTATTCAGTTTCCAAATTTTCCCTTTTTGTAAATCTTTCCAAAAAAAAGGGGGGGGGGAGGACTTTGAGGAGCACTGTATAGGTTAGGTGCTTTTTAATGTAGGGGAATCGCCCTTCCCCTTGGACGCCTAGAAACTTTAGTTTAAAAATGCTTTTAGCATTTTTATTGCTTTAAAGAAAAATAATATCCAACCATTGGTTTTTTTTTTTTGGAGGGAAAACTCGAAGGTTTGAGAGGACAAAGAGTTTTTGAATTCCGTTTTAGGGGAGATGTGAACCCGCATGAGCAAATTAAGGGAAAGTATATCAGACTCGACACAGTTGGTTGCTTGAAATGCTGAGAGGTATCAAATTTTTGGATGAAATCAAAAAAACTAAAATTTTCTATTAAAAAACATAATATTTTGTTGATTGCCTCAAATAAAGTTCTACTTTTAAATTTTTCATCAAATTGAACACTAGGACCTCCCAGTACTTAGATTGAGAGAATTTTGGAGAAATTCTCATATTTATCATTGTATTCAAGGACGAATTTTTGACAAAATATAATTTTATAATTTTATCGATAATACCTTCATCGCCAATAACAATGATTTCTGCATTATGATAGTGGTTGAATTTTGGTGAACCAAATAAAAATGATTTAAAAAATTTTCAAAACAAGTTTATAAATCCCAAAAGGTTAGTTTTGGGATGGTGATGTGGGTTATTTTTGAGTTATTTTTTCAAGAGCTTGTCGCGCAAAGTTTCCAGTTCGAATGGGAATTTTAATCAACCCACCGAACAACCTACGCACACACCCAAAAAGCAATTTTTTTTTAAATTTTAAAAATTTTTAAAAAAAACTTGTCTTTGAAAAGGTTTTCTTTAAATTATTTTATTTTGTGTTTTTCATGAGTACGCCTCAATCTATTAATTTTGTTAAAGCATCCTTATTATGAGACCTTTTTTCTGTAAGTTTCTGAGCTATCGTTTCAAGAGGAGACCATCTAAAAACTCGACGCCATCTAAATTCATGAGTGGACAGAAAAACAATAATCTCCGACTAAATTGATAACCCCGACGTCAAAAATTCCCACGGTCCAAAAATCACACATCCGTCCCATCCCCTTGAGCGCCATTTTAATTCGTGAATTTTGAAATAAAATTTATGATCTCCGACCCCAAAACCCCGTAGAAATTTTTAATAGAATGACCATCATTACAAAACTCGTCCGCCCTGTTAAATTAATGATTTTGACAAGTTTTCACAAGAATTCTAATCACGACCCCCAAAAACCCCCACATACCAATTTTTGAATCTAATCGGGCCATAAACACAAATTTTGTTCGCCAATTAGAGTTGCCATTCGTTTTATGTCCAACAAAAAATTTCCCTAATACATATTCACCGGGAAATTTTGAAACCCGTCAAATTTACGGTAATGAACGATGGAAAAAAGGTCAAATTTAACTTGTAAAATTTGATTACAAACCCACAGATATCGGGGAGGTGAAACTGAATCAAAGCTTGTGAAAAAAAAAACTGATTTTGGGTTTTGGGTTATCGTCTGATTAACAGAGTCATTCAAAAAAGGTTCGAAGGTATTTGATTGCATTCAATGAACGTATATTATTTATTATAAATTTTTGGTTTTGGGGGAAATTACAATGAAACCAACAATTTGACGTAAGAAACAAAGTTTTAGTCGAGTCATGGATGATTTTACTTAACCCATAAAAAAGCTATGGAATAACGATAGGTGATGGGGGTTACAAAATGTTGAATGAATCATCCAGAGCAGAAATGCGATATACAAACATTTAGGCATATATGTATTTTTTAACTGAAGAAATTATTTCATGAGAATAAACCGACACGTTCAATGAAAAATGACCCTCCTAGTGCAAGTAGAATTCCCAGAAGAATTCATTGTCAAATTCCAGATGTTTCACCGTTTTTTTCTTAGTGAATAAAATTTTTAGCAGAAGGGACGCAAAATTCCGAACTTACCCCCAAAATTTTGTGAGTGGAAACGTTGAGAACGAAAAAAATTAAAAAAAACAAATTGATGTTTAAAAAATCATCATACATGTTTCTGATCTTGAAAAAAAATTTTAAAATTTGAAAGAAAAAATCAGAGTCGGGCTATTCTGATGAGTGTAAGTTTCAATGAATCTTTTTTTTCATTTCCATGTATAATCATGACAGGTCTACAGTGGATAATATAACATTGCTGACGGTTAAGAAACTCCAGCCAACCACCTTTTGGGGGTATGAATGCAAAGAATTATTCATTTGTTAACTTAAAACTGATAAACTAATTTCAAATATGCGGACATTTCTTGAGAGCTATTGATCCTTTTGGTAATTGAGGGTTCACAAAATGGGATTAGTTTTTTATGGACCGTTTATTCGAATGACAATGGAAAATATACCCATTAATCGACATATTTCTCCTCGAAAGTTTTTTAGCTTAAAACATATTTTGATCGACTATAATGAAACAAATTAATCATTTTAACCAACTCGACTGATGTTGTATATTTAAAGTTGAAAGAAAGTCATTTCAAGAATGAATTTCCCCTAAAATTTTGGGAGAAGTTTTTTTTGTCACTTTCCTTTTTCATAACCAAATGAATAATAACTTCTAGGCATTACAACTCGAATTTTTTTGGGGGTAAATCATAAGTGCTAGGGTTTCACAACTCAATTTTAAAAAATTTTCGAAAAAGCTTTTTGCCTGAAACCTTTACCGGGGGGTTTTGGGGTTTTATCATCTGATTCCACGAAAGCAAAGCTTGAGGGAATTTTTATAAAAGGGCCCGGAGCTGCACGATTAAAACTGAGGCCAAATACTTGGGGGGAAAATTTAAAAAAATTTTTGGATAAAATCATCTAGCACGAATGATATTTGATGAGAATATTTCCCGAATAAATTTGAAACTGGAACAATTTTTTCCGATCCAAAAGCTTCGTTTTGGATTCATTCATTCACAGAGATCATTTACTTTTGCTTTGAACCATCCAAAACCTGAATGAATAATTTTTAACTATCAGATCAAATATGTTTGTTTCGGGAATAAAAAAAAAAAAAAATTACTTTTATGGAATCGATCCCTAGCCCCCCCGTAGATTATAACACGCTAACTACACAATGAGACCTTGATATACTGAAGATGACGCAATTGAATTATTCCTGCTATTAGAAACTGAGGCTTCAACATGCTGAAAAGATATATTTGAATTAAAATATCAAATCACTGTATGTAGTCAAAATCCCCTACTCATCAATTAATCGTAAAACAATATCTACTGTGGTTTATCAGTATAAAACCGCGAGAAGACGTTTTATCACTATAATACAAGTGATTCTCCGTTTGAAATTTCCGCCATTGATTGGCTGAAAATAATGGGGAAACACAAAAATTAAGTCATTTTGCCACTGAGATTGAAACACTTTTCCATAGAGAGGGTTATACACCAACTGAAATTAATTTATTTATTTATTTCCAAAAATAATCCAACAGGCCCAAGAGCCCATTAATAGGTGTACAAAATTATTAATAGGTGATAAGAGTAGTCTTATACTAAGCATAATTAATACTAAGGACTGGGCGTAAGTATAATTATCAATTAGGAAGTATGCTGGAGAATATCAGTTGAATTGTGCAAATAACAAGAAGAAAATATCTACATTGGGTGAATTGTTAACGCTCCTAGACATTGTTGATAAAGGTGAGTTGAAGTTATGCAGAGTGTTAGGTACGGGTAAGAAAATGTGTTACATGAGCGGATGAGAAACGAGGTACATTGAACATCATTTGTGACAATAAAGTTGGACAATCTATTTGATTGTGTATTAATTTGTAAATAAAGCAATGTCTCTCTATTTTTGGATATTTCTTTGTGATATCAAATTGAACTCCCTGTAGCAAGAGGTCATAATTATAGCCCTACCATGTTTTTTTTTAATAAGCATATTTCAAGAATTTCTTCTGAACGTTCTCAATAGCCATAATGTATTTGGAATGGGAAGGATTCCAAACAACACTGCAGTACTCAAGTTTTGTTTCGACCATAGATAAGTAGATGTTTTTCAATGAATCAAACGACTTGAGATCTTTACAGTTGCGTATAAGAAAACCTAAATTTTTATCGAATTAGAAATGATATGTTCAATATGATTTGAGAAAGCCAATTTTTGATCAAAATAACTCAAGTCCTTTGGGTTCCAGTGATACGCAATAGAGTTTTACCATCAAGTTCATAATTAAAATGTGAGTGGAACTAGTTTTCGAGGAAAGTCCTTTAAATTTACATTTTTTTGGTATTCAAGGGAGTTTATTCGAATGCACCAGTTACTCAGAGAATTCAAATCTTCCTGAAATACAATGTAATCCGTTTCCGTCCTTTATTTCTCTATAAATCTTCATATCATCAGCAAATAATAGCTTGTTAAATGAATATCATCAGTGATATCATTGATGAATATCAGGAATAATAAGGGACCAAGATTTGACCCCCGAGGAACACCGGATGAGGCTGTAAAAAAGGAGGGGTTTTATTCCATCACACTCAACAAAGAGTTTCCGTTCTGTTAGGTATGAATTGAGCAGCAACTGAATATTAGTAGATATACCAAAGCTAGCAATCTAAGTAGTTGAGGGTGAGACACGCGATCAAAAGCTTTACTGAAGCCGAAAGATTACATCCACCTGGGTTTCCCCTGGTCAATGAATCAGAAACGAATTGTGAAAAAATACAGAGGTTAGATGCAGTGTTTCAGCTTTGACAAACCCATGCTGAAAGTTGACAGAGAAGAACTGACATGATTGTATAAAGTTCAGATAGTATAATCTCGAATATTTTGAGAAAACTGATATAATGACTATTGTCTATAATTTTCAACATGAGAATATTGGGATTTAAATACAGGACATACTCTGGACAATTTCCAAATTTTTGGGATAATATTTTTTTGTAAGGCAAGATTGAGAATGATATATAGAGGATCACCAGAAGGTTAATGTTTTTTTGACTATTTTAACAGGGATCCCATCGGACCACAAGTGAGCTTATTTTTGAGTTTTTTGGGCTTATTGATTTGTTCCTTGGTGATGGTTGAAAGGTTAAAGAAATGGTGACTTGGCATCATTGTCAGATCAGATAGGTTGTCGCTTAAGTCTACGTTATTACCATCATCTTGGCTATACACACTACTAAAGTTCGCTGCAAAACCGTTGACTATTGAGAGAGGTGAAGAAAGTATGTTAATGTTATGAATCATTTCTCCTGGGATGCAGATTTGTTTTTCTTTGAGTTGATAAAAGTTCCAAAACCCACGAGGGTTATGTTTGAGCATTTCTTCAGATCTCTCGATGTATAACTTATAGTCAGTCTATACCAATTTGATCAATTTTCTGACTTTTTTGACTCGCTGTAAATAAAAGGTTTTTTGTTTTTTTTGTACATTTTCAGATAATGATTTTTGATTTGATTTTATTTATAGTACATTTGCCAAACCACGCAGGGAACCTACGTGATCTACATTTGAGCAGAGGAGCACTTTTGGGACATAATGTTGTGCAAAGAGTCATTAAGTATTGTGCACATAGAATCAACACTATCAAGGTGAAGTAAAGCTTGAGACCAGTTCAGTTCACTGAGTAGATGAGAGAACTTAGCTCATAATCTTTTCAAATCAAACCTTTAACAGACGAAACAAAATTTTTACATTACCAGAAATTTAATAGATAGTTGCACGTGAGTCCTGGATGATGGAGATCATAAGGAACTATTGGGTCATCATTATGTTGCACTACACACCTAGTTTCAGCTGGACAGATAACCAAATCCAGTAACCTGTTATTGTTGTTTCTCACATAATTGGTTGTGCTGAATCGCAAAACCCAAAAGTTGTTAAAGCGACAGGTTAGGTTCGTTAGGCTTCCAATATCATAGTAGCATGTAATTCACTGATGTTGAAGTCTCCAAGATAATTTCTTATTCATTTCCCAGCAGAATCTTCAAGGAATCCAAAGAATCCTCATAGTCATCATATGTTGTATTGGTGGAATATAGCTGTACATATTAAAAGAGGTTTTGAGTTATTTGTAGAGACTCTAACGCAAAGAAAGTCAATTTTATCAACTGGACATACAAAATCGCAGGCCTCTGACTGAAAAAAAAATAATATTGTTGACAGCAATCATCACACCACCACCCGAGTTTTCCGGTCCTTACGATAAAGGGAAATTTTCTGGAAAAGCTCCCTCATTGTTCAACTCCTTCCTTAAGCCAGGTTTCAGTTACTATCATAACATTATGTTCAGTATCAAGTATATTTTTATAGAACAGATGGGTTTTCGAGTTTAGGGCCCCCACAGTTTGATATGAAATTGAAGATTATTGGCAACTTGGGAAGATCCGTTGGGTGTGCAAACTAGTTTTTTAGCAATGACAGGAATGCCGTTTTATATCTGATAATCAAGTCTTCTTCCCCAAATCTGCCGGTTTTCCGTTCTTGTCGCAATCTTATGAGATGCTCTCTTTGCAAAACTGTTTTCAGGTTGATGTAGATATCCTTAAACTGATCAACAGCCTGTATTTTTTTATTGTTTTGATTAGCATGGAATGGTGATTATTGTTAGGCATAATAACTTTTTTTGGACGATTTTTTCCTGGAGAGGGTTTACCTAAGCGATAAGTCTTAGATCCTGTCATCTGAAAATCAGGAACAACTGTTCTGATCACGTCCTTGACCCATTGAATCAAATGCACTTTCTAGAATTCCAAACACAATAAATTGTTTACGTTGTTTGGGTTTCTGTGATTTCGATATTATTTGTAAGGGGTTATAGGACAACCCTGTACAATCACTTGTTTTAGCATTTAGGAGGTCGATCTTATCGTTCAGGTTTTTTCAACCTTTTATTTGCCCCCCGGTCAAGACATTGATGTTCTTTTAATGTTTCCACTTTTTTCTCGAATGAAGAAAGTTGTTTCAAGTTTTTCATGATTTCGTTAGAGAACTATCCGTTATTGTTTTGAGGAATGTTTCGTCCTTGAATAATTGTTTTATAATAACATCTGCCGCACTTTTTAGTTCACACAAAATTTATCACGAGTTAACGGCATGTTGAAAGGAATAAATGTCGACAAGAAATCAATCAGAAACACCACCGAAACAATCAAATTGCACACAGCTCTAATAAACACGTCCACCACCGGTGGAGAATAACTTTAAATTAATGATAAATAGGTCTCTGCCCACTTCCCAAAATACAGTGCGCGTCAAAATTATGGAACAAATTCGATATTTCGCAAGCCATGTACTTTTTACAAAACCCAAAATAGCTCGATTTTTTTTTTAAAATGCCGATTTTTATGTATATTCTAAAGAGGTTATGTCACTGGTTTTGACATGGTGACGTAATCGGTAATTTTTTAAATTGGAATAGATGGCTTGTGATACCTCATCTGGAAGGCCCTTCAATGCTGCATTCAATGATAATATTATTGATTTTTTTGTACAGAGTGAACAAAAAATTATTATTTTTTCAATAAGAGAATAACTGTATATCCAACAAAATACAACAGTTGAATAAGATGTTCGGAATGCCATCCACCAGTCTCTTGACAATAAGCAAATCTACGGACACATTCCTCTTGCACATTGCGGATAACTTCCGACTAATTCTGTTAATTTCGATCCTAATTCGATTTTTCAACTCTGTAGATTTTTCAGCCTATCTACATAGACCTTCGATTTCAAATAACCCCACAAGAAAAAAAATCCCGGGCGTAAGATCTGGAGATCTTGGGGCCACTCTATCGGTCCGCGTCTACCAATCCACCTCCTAGAAAAACAGTTATTCAAAACTCGCGAACATCACGTGATAGTGCGGGGTACCATCTTGTTGCAACCAAATACTTTCATTTGGTGAGTTAGGATTGTTGGCGTTTGGAAAAAAAATATTTTTATTATTATTACATAATGATTATGGAATTCTTGTATTGTCATCGGTCTTTGATATGTGTGACAAATCTCAGATTATTGGGAAGTTTGGGAAGGGGGTGAATATTTACTTCCACGATTTTATTACATTGTGAGTTATTTAGTTACAAGTAAAGATAATAAAAGCGTGTTAAAAAATGCAAAATTTCACTTTTTTTGAGCAAAGGCTCTAATCCTCAGACTGCCCTGGCAGACTAGTGAGTCAGTGCTCTTCTACACCAATGGATCCTCCCAAAATTAATAGTTAGCTATTGCCAGTCTAAAATGGAAACAAAAGACAACCAAATTAATGCCATAATAGGCAAGTTAGTGTCAAATAAATGTCAGTTGAAATATCAACAAATATTCTTCACAAATTCTAAGTGAATAGGTTCTAAAAGTAAGCTATGGCTACTTCAAGTGAAACCCAATGCATAAAAATTTTTAATTTTATTGGATGCGGAACCAGAACTCAGCAAGAGGTATGCGACTTGTTCAATGCAGGTATCCAAATGGACCTATCAGTCGTTCAACAGTCAGTAAGATTGAGAAAAAATTAGAAAAACTGGTCATGTCAAAAAATTATTCCGAATGCTGGACGTCCTAAAATAGAAGAAACGTGAAACTTGATGTTTTATTGGGTGTAGAGAATAACCTCCAATACTCCGCGACAAATTGCAGCAGACCTTGACATATCCCAAATTTCTGATTACGTAGGTATTCTAAAAGCAGAAAAGTACCATCCAAAATGAAGTACAGCTACATCAACAACTCAATGATGATGATCCCGATCGTCGGTGGAGTTCTGTGAAATAATGCAGGATTTGTGTAACCGCAATCCACGTTTCATAAAACAAATTCTGTTTTTCCGATGAGGCTACTGTTTGCCTAAATGGTTCAGTAAATCGTCAGAATTGCAGATTTTGGGAGTAGGGATAATCCTCACTGGATGATGGACGGCATACTCAATACCCTCAGAAAGTCAATGTTTGGGCAGGGATAATAAACGACAGGATTATTGGCCCGTATTTTTCTTGAAGGAAATCTCACAGGAAGCGTTACTTGGAATTTTTAAGGAATGAACTCCATACCTAGCCTTGCCGATATTTTTCCAAACGCCAACAATCCTAACACACCAAATCTAATTAATTATTATCATTGAATGCAGTATTGAAAGGCCTTTCAGATGAGGTATCCCAAAACATCTATTCCAATTTAAAAAATTACCGATTACGTCACCATGTCAAAACCAGTGACATAACCTCTTTAGAATATACATAAAAAAATCGACATTTTAAAATAAAAATGGACCTATTTCAGGATTTTTTGTCAAAAGTACATGGCTTGCGGAATATCGAATTTGTTCCATAATTTTGACGCCATGTATGTATATCCAATATGGCTGAATGGAAATTAATGCAAAGTCCACAGGGTGTATCGGAGTTATATTTTCAGAGTAGAATACCCTGTATTTTATATTTTGAAAAAATCAAAAAAATAAAATGAGGTTATCGGAGACACTACGTTACCAAGTGAATACATTCACCAGAATGTTCTTTTAATCAACTAATCACAATACGATATTGAAATTGAAATTTCATCATAATTTCACCATGAATCAACCCTAACGATTTGTTTTCCTTATGTTCAAATTCACGAGTCACATCCCTAACATCTCATTTGTTATTTTGTTTTACAAAATTATATTATTACCTTCCTGTCGAAGAAATTCTCTGATCATTTTATTAATTTTGAATACGATGTACAAGAGTTCCAAAATCATACATTCGAGTAGTACTGTACTCCAGAACCAGATAACCAGAACTGTTAATTCACATTACCACTTCCAGTAAATTACCAAAGGAAAAAATGAATCCCCCTTTGTTAACCCAGTTCAGTGTACATGAATTGAAGAATTGCGTGTTTCTTTCTGTTTGCTTTGAAATTAGGTTATTTCCATTTTTCTTCAAATAATATTTAAATACCAAAATGAAGGAGTGTACATACCAAAACAATAAATATATAGTGCCAGAGGGATAAGATTATAAAATAGATATATATATATATATATATATATATATATATATATATATATATAAATAATATATATATATATATTTATATATATGGTGAACAAACTCATTCTTCCAACAACTGAAAAATGTTTTTTGATTTTAAAGGTTCACTGGAAATTTTTAAAACCTGGCACAAACTGTCGGATATTGTCCAGCTAGGCACGATTTGCATTCCGAACTGGTTCCAAACAGCCACCAAATATGCACAACGAACGGTCCTCAACTAGAAAACGATTTACGTGTATACTGGGAAAGGGTCCAAGATCGAAGAGGGGCTGGAGTGGAATAACGGGTCATAATGTGGGGTGTCAAAACCCTTAGGTTTCAAGCAGAAATACATGCCATAGAAATTTGCATCCAAAAAAAAGCTTCGAACGAGGCTCCAGACTGATTTGGGACTGCAAACTCTCCATGAGACAACTGGCTACAAACAATCAGGTCATGCTGATGTGGGTGCCAGGTCGCAAGGGAATAGAAGGCAATTGGGAAAACAGACAGCTTTGCCAAGAAAGGGCAAGCACTCAATTTTCTGGCCCAGAACCCTTCTGTAGTCCTTTCAAAGCCCACATTGAGAAAAGTTTTGGCGCTGGGAAGTTGACCGAATTCAAATCCACTGGAATGAATTTCCAGGGCAGAGACAAGCGAAAAGGCATGTGAGCCCATCACCAAAGAAAGCCAAACAGCTTCTTGAGTTGGACATGTCTTGAAACGAGTAACGGGACTGCTGACCAGACATGACCTCTGAGGACCCCGAAAACTGGATAGATGAGACAGTGAATTGTGCCGTCGCTGCGGAACTTGCTGAAAGTGCGAAACTTCTGCTTTACGCCTGCCAAGGCTGTTTTGCAGAAGGCTCAAGTTAATCGAAAGGTTCCATTAACGCCCTCAGATATCAGCAGCTCAGTTCTTAGGAAACTGATACGTTTCGCAAGGGGTTTTGGAATTCCGGGAATAGATAAATGGTAATGTTCATAATACCTTATATGTCGAGGTACGGAGAGGCTGAAGATCCATCATACGTTCTACAATTTACAATTCCAATATACAGATACTATCTGGATGTGTGGACTTTTGTATTATCAGAATTTTGTAGATCTTGATTGTCAACTTTTTGATATTATAGAAGAGGAAGCTAGTTCGTATCGTTTGAAGTTTTTTTTGTAGAGAAATACAAATTTTTGACACTTTTTTTAAATAATTTATCACAATCAGAAAACAAAATTCAGGGAGTCTATACAAGTGCAGACGTGCAAGAAATTACTTTGCCCCAATCAGTTATTGCGTAAACCAAATCATTTTTAACCTACGACAAAATAGTCAATAGGTCAGTAACTTGTCGTTTTCTAGGTTTTGCTTATCAGCTGAAAATATTGAATTGGAATATACTTCTCCGTACATTTCCGATGTTTCGGGAACTGTATCCGTTCCCGTTTCAAAAGTCTTTGGATGAAACTCTTCAATTCTTGCTTCACAAGATTCTCTGATCCATTCAATTTTATTTTCAGATTGTGGAAGGTTATGATCCCAAAAAAATGTCGAAAAATGAATCAGTTTGGTTATACTTTCCTCTTTCGATGTAAGCTAGATGAGTTAGAATATAAAGTAGGTTTGGGTTAATTTGAATCCTACAACATTTGAACATAGAGTTTGGAATTAACACAAAAACAGAAATGCTCTTCCTGTTTTCCTATAAAAATATATCCCGTGATATCTCAACTTGACCATAGTTTTTATTGCCATTTACTTGTAGAGGTTTGATAGAGAGCTGACCTATACTTTTTTTCACGCAAGTTTTCATTTGCTACCTGTAATTTATTTACCAAACTCTTTCTCAAATCAGTTGTATTTCTAACTTGGGGAGAAATGTATTTGTAATACAATGCAGTTATATTTCACGAAGCAGCCAACAAAAATAGGTTTGTTCCGATATATATGCATTCATACTTTGATTCAACCACTTATCTTGAGAGACATCGTAGGGTTGACTGACTTGTCAAACTTCTCAAATAATAATCGAAAATTATTTTCCGAAATGATATCTGTATCCACCCTACACCCGCAATATGTGGAGAAATAAAAAATGGTAGGTGATTTGAAGTTTTTATTGCCATAACATCCCGATTGGCAAAACATCTGTTTTATTTTATGGTTACCATAATAAATTTTGCGCCCCTTTATTCGAACCCGATACACAATTTGCGGCCGCTTCACATCGACAAATTCGATTATTCACGCATGTGAACAGATGAAGAGATTTCGTAAAACGAGTACGAGTTCGAAACAACGAACACCACATAAAGCGATAATGTAGCCATTATTCATTGAAAACGAAGAAGTCGGGGAAAATTCAAATCTTATAATCTTATACAGAAGGTTTTTGTGATAATGTTTATCGGTTGTCAACGAATCTGCTGGATAATTCATATCTTCTGGAATATTAGGTGTATCGAAATGAGATTTGGTATTGGTAGATGGTATGTGAAGAGGAGAGTTGTCGCATATTTCTCACTTTCCGGTCATCCCGGTTTTGAATTTTTAAATATAACAACCTATATGTTGTAACATTTTTGCATTTCTGAGACAATTTTGGATCAGAATGTGACTTCTTGAAAAGTTTTTACGCCCTCTTAATTTTTTTAGAGACACTTTTTAAAATGCATCTAGGTGGCCATGATCAGACGTGAACTAATCTGAGGACATCAGGTGATGTCAGAAAATTACAATCGCAAAGTTTTAGTGACCAGTATGATAGATAGGAATAAGGCAAGTTGGCCAAATTACATTTTCGTATCTACCTATAATTTCACATTTACATTTTATGACAAACACTTTCCGATTTTTTGACGAATCTAACGATACTAATTTATTTGCGATTGGATCAAAAATAATAACATAAACTAAATATAACTGAAGAAAATACTGGATGAAAATTCATTTACTGTTGTCAATAGAAATGGATAGACATGATGCATGATATTCTGCAGTTATTTTTATTAAGTCTTATTTGGAAAACGAACCACTCACTTAGGTTATGACAGTGAGCTTCATGGGCAGACAATGAGAGTTTCTTGGTTTTCGTTGAATTTCAGTTTAAATTTCCTCCAAAATAATGTATACTCGGAGTGAAAAAGTAGATATGTTATTAATAATTGTAGAATTTCATAGAAATTCAAGGAATGCTGCTGAGTTGTATGCTCAGAAATATCCCAATCACCAGCACCCAGCCCATCAGTATTTACCGTATGTTGAGAATTGTTTTAGCAAGAAGAGAAGGGTTAATCATAAATGAAGAGATTGAGATTAACGTTCTTCCTATGGTTGAGATTGATGAAACGGTTTCTTCAAGAGAAATTAGTGAGGAAATGCAGATAAGTCACGAATCAGCAGGAAAAAATACTAAAAAACACGAATATCGAGCACTTGAATATCAGTTACATCAACATTTGTATACTGACAATGGCGATAGACAGGTGGTGTTTTGTGATTGGCTGCTTCGAAATCATAGAGTTGACTCAAATTTTATCAACTTTATTCTATTTTCCAACGAATCACGATTCACAAATAATGGTATGTTCAATAAGCAAAATACTCGGTACTGGGCCCAACAAAATTAACATGCAATGAGAGAGGGCAATTTTCAAGAAAGGTTTGGCGTCAATGTCTGGGCTGGTATCGTTGGAAACAGACTAATCGGGCTAATATTGTTTCAAGGTCAGTTAACTCATCTTAATAATCTACCCTTAGCAGTTTAACGGCAAATTTACTTCCAACAAGATGGACCATCCCTCATAATACCAGAGAAGTTCTTAAGTACTCAATAGAGCATTTTAATAATCAAGTTATTGCAACCAATGGTCCAGTTCGGTGGCCTGCCCGTTCACCGGATCTCACTGTGCTCGACTTCTTTATTTGGGGATATGTTGGAGAAAAGGTTCACTGAGCAAGAGCTCTAGCAACTCTTGAAATCCTGTAAGAAAGAATTCTACGGGCATTTAGGAGTATAACGCCTCAAATGTTACGAAACGTGAAAAAATGCACTCTAATACAGTGAAAGTAAATACATTATTATCCATGGCACACTTGACAAAAGTAAATAAATTTTTATTCAGTATTTTCCTTAGTAATATTCAATCTATTTTCATATTTTTTATCCAATCCCAAATAAATTAGTATCGTTAGATCCGTCAAAAAATCCTTTTTTCGGAAAGAGCTTGTCAAAAAATGAAGTTTTACAATATACGGGTCTTCCATTCAAAAATTCAAAATTGGAGCCATTTTCGGTGAAACTGAAAGAGACCGAAAGTGAAAATATGCGAAAACTAGTCTCTGTTTTCTTCACTCCCAAAACTTGGGAAGGTTTCTTGATTCCTGTTGTATATTTTGGGATGGGGATTTTCTTGGTTTTGGATTCGATTTTTATTTGTTGGTAACTACCGACCAATTTTTTACATAAACGTTCTGCCCTTGATCGAGGAGCTTCTTCAGTATTTTATTTATTTGGTACATTTTTTAATCTGAAAATTGGGTAACATTTTACTTTCATTCATTTACTTTGGCTTCTGTGACTATTAATTATCATTTGACAATTGAGGTAATGTACCTTGGCAAATCTATTTGACTGTGGAAGGTGTATTTGGTTTTGTTCCCATACGTTAGGACAAACTCTGAATTTTATGAATGTTTTGGTTTTGATTCAGTATAATCTTTTCATTGTACCTTTTGAAAACACTTTATATACATGCTTATTCAGCGCACCGAAAGTGAGCTTTTTCCGTGCGCCCGCACGGAAAATTTCACGGTGCGCTAGCTGCCTACTTACATGTCAAAATAAAATGATATGCTATTGACAGTTCTCTAGAAATCGCAAATTGTTTGTATATTTTCTCAGCATCGGGGTGAATAACGCTTGTTTTGAGACCATATTTGGATATTTCAAGTGGAAATATTTAAAAATGATTTTACCAGAGGAAGAAATATCACGTGAGGCTGCAAAAGTAAGTGCAGAATTACTGCCCAAAAAGTCACGTGAGAGATATGAGAACCAGTATCGTCTATTTTGCAACTGGCGCCATCAAAAGAAAGTTATAAATGTAAGTGTTGATATTCTTCTCGTTTATTTGTCAGAAAAAGCAAATCCATAAAAGCTTCAACTTTATGGAGTCAATTTTCAATGTTAAAAATAGCCTGGCAGTGGAAAGGAATGTAAATGTTGATAATTTACCGTAAACAACTGCATTTGTCAAACGAGAAAGTGTTGGTTACATACCGAAAAGTCCAAAGTATTAACTGCTGACCAGATCGCCAAATTCATACTAGGAGCAATCAGACAAGAAGTGGTTATTAAGTAAAGTAATTTTAATATTTGGTATATTTGGTGCCTGCCGACAAGATGACTTGATTCGTCTGACTTTTGAAGACGTGGAAGATAATGACCGGTTTTTGATAGTATTCCTTCGAGATGGCAAAACACAAATCAAGAAGTTTCCTAATTACAAAGGAAGGATTTCCTTGATCCATGCCCTTTTATTGTGAATATAATAATATAAGACCTACACAACACGAATAGTACGAGATTATTTATTGCGTATCGTGATAGTAGATGTTATGCTCAACATGCAGGGTGTCGTACAATCAGTGGTACAATACAACAGATTGCTAAATATCTAAACCTGAAAAATCCGGAAGATTACACTGGACACGGCTCAAGACGATCTTCAGCATCTATGTTAGTCGAAGGCGAAGGAGATTTAGTTATTCCAAAAAGGCATGGAGGTTGGCGTTCCTCGATTGAAGTTTCTCGTAAATTGTTCAGCCATTCAAGAACAGTAAAAACATCGCCAATATCAGAATACAATGCAGGGAAAAATCAAAACTGAATACTTCTACTAATATAGTAGCACCTTGGACTTTATCAACTACAGTTATCGAAAATGAAGTAGCTGCTGAAGGATTAGCTATTCATAACTACAGAAATTGTTCCATAAATATTTCAATTATTAAAAATTAAAAATACATGTTTCTTAACAATCTGTGGTTTTCAGGTGGATAAAATGAATAATATCGTTCATTACACGTCCATAATTGCTTTTTCCGTGATTGCACGACTTTTCGTGTTCGGCTGCGCCTCCCACGGGAACTTGTCGCGACGCACAAAAAAGCCTATTTTCTCGACTCCTAATGAAATATACTATTTACTCCACAAATTGTTATATAAAAAAAACTTATATCTTATCCGTCCACCCCGAGCCCCAATGAGGCTTTAAACTCTAGCAGGCATACTTTGGATCAGTCGATTTACGGAATCTTGAGGTAAATTTATCCACATTTTCCTGACAACTTCATCCAACTGATGTAGTGTTTTACAGGGTGTTCTCAACTGTTCAAATGCCTCGAAGTTTGGGCCCAAATATGTTCCATGCAGTTAATGTCTGGTGACCGGGCTGGCCACTTCATTCTATCAATACCGTGAAATTCTATTAGCTGTCGGCAACAATTCGCGGTGAAAGCGAGCATTATCATCGGTGAGACCACGCATTATCATCGACCAAAATGAAATTATCGCCGATTGCACCCGCAAATGGAACAAATATTGTTTCAACAATGATATCCCTATATCTCTGAGCTGTCATTGTGGTAACGATCATTACCACCATGTCAGTGGGGCCGTTAAAAGAAATCACACCTCGAACGCAGATAGAGCCTCCACCACAAGCAGGGACCAGGACCCTCGAATGTTCATTATAGATCTGGTCTCGTTCTCCTCGGACCAAAATACGTCCATCAGAATAATATAGACGGAATCTGGATTCGTCCGTGAATAAACAATTCCTCATTCGTTGAATGTAGGATTGCGATGTTCTTCGGCCCATTGCCGTCTCGCACCCTATGATCCCTAGTTAACATTTCCGCCATCAGGCTATACACAGACTAACTGTACTTATGAAAATTATTTTCCGCTCATCTGCTGATTGATTACCTACTCATCATTATTTGTCATTCATTGGCCAATAAAAAAAAGATTACGCTGTTTGCGAAAAGCTGTCATATATACTCGGCATCAGACTCAAAGTGATCTCCAGAACCGTACTTGGATTTGACAAAGAAAGATCTTCCATTGTGCAACTTGTGCAACTTATGAAAAGTTATTTTCTGTGGAATAACATATTTTAACGAGATCCATATTCTGCTCATTATGAATTATGAAATTGAGGTAACTAAAACAAATATTATGAACATACAATTCAATAGAAATTCCTGTGGAGTGTACCTGAAGTGAAGTTTGTTAATATTCAATCAATGTTCCCCAATCTCAAAATAATATAACCTAACATTGAACCAAAGATTTATTTGGGATTATTGTCATTAGTTTCTTATGGAATTACATAAGTTACTCATATTCAACAATGGATTTGTTAACAATGAATAGAATTTAATCGACGTAAAAACTGTCATCTCACATATTTTTTGTTTCTGACCCGTTTTTTCTTCTAAAATATTAATCGGCATGCTAACTTTCCCGGACGGAAAACAGCTGTGAGATTTATTTTATTATTATTGTTTGTTTGCTTCAAATTTCTACAAACGTTATTAACACTGTTGATGGGGTTTCTTGTCCTTGGATTGAAATCTCAAAAAAAGTTCGTGGGTTAGAGGACAGGTATAAGACAACAATGCAATTTTAAGCCGACGTTTCGTCCATATATTCAGACTTCTTAAGGGCAACAAGAGAAAGCTTACTGAGTTAGGTTTACAGATTACACATGTTTTCAACAAACAACAGCAAGGACAATGACCTTTTTCAAACAATGAAATAAATCAAAGAATGAAATTTGCGTGAAATTTAAAAGATTAATATAATTTATTCACACAAGAAAAAATAATTACAGAGTATAATTTGACAAATGCAGCATTATTGCGAATAAACAAAAATATATCACGGAAGCAGTAGGTACTGCTTGTGTGTGGGCGTATATACCATGGGTATATACAAACAAATTATTCGAAAATACTATACTAAATTCACTAAAAATAAAAATCAAGTGAGTATACGATTATTGTGAGAGCAAGATAAGTATAATTATTAATACAGACTACCATACAATATTTACACAAATACACACACGTTCATATCACATTTACGCTTGTACACATTAAATAATCGCAGGTAATATAATTACGAATTATAGATACTGCATATATATAGTTCTGAACTTTCTAAGTGTTAATAATGTAGAAGACTTTCAAATGTATTTTTTAAATATTTTTTTTTATTTTTTTTTAAATTCAAAAGTGTAAACATGTAAAACGGAAAATAATAAATATCGAAATATAAAATATAAATATTAAGTAGTCCAAAATTTTAGAATACTAAAATATACTAATGTACAAGTACTAAGTGCATTTGGGATAACATTATGAATATCTAAAATTACTTTCAATTTTCAATTATTGACCGTATATAATGACGAGGCGATTGTTTTATAAATAGTTTTAAATCTTTTTTGAATCTGAATGCTGACGTTTCGTTTTGCAGTGTTTCGGGAAGGAGCTTAAATACTTTTGGTGCTAAAAATTGATAGCATTTTTGGCCTATTGATTTCGAAGCGAAAGGTACTAAATATTCATTTTTTTGTCTTGTAGTATAGGTATGAGAAGGTTTAATAAGTTCGGTCTTATTGGAGAACTGAGTTGTAGCGATGTGAGTAGTAGGTTTGAGCCGGGACTGGGTCCTCCTCATCCATGACCTTGACCATGTCCTTGACCTTGACGCCTAACCGCCCAATTGCAGCTCATTGCATTTGATCCTGACCTTTCCCTGTAACCTTGAGATGGAAAGGTTGAAGGTCGTGTATCATTGACATTGAAGTGCCCTGGTGATAGTGTGGTGTTTGCATGACCTTGGGGATTCATTTCTCGTTGACCTTGTAACACTAGTCGATGGGAAAGGGATCGCGCATTCATTTCAGTATGCATGAGAGTGTGGTACATGACCTTCGAACTAGCATCAGCGTTACTTTTCATATTCTTCAATCACCCTAACCACTGAGATGATTCATCAATGGGGGGGTGTGCACGGCTTTCGAGTCAACATCAACGCCACAGGTTTATTGATTTTTTCAAAGTCTTCAACAACTCTGCGATGATTCAAGGCGATTTGCATGACCTTGGACACTGCGTATGTGTATTATGAAATCAAATCAAGTGGGAGGGGGGGGCACACACTGGCTTACATATCGACCTTGTTTATGAGAGAATCATTCCATGTAGATTGAAGTTTGCTAGATTTGGAAAATGGATTTTTTCAATTTGTCCTTGATTCTTGATGTGTTGCAAGATTAGTTGGAATGTTTCATTCGATAACACTCAGTGTGGTGGGGGGGGTTTATTCCTTATAAAATGTGTGCGTGAATTCGTTGTTAATCAGAAGTTGAATTATAGTCAACAAAAAAACTACATCAGCTAGAAGTCAATTCAGTGAGTGCATTTTTCATCAGTGGAAACGTATCTTCATAAATTCGCTATGTCTCTTGCGAAAATAGATTTGGAAAAAATTAATTCCTCAATTATTGGTGCGGGGAGCCAAAAACATGAAATTTTAGAACAACGAACATTGTCATCATTTCCAATTAATCAAGTGTTCCAAATAATTTGTATGAAAGTTTGCAATACTCGATATGGAAGATCGATTTTAATAACATTACGCGATGATAATAATATTCTATTCAAATCTTGGCTAACCAAAAATATTTCAGATCAATTTGATTTGGACAGTGTCAAATGTATAAATAATTCCAATGGTTCGTATACAATAAAATATTTAGGGCAAAGTGTTCAAGAGTCATCTAGTTCGAGGACTCGAACTCTTGTCGAATTCAATTTCATTGAATAAAAATAATTTTTTTCGTTAGAATATAGTGATTTATGTAGAGATAGTTCCTCAATAAAAAAATGCATTCAACAGCTCTTCATTGGAATATTTCTACAAGTAAGTCAAATTATTATTATAATATCAATGGAATATATTAACAGTTCTTTTTTGTTTCAGTTTCCGACATACATTATTCAAGTCAGTATTGGATCAAATCAATCGATATTCAATCATCGAGAGTTTGAGCTCTCATATCAATGAAGATGACACCCAACCATTCTGAAACGTTGCTTCCCTAAAGATGAAGTCGCTAGATGTATGTGAAAAATTCAACTCTGGCATTGAGTTTCATGACAATCTACTGAAATATTGCAGTTATGTGGAAAAAAATTGACAAATGTGATTTGAATATGATTTACCATATCAAAAAACCTATATTCCATATCTTAAAATAAAACCATTGAAATATGAATTCTAATTGATCTCCCAAAACCCTAATGTTTTCATAGTTGAAAAACAGGCTTTTCAATACAGTTGTCGTTGATCAATGTATCTATTTTTCTTTACCAAAAAATATGACTGAAACCAATGAGTTTCTCCATATAGAATTGTGTTTATGAAACTCGTACAAAAAAAATTCATCATAATTGCTCCATTCAGAAATATCACATTGAGAGGGCATAGGATAAAATCAATTATATACAACAATTTTCTCAAAGAAATTCCATAGCATTTTTCACATGCATTTTTCCAATTATATACAACAATTTTCTCAAAGAAATTCCATAGCATTTTTCACATGCATTTTTCAGAGGTGAAAAAAGTTGAAATAATATTTATTCGTTAGTTGATTTTCGCTGAAAACGAAATGAATATTATTACAAGAATCCATGGATATTGCAGCTGCCGCCCAAATTATCTATGCTCGCACTATTGAATATACAGGCAACAATTAGAGGTATTCTCAACGGAAAACATCTGTTGAAGATGAGCCCATAGAATATTTCGCATTTATTGTTCATTTGGAAGAAACATTCAATGCGCCCTTAGTGAACGATTAGACATGCATCATTTTGGAAAAAGAAATTCTCATTGTAGTTTGTGGTTGAAAAATACAATGGAAAGCTGTTAGCAACCGCCCCCATCGGAATAGTTGACTTTCAAATTCATTTTTACTGAACAAGCTAGTTCTGTTTAGGCCTCGACGAAGAGGTGTCGTGATTATTCTTAAAAAGCGTTTTTTTGTTCAAAGTGATATCGTGTGTGCAATATATTTCTAAAACATTACCTACTAGTGTATTGGATTTTAGCGAGATCAGCTTATATGATTTTTTAAATTTTTTTTTACTGTATTTATATGTATGATATTTTTTTCAAAATATTGATTTTTTCGATCAGGTTGGCGTGTTCATAATTTTCATCAATAATTCTTGCGGTATTTTGTTTTCCTTCTATGATACATGAAACGTCCACTATTCAATCGAATTCATTCTGATATGTGTACATATCCAATCAAATCTTCTCCAGTGAGAGTGTGATATTATTTATTAAGCCTTTTTTTAAAGAATAATAGAAATACCCATAATTCCTCCAATCACTCTAGAAATAATTAATTTTACATTTTTCACATTTCGAATATCATTGAATACAATGGAGCAAAGCCTACAATAGTGTCATTACTGAACTCCAACATCATTCCTCATAATTGATAAATGCCCAAACCAAGTTCATATCACTTTTGTGTCACATATCAAAGATCTTATGAACCAAAAAACAATGAAATAGTAATCTACAACTGAAATCCTATAGCACACTACCTCGATTCGAGAATCAACTTCTTATTTCGTAAGAAATGTCATCCTTTCAATTTTCACAATCAGAAATTTAGAAAAACAACATCATATTTTCTATGTCATAATATCATAGAATAGAATGAAACGAATCCATGCATTAGTCGACAATTGATAATAGCAATGATTGTGCGTCAGTCCAATCGAGTAATATACATTCATATTTTTCCATATCTCAAATAACAATTAATATCATGAAGCAGAAAACTCAATGAAAGATAATATTGTCATTATCAAAGTTCATATCACTTTTGTGTCACATATCAAATCCATACATATTCATTCTAATATATGCCCACAGTCAAAAATGATTATGAAATTTGGATTTTGTAACAAAATAAATGTCAAACTGGAAAAAATGGTATGGTGATAAAATATCAGATCTACCAGGAAAAAATAGCTGCTTTTTTTTGCACTCCAATTTATTTATGCATACACTGAAAAACAGCTCATTCATAGTTGATTGAATTAATAAGCCACTAATAAATTATTTATTCAAATAATTTTAACAATAATTTATGACAAATAACACGAAAAAGCAAACTTTATTTGTATCATGTGTTTTATGAAGTATTCGAATTGTAAAATTTAATGATTACTATATAATTTTTCTTGGTTGACCTCTTTGGGGATCAATGAACATCACTTTTAAATATTATTCATTCAGATTTTTTCAAAAAATAATAGCATTGCTCCTTTAATTACTCGAGAAATTATTAATTTTACATTTTTTTCACACCTCGAATATCATTGAATAAAAAATATGGCAAAATAGATTTGTTGAAAATATAAACAGGATGTTCATAAAATCAGATGTGGAATCATCTGCGACTGAAAGATAAACTTTAGTCACTATCTTCCATCGTCAAGATAACCTCTTGTGGGGTATTCAATTGAGAATGTTTCCCTTTTCAACATGGCAGAATAATTCGATTCAGTGATGAAGTAGTGATGTATCCATAAAGCAATAGCCCAAAATATGAACGTCATAATTAAATATTTGATAAAAAAAAAATACTTGAAATATATTCAAGAAAATGATAGTATTCAATGTTCAAATTTATTTGATAGTTAAGATATACTGAATCTATTTAAAAGTACCAGAGATGTATTGAAAATAATTAGAATATACCGAGGGTATTGAAAATGCTGGCTTAGACTAGAAATATAGTGAAAATAAATGAAATGAATATAATATTTGGGATAAAAACATCAGATCAATTATGAGGAATGATCTACAAGAAAAAAACAGCTGCTTTTTTTGTGCCCCCAGTTTATTCATGCCTACACTAAAACAGCTTATTCATAGTTGATTGAATTAATAAGCCACTAATAAATTATATATTCAAATAATTCTTAACAATAATTTATAACAAATAACACGAAAAAGCAAACTCTATTTGTATCATGTGTTTTATGAAGTATTCGAATTGTAAAATTTAATGATTACTATATAATTTTTCTTGGTTGGGCCCCTTTGGAGATCAATGAACGTCAACTTTTTTTGCGCATCCAATTTTACAAACACCCATATATTTTTTCCAGCAAACGTCAGTATATATTACGGATTCGTCATTATATAAGTGGTGCAGCTGTCGGATTTGAGCAATTTTCTGAGCATTTCTAACACAAGCTTACCTTATTAGAAGCTCATTCGTCATGGAAGGCAAAGTACAAATTTTAGATATGCTGGCGTCTATTGATATTAACAATTTCGATTTAATTGAAGTTAATATCAATGATGAAACAGGAGAAATGGCGGAGGTAGTGGAACAAGATGGTGTTGAGGATTCTGAAGCAGATGCAAATGAGAATGGCGCGGTTTTAGGGAATGATCAACATGCATTTGTTGATGACAACATAGGAGAGTTGGTTAGACGATTCCAGGACTTAACCATGGAACAATCAAGTGGTTGTGTGGTTTGCTATTCAGTAACATTTGTGGCGTTAAAAACAATTGAGGATAGTATCAAAAAACTATGCACACCATGTTTCAATTTATACACCATCAGGCATCATAATGCAGATGCCACATATAGCCATATAGATGAGCACACTACTTGCGGTTTTGGTGAAATTGAGCAAAATTATTGTCAAGTGTGTGAGACTGCACTCTTTCTGATAAGACCGCGAGATGTGTGTGCTACATGCAATAGTGATTAATTCTTCATTTGTGATGAAATTGACAAAAAAGTGGACGCATATATAATTATTGGATAATGTACACTTGACATTTCATCATCGTTTTTAATTCCCATATATTTTTTTTCGCAGTTTTTAATCCAATTTCCATATAGCTATATAGCAAATTTATATTTTCTAGAAATAAAGTCCCACATTTCATATCGGTCTTTATATTAATCATTCAACTCGCAAAAGTGTGATACTATATCAATAAGTTATGCAATATTTGATTATTTTTTTAGTTAGAAATGCAAGTGGTGACCTTGTTTTTTTGAGTAAGCCAAAAATGTTCGAAAGAAATGCAAGCTCACTTCGACATCGAATCGGGGATGATGCACTTTTACTGCAGTAGGTGGGGAGAAATGGGAGGAGATTATGTGATATTGATTTTTGAGTCAACTGAAAACCATTCGATAGGAATGCAATGTCACTTTGACATCGAATCGGGAATGATACACTTTTACTGCAGTAGATGGGGAGGAATGGAAGGAGATTATATGATATTGATTTTTGAATCAACTGAAAACCATTCGGTAGAAATGCAAGGTCACTTTGACATCGAATCGGAAATGAAACAAGTTTTACAATATAATTTTTATTTCGATATAAAATATGATGATGAATGCTAAACAATTGCATTTTTTGAGACCCATGAATTGTGTTCATTGGAAAAACCTAACCATTTAACAAAAACGTTTCGTCCTTTTCTCTTCAACATCTTCTCGACAAGGTAAACGTCAGGATTTTGTGTTTTCTGCAATTCAGCTTCATAGAAGGAGCCTTGAATGGGATTCTTATCCATGTCTTCGAGAATGTATGTTGGTGGGTAGGTGCTATTGACTTTGACGACTTTGAATAATTCCGTGGTGAAGTTGGCTTCATAACCCTTTTCGAATAAATTTTTATATTTGCTAATACGAACTATGTCATTCACTCGATATTTTGGCTTTAATTTTTTCATCTTCTTTCCTTTATTGTTCTTGATGATTTTCAACTTTGTGGTGGTTTTAACATCGATGGGTTTCATACCTATTCTACGATGTTTTTTATGGTTATATCTATGCGTTATGATTGAAAGTATTTCAACCATTTATGATTTCCATTCATTGAAAACTCCTTATAGATCCAAGTTTTGATTGTTCGAATTACTCTTTCAGCATGGATTTTGTAGTACTAAAAGTGAATAATGTTTAATACTTTTTCGCTCCATCAATGATGAAAAATTGCTATTGTAAAATTCCTTTCCTTGATCGCTTTGCACATGTTTAGGAGAATATTTAGCATCTTTCAATACCATCTCCATGGCATCAGTTATATCTTCACCGGTTTTTGTTTTGACTAGTTTTGTCCACAAATATTTAGAGTAACAGTCAATGACCACCAAAATGTATCGATAACCTTCATTCATTTTGGCATAAGGTTGAAATTCTGCCAAATCTATTTGCCACAAATCTCCTTTGCCTTTGACGACAGTTGATCTTCTCTGGAAGTTACGACGAGCCGGCTTATGTAACTCGTCCACAATATGACGTTTGATATTATTAGTCATTCTTCCTTTCTGATGATGTTGTTGCACACACAAACACACGCCCTTCTTAGATGATATTGCAAGGATTGATTGTTCAATATAGTTGCATCAATATATAATACCTTCTTCACGTAGCTCTTCTATTATTGATATAATCTCATTCTCATGTCCTGTGTGACCGGATGCTTTCGAAGCAACTAACAATCGTAAACGATCCACCAATTCTTTGGGTTTATTCCAGTATACATAGTTTTTCGGTTTTGTTGTAAACACTCTCTGTAATTTTTTCATTCCTTCACCACTTTGATTCAGAAGTGTATTGGAATTATTTCTCGATTTCATTAGTGGCTTTATGACTTCTTGATATTTCTTTGATTTTTGTATCTAATTCCATTTTTCACTTCGTACTTTTTGTACAATGCTTGTAAAATCCAAAATTTCGATATATGTGTTTCGAATTTTGCATCTCCAACTCCAGGCGGATTCTTGAGGAATATCAAGTTATATAAATCTGAAGTGCCAGGGTATTGACGTAATTGCATAGTACCATCCCAAAAGGAAATATTTCCATCATCAAAACGGACTTCTAGATTTCCCATTTTTAGTGTTTGTGTTGATGGATCTACCCTCACACCATAAATCGTATCATATGCACTATTACCGTTTCTTATATTTTGCAAATGTTGATTTACTCTCAGCCATCGGTGGAAGATTCACCTCCGTACTCATCAATGATGAAGTGGGTGTTTCGAATAGGGTAGTTGCAGCTATTTTCTCACCATCCACATCTTTGATGGTTTCATTATCAATATCTGGAAATGATACATCACTACTGAAAGTTTTTTTTCCAATGGGGGTGCTGGTTCGAATGGATCGAGGAGATGTATACGCTTTCACAATAGCAGCAGAAGAAAGAGCATTGAGTGGTTTTGTGATAGGATCATAAAGTTTTTCGAGGGCAATCTTTCTTCCACATTTCCACTTTGATGGAATTGAATTTTTGTCGAACAGCTTCGGTTGCTTGAACTAGTTGACGTTTTAAATCCATTTTGGCTTCTAACATTCATCTCTCAAAAGATTCATTATTTTGATGTCACAACGACAATGCAATGACAATGCGATGTCTATGTGTTTATTGTAGCGACCTTGACGGAGTTCGATGAATGATTAAGTCTTTTCGAATTGAGATGTCAAGGATATATGAAACTGTCGAATCCTTTGCGGTATCGTCCATCACATAATTTTCGATCTTTATCGATGACAAGGAATCCATACTGATCATCCCAACATTTCACACACATCATTTGAAATTCTTTGAACGTGACATCGGGCGAGACATGATCAGAGAAAATGTGATGTAAGTTCATCTCGTCTTGCTTGAATATGATGATGAAGTTTGCATTGTCACGCACTAGCTGTTTGGGAACTCGTGAATAGGTCTGTGCTAGATAGAAGCAATCAACATCTTTATGGCGTCCCATACAGAAATATGATCGAATAATATCCTGCTTTTCACAAATCACATCATCAAAAATGAACACCGAATGTGGTTTGGCATCAGAGGGTTGCACAATGTCTGCATTATTACTGAATGTAAAAAAGCCCAATCCTTTTATTGGCGCTAACACATTGCGCAAGTATTCATATTTTGGTTGATTCAATGACTTTGAATAGAGATACACGTTTGCAAATCCGAATCCTTGTGGATGTGGAGTGAGATATCATCCCATTAGTTTTCCCGCAATTTGACGGACCGATGATTAGCGATCGAACAGATGATGGAAGTAGGGCCATGTCTCAACGAGTTCGCTCCATTTAAGCCAGTCCCGATTTTCTCATCCAAATTATCTACCGCAAAATCTTCTTTCTGTTTTGACAATGCGCATTGCTTGGCAGTTGACACTTAATAATCAGCATTTTATGAAACATATTTCATTTAAATGTCTACTACCGTACGGAACAGACGTAAAAGGATCGGTGTCGCATCCAATAAAAAAGGTTGCGGATTTGTGAATTCAATAATCAATAAGCTACCATTTGAACTGCATTTACCTGGGGGCTATCAATATTGTGGACCCGGCACCAAGTTACAAAAACGACTGACTCGCAACGATCCGGGCATCAATAAATTGGATAGGGCCTGTAAAACACACGACATTCAATACTCGGAGAATCTCAACGATATTGAAGCTAGGCATAAAGCGGACAAACAACTTGAATACAGTGCTTGGGATAGAGTCAAATCAAAGGACGCAAGCATTCGTGAGAGAGCAGCGCACTACTCGTCACCAACATAATGAAAGCAAAAGGCGTTTCTGGTATGGGTTGTAATGTAGACAATGTCAAACGAAGGAGGAAAAATAAATCGAAGAAAAATGGGCGAAATAAAATCAGAAAAGTGAAAGCTGGAGGTAATCAATTGTGACAAACAATAGAAAGATGGCCACAACAATGGCATTGAAAGCAGCTCGTAAATATTTGAAAGCAGCAGGCGGAAAGAAAAAAATTCGGACACCTCGCATAATACCTATTCCGAAAGTTGGTGGAATTTTACCATTGATTCCAATTTTTGCCGGATTGTCTGCATTGGGTAGTTTGGCCGGTGCTGCTGCAGGTGTAACTAGAGCCATAAACTCAGCAAGGGTGAGCAGGGATGGTTTGAAGGAAGTACAACACCATAACAGAAAGATGGAGGCGATAGCTTTGGGAAAAAAGGGTAGTGGCATATTCTTGAAACCATATCGCAAAGGGCTCGGTATCTATCTCAAACCGTATACATCAAAAAACTAATTGATGCCCTACCTCTTGAACCTCTCACAGATATCGATCTGACACTTTATGCCAAACAATTGAAAATTCCACATTTTCGTGGTGTGTTCATGCGTGATAATTTGCCCACCTCAGGACCACATAATCATGAAACAGCCATCATCAATTTGGATGGAATCAGCGGTCGAGGAACACATTGGGTGGCATACAGGAAAATTGGAAGAGTTGCAACATATTTCGACAGTTTTGGAGATTTACCCCACCAGTGGAGTTGATCCATTACTTCCGAAAAGGTGACATGCAGTTGAAAAAATTACGTATAATTATGAACGTGAGCAGAAATACAATACAGTTGTGTGTGGACACTTATGCTTGAAGTTTGTCACTCTTCCAATCAACCGAAAAAAAACTATAATGGATTTCACGCCAGAAATGGATCGAGAGGCTATTAAGAGAATGGGGCACTCCTCATCGCATATTCAAGATTACGTAGCTTGAAAAAAATGAGTAGAGATCAACTTGCAGATAGCCCAAAGAGGTCATGATTTCTTGTGCAGCTAATGAATTGCTCGGTTTGGGAAAAACTTCCCAAACACCTTCAAGAGGATATTGATATTTTAAAATATTGCAATGAACATCATATGGACAATGCAAGTGTTGGAACATCAAATTCCAGGATGTGAATGACGGATCCATACCTCGAAAACTATTTTGCTGTTATTGCAATATCGATGATTGTAATATTGGTGCCAATAACAATCAAGTTGAAATGGGACACACAATGCCACCGAGGAAACGAAGAAAATTATATCACATGTTGTGAACAAAATAAAATGATTTGTTATCATATGAATGCAATCAGTCATGTCACGAAAGTTCGAGCTACAAGCTGTTGGATCCAGTGTCTTGAGTGCAGACTTCTACCCACCCATTGAACTGGATAAGAATAGCCGTTATGGATTGGGGCTTTGGGATTCCATGGATGCAACACAATCCACAACATCACGGAAAAGAACAACTTGATCTATTTTGCCATCCCTTTAGAGGAAACTACACTCAGTATGATACATTGGATAGAAATTCCAAGTGGCGCATATGAGATAGAAGAAATAAATGCTGTTATTCAACGAGAACTTGAATTCCACGTATTTCATGGCGCAAACATGATGACACCACACTGGATGAATTGTTCAGTCTTCGAGCAAACAATAATACATTCAAATGTAGATGCAATCAAAGATGTGGTGAACCTGAAACATGAAAACTCAAAGCATCCCTGTTGGGATTCGAGAAAAAAAAAGAACAGTGCAGATCGCATGCATGAATCTACATCTCCTGTGAATATTGTACCAGTGAGACTCTTCGATTGGATTGTAACATCATTTCAGGATCATACATAAATGACGAAAGAACCATATCCTTTTTTTCATTCGATGTTGATGTTGAGCCGGGTTATAATATAACAAAAGAACCAAACAACATTATTTATATGCCCATCAGCCCGGAAGGACGTCAGTTCATCGACAACATTACTCTACGCATATTGGATCATCGAAATAATCTCATTGATTTCGGTAGTGTGGAAAAAAGAGTTGTCATTTGGAATTGAAGAAATTGCAAAAAGCAGAATGTAATGGGTTTTGCTACAACAAACGACAAAACAGTGAATACGGGGAGATTTTCACCAGACAAAGGTCATCGTCCATCAAATATCGTAAAAAAAGAAAAGGTTTGCCAGGGAAGAAGGTCATTCGACGAGTGTAATGAGCAGCACAGACATACATTATCAGCGAGAGACATTAATTTTCTGAAATCTATTGGACTCAGAATACGAAATAAAAATGGTACTCGAAGCAAAGTGACAAGTTGAATTTTTTTCAATGAACCAGTGGTCGATCATTCTCTCATAAGTCTGCACGAGCATACCTATAAGCCGTACGGATCACCATTGTTTAAAAATTCAGATGAAACGGAATTGCAATCAACAATCAAGATGTAATACTGGACATTGCCGACAGTTTCATTTACATTGAGGAAAATTCATTCCAAAAGAAGTGAACAAAGTATGCTATCTTTCCAACAATGCTTGGCTTCCTCTTTGATGATCCGCTAGGGAAATGGGTGGTGAGCAAGTTGCCGTTGTTCGAAAACCAGGTATAACATCCACAATGAAGAATATGGTTTCATTTGGTCAATCACACTCCACATGCTTTTTGACAACTGGATGGGACTTTCCGACACAAAACAACACATCATTGATGCACCCAGTCATTTATTCAGTGGAAACTTCCTCTCAAATATTTGATGGGTTTTGCTTGAGGATTATAAGAAGAGCATTCTGAATGCAAAACAAGAACTGATTTTGATTATACCCTCGTTCATTCAAGAATTCATATATTGAGACGTTGATGCCTCTTTGGAAATTACAAAGATTGAATGGAAAATAAAACATGTTGTAACCCGATGACAAGCAGAAGCTCAAATTATTCCGGGATCAATAAGAGCGGTCTAAATTCGAAAATCAAGTTGGCTTATCGTATGTGGGATCTTTATGAATTACCTTCATTACCAGCACATCTTCGGATATATGGGCAATAAAACAACCAACACTTTGGAAACACCTCGCTTCATAATTATTGGTTTCAAAATACTAATGCATCCGAAAACAGAACACGGGACATGACAAAATTCATAAATGCAGACATAAATAACATCCGAGTGTTTTTTGAACTCTGACGTCTACCCATATGAGCGTTGGAATCTGGACTATTCTCTTAGTTACTATGCATATGGGACTTTCAACGTAGTTATTATGACAAAGATATGAGTGAACCTCTTATGGACCTTGAAGCATTTCAACAGAATCCCCCGTTCATCATTGATTGTTTACATCAACCGAATGCAAATCGTCACAGTGGATATCAAGCTGGAGTTCGAAACAAGAAAAAAACAAATTTCCAGCCAACACGAAAGTTCTGCACTCATTATACATGATACCTTTTTTGACATACAATGCATTGGATGGTTCTGTTCGTAATTATAATAAACAAAAAAACTTGAATTATATAATTTTTTTTTTCAATTATATTGTATTCATGATGTGTAATAAATACTTTCGAAAATATGTTTTTTATTTCAATAAATTACAATTACATATTATACATGCTTCGATAGAACGAAGTTGTCCCAAAGCAACATTACATCCGAAACATTTGAATGAAGGAGTTGTCGGTGTGTGAATCTTGTGGATTTCCACATGGTCATATGTCCCCTGAAGATATTGTAAGTCATCAAATATCTGCGGAAGCACCAAGCATAGATATCTCACTCCAAATATACCAACTCTAACTTCCACAAGCGAAACGATATAGCAAGCTCTGCCATCCATCCGAGTTGGACAAAGTGTTCTTCCTCACTATCACATCATTGTTTGAAGTCATCCTCAATACCTTCATCATCGTCGCTCGTAGGAGGAGGATTTCTTCTTCTTCAATCATCATGTCTTCCACATAAGCACCCTCGAAATCTTTAGTATAGGTTCAATTGATTGTCTATAATTGAAATCATTTGAAGATTATTCTCGATGGAATTAATTGATTATTATATTCTGCCATCTTCGGTATAGGAATACTTAAGAGAACAGGATATAGTTATTTATATAGTTGGTCTCCACTTTCAAGCGTGAATTATGCTGCGGTGTGCTTGGACAACCCACCACCCACTAGAATGCTTATGAATATGAGTCTGGAGAGAGGAGAGAATGTTGAAATTACTGTATGTATGCTCCACCACACCTTCTTGACAGATAGAATTGTACAAAATTTCCATAGTTTCCTCGTTTCTGTTGTTTCAGTAAACATGAATTCCCAAGTTGAGAAGCTCGAGGCCGACCAACAACATGGTGGCTACCTGGTGACGTGTTGGTCGGGGACGTCACGAAGATGGACCAGTTCAATTAATCCATGTATCATCCACAACGTTGGATGAGGAGGAGATAAATTGAATTGGAATAATGGGAGATATATGCCGGAGATTGTTGGTTCCCCAAGGCGATGGGAATCAGATGCCCCCCATCAAAAAAAGTTGATAAAACAGAATTATGATGTCAACATCAATGATGGGGGCCCCCAAGGAGCCCCGATGATTTTTTTTGAATATGTGGATCCAATTTCCCCAAAATTGAAAATGGGAAGGGGGTGGGGACTCCCGGGTTTGGGAGATGGGCCCCATCGGGGGTTGTTTTGTGGGGAACGGGGCCCCAGGGGGTTCCCACTCCCCGTCAGGTGCCCTTTTCCGGTTTTCACCCTCAAAAAATAAAAAAAAAAAAAAAAAAAAAAACTGGAATAAATCATTTTTTTTATGGTTTATAATTGTTTATTTCTCAAAAAAACATTTAAATATTTTTTTTTTTTTCCAGTTCATAATTTCTTTTATGGGGAAACTTCCCCCGTGAAAAGTCTCCAGGGGGGTGGTTTTAAATTTGGGGGTTCAAAATAAATTTTTTTTTTCCTTTTTCCAATCTTCAACCTTTTTACACAGATCGTCATATTTTTTCCACCCAAAAGTTTTGGGGTTTTAATTTTTTTTGTAGGAACCCCAAAGCCCTTTTAGATATCTCTTAAACCCCAACCCCCCATTAGTGTGGTGCTTTCGAGAATTTGTTGTTTAGCAAAATTTTTGGTTTTTTTTTTCGAGACGATGTGACATTGGGAGTGATGATCATTAGTACATTTTTTTTTCCAAAAATTTTTTATTAATTTTTCTCACCCTTTTTCCAAAAGGAAAACAAAGCCACACTTTTTTATCAATGGAATAATGTTTCCCCTTTAAATAACACTACCCCAAAAAAAAAATTTTTCCCCAAATTTTTAATATATAACGTTTGAGTGTTTTGAAATATAAAATTATTTGTTCGTCATTTCCCATCCAATAATTTTGAAAAAGGGGGCCAACCTACTGTCTTCGTTTATTGTAAAATATTGATACCCAAAAAAGAATCAATTATGTTTTGGCAATTAATATTTTTTTCATGGGATCACATTGATAAAACAAAAAAAAATTCCCCCCATCCCCCCAAAAGGGGGGGGTTTGGTTGTATTAGGAATGATGAATCGCTTTTTCGTCATAAAAAAGGGAAAACGCCACTTTTTTTTCTCAATTCAGTAAACATGTCGTGAGATGCTTCTGAATGAATTAAATTTTTAAAAAAATTTTCCACCATTTTTGGGTTTTTTTAATCATAAGAGTAAAAATTGGTTCCCCTTTTCACTGATTTTTTTACCCCCTTTTTGCCCTTTTTTAACCCCAGTTGCAAGCGATTGTACATAGTTTTTTTGGGACCAGTACCATAGAAATTTTAATTTAGGATCATTTAAACCCCCCTTTAAATTCCCCAAGACTGAATTTTTCAGGTATTGAATTTATTATGTTAATGTAATTAGATTTTTAAAAAATTTATATTGCTTTTTTTGAACCCCAAAAAAAGTTTGTATTTATTTTTTAAAAGAGCGGCTGTGTCGGTATACAAAAAGAAAAACATTCTTGAAAACTCTCTTTAATAAATTCAAGAAAAATTTTATAATAACTGTTTTGGGGTAACCCCCAAATACAAAAAACCCAAAACTTTGGGGTTTTTTCGTAATGCACTTTAAAATTTTTCCCATTTGAATGAACAAATTTTTTGGAAAAAAAATTCGCAATTTTTTAAGTTTGGTCGGGGAAGGAAGGTCTCGCACCCATCTTCTGCGAAATTTTTCCAATGTGTGATAATCTTCTAACTCTATTGCCCCAAGTTTTCCCTTTTTTTTCCATAAACTGCATTGTTCATTAGTTTATAAAAAACTTTTCTCAGATTTATTGTTGGACCTATTACGCATTTGGGTTTTGGATCGATGTAAACTTCATCCAACATGACTGCTTAAATCTCAATTTTTCTGTGAGTCATCAGATTAAACCATTATTTAAGGCCTGTTTCAAGTTCTTATAGTGGACTATATAATTTTCCTTTGTCATTTTTAAAATTTGGGGAACAATTTTTTATTTTATTTTGCCATTGGGAGGAGTCATGCTTTCCCCCCCGAAACGGAAGATCTGGGGAAGTTTATCATGCAACTCTTTGGGGGGAATGTATATCAACCTCAAGAACATATCCCCATGAATTATTATCTCCACATCCATTATGTCCAAGTTTTTAATTTCTTTTTCCGAGTTAAACCAAGGAATTACCGGGGAGAGGTTGTGACATGCCATGACCTAAAAAATTTTTTGCATCCAAAAAATGAAATGAATGATACGGTTCATTGGGATCGAAACCCCGGGAAAAAAATTTTTATTTGCTATATACTTTTCACTGCAATTTGATTAAAAACCCCACTTTTTCCTTTTTTTAAAAAATTTATCCCCATCAATGTCGGTTAAAAGTTGTTAACATTTTTTTTAAAATTTAACATTTAAAACCAAGATAATCCCCAAAAATTAAACTGAGCGGATCCCCAATTATATGTTCCCAAAAAACCTTCCCCAAATTCCAAAAAATCACAAACAGTAATACATCAGACTTTAAATATAAATCCAATATTCTCCCCCCAAATCTTTTTTACTCGAACAGATCCCCAAAAAAAGTTTCTTTTTTGAATAATCTTTATCGGATACATGTTCTTCATTCAAATTTTTTATAGAATTATTTTCGTCGGTAGATTTTGGGAAAATTCAATTTTTTAAAAGCCCCCCAAAAAAAATAAAAAGGGGAAAAAAATTTTTTTCCCCCTAAAAAAGGAAAATTTTTGTTTAGGAAAAACTTCCCCAAATCTCTCCTTTTGCCCCCTCCAAAAATTAGCCCCCAACCCAACGAATTCAAAAGGTTTTAAAATATCGATAACCCTTTTTTTAAATAATAAAATTTTAAATTTTTTCCCCTTTATTTTGATAGCTTTTATAGATATTTTTTGGGAAGATATGTTTTTCCCCTTTTTTGAGGAATCCCCATCAACCCTGTTTTTTTTCCCCATAAAACCTTTATGAAAATGGAAATGTAAGGGGTCATATTGTGAAAAAATTTCGGAAATAAAATTTGGGGAATTTTTAAAAATTAAATTAATGCAGAATGTGAAACTGGATATTTTTTTTCCCTGAGATGGCAGTGGTCTCGGCTCTGACATCACCCTTTTTTAAAAAAATTTTTTCCTATACCCCCCTGTGGTGGCATTATGGAATTAATTTTTTTCCCGGCTTTGCTCATGCATGGGTTTTCCCATATTTTAAATGTTGATTGAAATTTTCTTTAAATCGTCTTGGGGTTCGCATTGTGAAAAAAACCCCTTTCACATCACCAATTTTCTTTTTATGGTTTTTTCAGTAAAAATTTTTGCCATTTAAAGGTTTTTCTTTTAGGGATTTTGGGAAATTAGCCCCCCGTTAGAATAGGTTGTACAGATTCGAAATCTGATATACAAAAAAAGGCAGTTTCATTTGTCGTTGAAATTTTCAAACATAAAACTGTTACCGGCCACCATTTTTTCCAATTTATTGACCCCCAAAATCAGTTGGGGGATTTTTTGTAGACAAGATCAAAACCCTGCACCCCGGGGGCCAAAAGAAACCCGCCCTTTGGGGAAAAAACAATAAGCATCCATCACAGAAATATTTTTTTTGTTATGTGCCAAATTTTAAAACCCAAACCCTTTTTAAAGATTTTTTATCCAACAATAATGACTATTTCCCATCTCATCAGTGATAAAAAAATTTTACATGTCTTCCAGAGAAACCCAAAAGGCCCCCAAACCCCCATATTGAACTTTTTTTTTTTTCTTTTTTTTAGACCCCAAAACCCTACACATTGATTGAAATTTTCTTTTTTAAAACTCAAACGTTGTTATATCTCGCAATTTAACGGGGAAAAATTTTACCGGGCACACCCCAAACGGTATTATAGGGGGGGGATGACGTCTCCGACATTCTATTGTTTGGGGGAAAACTTTTATGTCCCTGTTGGGGAAACAGCATTGGTCTTCATTTTTTCACGTTTTCCACGCCTTTTCCCCAACCGATGATTCCGGGAAAATGATGATCCGCCAAGGGACTTTTTTTTTTATATTCACCCCGGGAACGGGGAATTTTTTTACAACTCCATCCCCCGGAAAAAATTACTTTTATGAAGGGACATTTTTTTTAAAGAAATAATTTCCCCTAACCCGGGGAACCCCCCTCAAATTCCGTAGTTTTGGGATGATGATATCCGGGGAAAGTTTTTAATAAAAAACCTTCAAATCGCTGGATCGATCGGGAAAAATTGGTTTTGGGGGGGTTGGGGAAGGTTTTTGGCGTCAATTTTCCTTTTTTGGGGGTTGGGGCAAGAAAATTTCCCCAAAGCCTCCATGTTGACCTTGATCGAGTGGGGGAATTCGATGGTTTTTTTCCCAAAGTCCCCAAGACTCTTTTGGGTCCATTTAAAAAAAGGGCCCCACTCAGGGGTACAATTTTTGCTACCCCCCCAACTTACGCGGCGAAAAATTTTTTGATCATGTACGCCCCTTCCCCAAAGGACAAAAAAATTTTTCCTTTTGCTAATGTTCTATTGTGCAATTGGTTTTTCGATTGGGTATTGTCACATTTTTAACATTCACATGTATAAATGGTGGCGATTTTGGGGGGGGGCAACTGGTGATGGGTCTCCATTTCCATTTTTCCCTTTCATACGTTTCGGGGTTAAGGGCCACCTCGAAACTTCCGCTTTTTGGGGCGCAGGTTATCACTTTTGGGGAATGATTTACCACAATCCCAAAAAAAACATCTTTTTTAAATCTTTTTAAAGTCGAAATACAAAAACCCCAATGATTGCGTACTCCGCACCCTTTTATGTAAAAGGTGCAAGGTTTTTAAATTCCCCCCCCTTTAGGATGTATGGGGTGTATCCCAAAAAAAAAAAAAGTTACGGTGGGCGAAAAGGGCCCCCTATGAAAAAAATCAATATCCCCAACCCCATACCCCCTTTTTAATCGCATCGCTATTTTCCCGGTCCAAAAAGGCATGATGAACCCCCGCAGAGTTTTTGGAGAATTTTTAAAAAAACAAAGACCCGTGTTGGCCGAAGGCCATGCAAAAAAACCCCCTTGATGAATCATCCAGTGGTTTTGGGGAAAAAATCAATAGTCCTATTACGCAGGTTCAAGGTCATGATGAATCATCCCCAGAGTTCCCGGAGACTCAAAAAAAACTTTTGCCCCGTTTTGGGGTTAAAAGGGGCCAAAAACCCCTTTTTATGAACCCTCCCCAGTGGTTAGGGGGGTTGAAGAATATGAAAAGTAACGCTGATGCGGGGTTGAAGGTTATGCCCCCCTCTCCATATTAAAAAGAATGCGCGACCCTTTCCCCACTAGCGAAACAATAACGAGAAATGAATCCCCCCCCTGCAAACACCACCCCCAAAACCAGGGCACTTAATTTTAATGAAAAGACCTTCAACCTTTCCTTTCCCAAGGGCCAAGGGAAAAAGGCCCGGGGCCCAAAAAAAAAGTTTTTAAATTTGGGGCCCTTGGCGTAAAAAGGAAAAGGCATGGTAAAAAGGCATGGATGAGGGGGGACCCAGCCCGGGTAAAACCCTTTTCTACTGATGTGGTTAAAGAATATTTTCATATCAAACTTTTCCCCGACTCTTTAAGAGCATCATTTTGCATCTGTTTTTTTGAAAAGGCCCCCCTTGGAAATCTTTTTTTGCAAAACCAATGGTTTTAAAATATGTTTTAGAAACCCCCATCCAACTTCCCTTTTTTAGGTGTAAACCCATCAAATTTTGGGAAAAAAATGTTGACGTCTGGTTCCAAATATGTTTTCTTTTTTTCCTGAATCTATATAAAATACATCGTATTTTTTTTTAGATAATCTATTTTGGGGTTCTATTTGAGGTGTTTATCAATCACTATACCAAGATCCACCCCTTTTTCCCGCCGACAAAATTGGAAAAATTATTCCGGGGTTGAAATTTGATTAAAAAAGTGGGGGAAAGGTTTTTTGCTGCTAAAAAAGGAAAAAAAAAGGTTTTACCCCAAATTAATTGAAAAAATCTATAATTCAGCCATTTTATTTAGGAAAAAATCATTTTTTTTTTTTTATGTTTTAACTCCTGCCAGGTGTCATTTTAAGAACAGGACAGCCCCCTCCCCAAAACTTATTTTCACTTTCCGGGCCCCCGTGAAGAATAGATTGTTGGGGAAAAAACATTTTAAAAAAATTTAAAGGGGACTTTCGGGGACCCCAAAAGTAATAATTTTTTCCCTTTTTCCAATGGGGTTTTTAAATTTTGCACTTGTTTTTTTTTTTCCCCGTTAGATATGTTTTCCTTAAAAATTGTAACTGTACCCCCTTTTTACCCATATCCTCTGGGTTCCAATAAAAATGGAGGGGGTTTAACAGTATCGGGGTTTTCCCAAACTCAATACCCGATGGAAGGTTTTTTTTCCCCAATCTATAGCCTTGTATTTTTTCGAACTGTTAGTTTTTTTATAGCACCCTTTTATTTGGGGTTTTCCCTTTTCTGAACCCAAAAATTTAATCGGGGAAAAAAAGTTGATTTATTCAGAAATAATTCAATCTTTTTAAATTTTTTTCCCTTAATGTTTTTTCAAATTAAAATATCAATGCTATGGGGGGATAATTTGAACGCTTTTAAAATTCATTTTACCCAAAAGATTCATTGATGATAAAATGAAGCGGAATTTTGAGGGGAATTTTTCTAAAATTTTTTTATTGTTTCTGATTTCAAATCGTCATTATGTGGATATAGGTGAGATACATATCTATTGTAAATTTTAAGATGGTTTTCCCAAAAAATTTTTTAAAAAAAAAGATTGCTAATAATTTTTTCCCATTCCCCTTTTGAGCCAAAAAATTTTTTGTAAAAAAGGGTAAGTATTTTTCCCATAAATTCCTTTTTGGAATTAAAAATAATAATAATTTTTAGCTAACTCCTTTTTTTTTCCCCCACGTTGCTTGTTAATTTTTTAAACCCCCAAAAAAACCGCTCTTAATTTTATATCTTGTCCAGATAACCCCGGGTTAGGAAAAATTGGGCCCCCAGCCACCGCTTGAGTCAAATTTTCCCCCAAAAAGGTAAAATATTAAATAATTTTTTTTTTTTTGTGGTTTTTTTTTTTAAAAAATATCCCCTTGGTTTTATAACTAAAAAATATATCCCCCTTTGAGGAAGTTACCAAAGGTTTTCCCCCCCCCCAAAAAACGTTTGGGGAAAACATTTTATCGTGATATAGTCTATACACTACCATTTGTGGGGGAACTCGATGAAATAAATATTTTTTTTTTTCACTGGTTGTTCTTTTAAACAATATAAATATTCAACTTTGCCTCCCTCAGGCTTTTTGGGGAAAAAATGAACTGGCTGTTGTCCGAAGAAGTCTAATATTACGAAAAGCCTTTTAAAAACTGGGGTTTCATCTTATACCCACGAACTTTTTTTCTTATTAACCACTTTCCCAAATATATCCCTATTCAACGAATAACGTATTTTTTGGGGAAGAAAAGGGATTTTTGGGGTTTAGATAAAGGTTTTTAAAAATTTTTTTCACAAAAAAGTAACTTTTTTTTATCTGATGATCCATTTTAAAATATCAATTTTTGGGGAAAACCCTATTTTTTTTTTAAAATTTTTTATAAATTTTTTAAAAATTTTTAATGTGCTTTTTTTAAAAAATCACCGGTGATTCCAAAAAAGGTGCAGAAGGAACTATAAATGGGGGGTTATGAATTAATTGTTGGGGAAAATTTAAAAGAAATATTAGTATTGGGGGGTAAAGCCGGTTTGATTTATGTTCCTAATTTTTTATTTGTGGGACTGAAACCCATTCACATATCTTGAAATTTTGTTTTTTTCTCCCTTTTTTAAAAGTAAAAAAAACCTAATGACAAAATTTATGGAACCTATTGTTAAAAATCAACGAAAAAGGTTGGGGAAAAATAAAATGGGGAAAATTTTTTTGTAAAAAAAATTTAATTTTGAATTTTAAATTTGGGGGTAAATATCAACCACCCCCGAACTACCCCGCCCGAATCATTTTTTAAATTATTCGCAATGAAATCATATAAATGGGGTTTTTTTATCATTCTCGAAAAAAAGGGAAATGGAAAATTGTTTGAATTAACCCCAATGGGTTTTAAAAAACATGCCCCTTTCAAAAGGGTTCATAATGTCGATATGTTTATTTATCCGGGGGGTTTTTTGAATTGGGGTTTTCGGCCCCCGTCAAATCAGTTTATCGGAAAAGGAAAAAAGATACAAAGCAGGGTTTTATGAAAATTATGGGAGTTCTTAAAACATAGCATTCATTCTGCAAAAAAGAGTTTCATTGTTCGAAAAAAAATCGAACAATTTTTCATTATCGAAATGGGGAATAAAATTATTGTTGCTGATTTTGTTTTCCCCTCACACCCTTCAAAAAAATATTTACGGGACATAGAAATTTTAAAAAATATTTTATAGTGGGACGGCATATTATCTTTCAGTTTGGAATTTAGCATCTTTTCCTTGGGCCATCTGCTGGCTGGGTTCCTCAGGGGGGGGAATTCATGGACGTTTTTTAAAACCCGTGCCGATTCGTAAGCGTGGATCGATTTTCAATGCTAGAGTTTTGAATGATATCTCCTCAGTTTGTTTGTGAGAGGGTATTTTGCTGTATAATGATTTGGGAATTTACTCCTGCTACGTTCAGAATAACCGTTGGCATCGCCTAATTTCTTGTACAATTATAAGTTGTCCAAATTTGTCGACTGAATCCACTGGTTTGGGGGGAATGATAAAAGCTGTAATTCAAAATGGGTACTGTTTTTTTTGTTTGTATCTATGCTATGATCGGAAATGCATGCTCAAAATAGAATAGCAATTTTTTTTTTTTGTAATTGAGAAACAGTTGTTAATTTTTCTGATAAAAACAGACTGGAATGAACTGAATGAGACTTTTGTGTTGATATTGATTCAGGTGACAGAATTTGTTTTTTTTCCATCGATATTTGAATATGGGGAGTATATGGTTTTATTCAAGTTTTCCACCATGAATTTTGTAAAGAATCAGTTGTTCTGCCGTGATATTCTTAAATTTTTGATATTGGTGTTGTTTACCCCAGTTGCTGAATTATTGTTGAGGTAGGGAACTGACATAAAATATACAAAAAAAATGCTTATTTAATTTCTTTTTTCTGTCTCTTTCTATTATAAAAGAGCATTTGAAACTGTATTTTTCCTATCAAATTGAATGTCAACATTTAACCTTATAGGAAAAGAAATTCCAAAATTGGGAAAAAAAAGGATTTTGAACTCATGATCAAGATTTGATTTTGAATTCAAATATACCTCTTTCAGCCTGTAAAAGCCCCCTGTTCAGGTAGGCAATGAATAATTTAATTTTCTATTTTCTGTATATCAAAAGTCCTCGTAGAGCATGGTTTTAGATTCTAGGCTACACGGGCATTATAGGCCGGGTTTGATCTCAAATGTTTTTTTTTTTTCGGTCATATTTGATCTGATAGTGAAAAAATTTGTATATATATATATATATATATATATATATACAGATTGGCTACTTTTATGGGATTGTATTGGTAACTTTAAACCATAAGAGTTAGAGGGTCGTCAAATGGAGGAAAAGTTGCATTCATAGAAGCATTGTCAAGCAGTTCAAACAAATCAAAGATTATCAGGGCCGTTATTGAGATATCATAAGAAAAGTACATTCTGTCATTTTGATTTTTTTTTTTTTTTCCACTTTATTTGAATATTATCAAAAATGTCACAGGAGTTTTCATTCGACAGTAAATTATCCCTCTTTGACATAATCAGATTTTGTATCCAACGTTTCGTACGCTCTGGACCCTCAACCTCATTTTTTTTTCAATACGGACCTGCATATTTTATGACCTTTTCAAATAACTTTAACGCTTAATTCAACGATATATCATACAATGTCATTCAAAGTTGATTTTCAGGTGATTTTATATCAAATTTTTTGGTCGGTCTATTACATTTAGGTACCTTTAGTTTAATTAACAACATGCAATACATTTCGATAAGAAAATCAACTTTCTCATCTTCCGAATGGAACTAACAGAATCAGAGCAAGAAACAAGTAATAATTATTTTTCAAATTTCAAGATGAAAAAACCCAATTCATAATAATTAAACGAAACTATCATTTTAAAGAAAGAAAAATCAAATGATTATTCGAAATGAATGATGAACATTAATGAAGTGAGTGTTCGAAATGTCCCCCATGTTGTAAAATGCACTTTGCGGTTCTGGAACCCATACTTCTTTTACATTTTCTTTTTCGTCTCCTTGAATACCTTCCAATACATTCTCAATCTTCTCGGAAAAAAATTTTATTGTCGGGTCCGTATATCATAAATTTTTTTCGGAAACCCCACGAATAAAATCCAGCGGTTCAAATCCGGAGATCTGCGGGATCTACTGGACCTCTTTTCCAATCCCGAATCAGGAAAAGTTTATTTAGATAGTCTGTGACTATTCTTGAGTTTTGGAACATCCGTCTTGTTGGAACCATGGACTATTACGCCGATACCGTATGGAAGATCATCCAACATTTCTTCTATAGTTTCTACATATTTTGCTCCGGTTAGGTTGCCGTCAATAAAATGGGTCCCAGTAATTTTTTTCAACAAACCGCACCTTGTTCAAGAAAAACGATATTGTTTCACCTTCATGAATTAAGTGGGGTTTTTTCGTGGCATAAAATGTTTTTTCCCTTCGATCGAACATGCCAGAATTTGTGAATGTCTTTCGTCTCCCCAAATGATATTTGCGAAAAATTTTGTTTTTCCCGCCCCTTCCGTTGAAACCAATTCAGAATTGCACCTCTCTCAGGATCATTGCGATATAGTTTTTGCACGGCTTGGTATTTATAGTCATGGTATCCGTGTCTCTTGAGTTTTTTATTAACAGCACTTTTGATAAATGGCATTCACTGGCCATAGTTCTCGATCCTATTCCTGGATTCATTCGAATTTGGGCCAGAACATTGATGTCATTGATAGGCTCGTTTCGTCGTACATAAGGACCTCTAGGTTTGATGAATGAATTATGTGCAAGTAACGTTGTAGATAAACGTCGAAACATTTAAAATTTGGGTGTTGTTCTTTCGGGATATAATTCACCATACCTTTGTTATGCTTTGAACAATTTCTATCTATTTTTATGTACACTTCGTACATATTCTCTTCTGTTCATTTGTGTATCTTACCATATCGAATAAGTTAAATTGAAATTACTCAGAAAAGGTATTTAATGAAAAGTTCTTGTGACACAATAATAAACGAAGTGACAAATAATATGACATTTCTTGTTATGTTCTTTTTTTATCCACGGCCTACTAGAAAATAATACATTCTAAACCTAGAGTTTGTGTATGTAAGAAAAAACAAGTCTATCAACGATATCAATATTCTGACCCAAATTCAATTGAACCCAAAAAAAAAATCGAAGTGTGGCCAGTGAATGCAATTTATCAAAACTGCTGTTAATAAAATAGTAAAAGAGACGCGAATACAATGATTTTAAATTTGAATACCAAACCTTGCAAAATTATATCGTAATGATCTCAAAATAAAGTTCGATTCTGTAATTTGTTTCAACGGAACAAATGACAAATCAACAGTAATGATTTCTCGCGAGAAGATTGAGAATGTATTGGAAGGTATTCAAGGAGACGAAATAAGAAATAAGTATGGGTTCCAGAACCGCAAAGTGCATTTTACAAAATGGTAGAACACTTACTTCATTAATGTTCATCATTTACTTTCGAATAATCATTTGATTTTTCTTTGTTTAAATGATAGTTTCGTTTAATTATTATGAATTAGGTTTTTTACCTCTTGAAATTTGTAAATAATTATTACTTGTTTCTTGCTTTGATTCTGTTACGTTCCATTCAGTTGAAGATGAGTAAGTTGATTTTTTTATCGACTTGTATTGCATGTTGTTAATTAAACTAAAGGTAGCTAAATGTAATACAGATCCGACCCTAAGAAATTTGGATAAGGGTCAAAATCACCTGAAAATCGACTTTGAATGACATTGTATGATATATCGTTGAATTTAGCGTTAAAAGTTATTTCGAAAAGTGTCATAAAATATGCAGGTCCGTATTGAAAAAAATGTGGTTGAGGGTGGCCCAGAGCGTACGAAACGTTGGATACAAAATCTGATTATGTCAAAATGAGGATAATTCACTGTCGAATAAAAAACCCCTTTGACATTTTCTGATAATATTCGAAATAAAGTGGGAAAAAAAGAAAAATCAAAATGACAGAATTCACTTTTCTTATGATATCTCAATATCGGGCCCTGATAATCTCGATTTGTTTGAACTGCTTGACAATGCTTCTATAAATGCAACTTTTTCTCCATTTGACCGACCTTCTACCTCTCATGGTTTAAAAGTTACCAATACAATCCCATTAAAAAAGTGGCCATTCTGTATATATATATATTTCTGTAATTTTTTTTGGGTTTTGGTTCACTTATAGGAATTATACACTAGTTTCATATTGCAATTTATTTTTTTATATAGAAAATATACCGTTTCGCTTGAGTACTTAATCTTTATCAGATATTGTATCTAAGAAGGGTAAGAGGTGTTAGATCGTTTTTCTTGTGAAAAAAGATTATGTGTTATTACCTGTCAGCACAAATTCGGTTGGGTTAGGTTCGATGTTTTTGGACCCACAAAGATTTCAGTGTAGTGGGTTTCTTTCTTTGGTTTATTCATCCTTGAATAATATTGTTTTCACTGTGGTTGAGTAGAAAAAAGATAAACCAATTTTTCGTTTATCATCAGATAGTTTGGAATTTTTCTGTTTTTCGATATTTAATATAGGAACGTTTGACATTGACACAAAAGACAGGGAATGACGTATCTCAAGATGGTTTTAGGAATTTCGTAGTTTAGTATTGTCATCTATCTTCCATATTGGAACTAACTCAATATGGAAGATATATGACAATACTAAACTACGAAATTCCTAAAACCATAGACAAATTAAAAATAAAGAGACTGTTTGAAACATTGGCGATCTTGACCACCATGCTTTTGGTACGGCCAGTCGCGCATGGAGGCGCTGCCCGCAATCAACAGACGACTGACATGATAATTTTCCAATTTCGACATTTGTCAGAAAATGACAAACCACGTAATAATTCCACAATAATTCTACTGTTGATTGTCATCGAAAAATTAATTATAGAAATTATACTATGGACTTGAATTATGAACCCAACGTCGAAAATGGAATGTTTTGTTATTCGAGTTGACGCTGAAATTCCTCGAAATATTCTTTCACAAGGTAAAATATGAGCTGCTTTTCACAAACTGATACTTATTTCCATCCATCAGTTGCAGAAATTTTTTCACAAACTGATATTTATTTCCGTCCATCAGTTTCCATTTCCTATCACCATTTGAGGAAGTACGAAGATTATCATCAAACTGGAGTATTTGTTAAGTATACCTACTGTTCTCCTTTGTGCTAATAAATGAACAAACTTATTGAAGGTTTGTTGTAAATGTAATTTGTTTTATTTTGGTTGATTTGATGAAGACTGAAGAATATTTTTTAATTTTTTGTTTTTCGGAGTTTTATTATTGTTTTGTCTGTAGTTGTACCTTGTCCTAGATACGATAAAATGTGTTTTATAGTGTTCAACTTATTATTCTTGTTTTATAAGATCTTTAATTTTGTTTTTGATATCATGAAATAAAGATTTACTTTGAAACTTTATTTTAACCACGAACAAACTAACAGATTCTACGATCGATTACTGTATATATTTTATTAGTGATCGATTTGCCATTCCTGTATTTCATATGATACAACCATTCATATGGAATAAGAATCAAATCGATCATTATAAAATATATACCATATCAATCATATAAAAGTAAAAATTTAAAAAACCCGCCTTATCTAATCGGTTATACCAACTGTACTTAGTTCGGCCAGTTGCGAGATATGTTGCCGCTGTCTAAACGTGGTGCCAACTTTTACTGCAGGTTTGACAACTCTCTTTATTTTCATTTTCTCTATGCCTAAAACCATCTTGAGATACGTCATTTCCTGTCTTTTGTGTCAATGTCAAACGTTCCTATATTAAATATCGAAAAACAGAAAAATTCCAAACTATCTGATGATAAACGAAAAAATTGGTTTATCTTTTTACTACTCAACCACAGTGAAAGCAATACTATTCAAGAATGAATAAACCAAAGAAAGAAACCCACTACACTAAAATCCTTGTGGGTCCAAAAACATCGAACCTAACCCAATCGAATTTGTGCTGACAGGTAATAACACATAATCTTTTTTCACAAGAAAAACGATCTAACACCTCTCACCCTTTTCAGATACAATATCTGATGAAGCTTAAGTACGTTATATTTTCTATATAAAAAAATAAATTGCAATATGAAATAGTACCAAATTTGCATCCACGTTTTACTCCTATAAGTGAACCAAAACCCAGAAAAAAATTACAGAAATATAATATATATGGTTAAAGAATACAAGAAGAAATATATATATATATATATATATATATATATATATATATATATATATATATAAATATATATATATATATATTTCAGGTTCTTGGGTGAGTTTGAGAGCATTTAGAAACGGTTATTATTCGGACACGATTTCTTCGAGTTTTGATCTTAAAGAATTGTTGTAACTTTCCCGTTGAAAATTATAACATATCATGAATTCTGGTAATTTCATCCAGTTCTAAATGTGATTCGGAAAATATTCTCATGAAATATCATTCGAGCTATATGATTTTATTGCAACTTTTTTTTTAATTTTCCCTCAAGCATTTTGTTTCTAGGAAATTTAACTGTGCAATTTGCGGCCCTTTCATCAAAGATGAAACCACTCGAACTTTGATTTCGTGGTTTAATCAGATAATAAGTCCGCAAATCGCACTTTGTAATATTTCCAGGCAAAATGCTTTCTCGAAAATTTCAAAAAGAATTTATCTATTAAACTCCTAGTACTTTTGATATTACCCCCGATACATGAGGGGTGGGATATATATGCGAATACGAGTCGGATATTATTGTTAAGTAGTAATACGCGAAAGATATTTTTGTTTCTTATATTTCTATATAGCGTGTGTTTAGATGATTATATATTTCTTTGGACATAACTTCTCATGTTTTTTGTATGCCGAAGTTGGATCAATTGTTTACATTGAATATGAGGCACGTCAATTTGATATAATATAACGAATAGTATTATCAGGAAAAAAATAACTCTTACTGTAGCAGATGAGTTTGGAAGAAGGAAATACAGATATAATATTGCCCGATATTACGTGACGATTTCTACCAGTCAACACCTACCGCAAGCCGCATGAAGGAATTCCGTTCCTGATGGGAGTCCTCCGACCGCACAATTTTTTTTTCCTTTTGAAATTATATGCAGGCTTTTCCCTACATGAACTTCCATGTTCAAGTGTGAATTACTTTGGCAATTACAAAGAGTGAATATTTCAATTTCATAGTTGTCAGGTTCTGAAATTATATATTGACAATATAAGCAACGGACTGAGAATAATTTTTTTCCCTTTTTGAGTACATAGTGATCCAGAATTTTTCAGTAACCCAACACCCTTGCCGGTTACATAATTTTTCAGTACCCCAGCAACCTTCCTTCAGACAACTAGCCGAATACAGGAGGCCAATAAAAGCGTTCATTACACTAAGATCTGTCAGTTTGTGACATGAGGTATCAGAAATAACTTCAATATAATGGTCACCATTGACTTCGACATTTTAACTGTGAAAACAGTGTCCAACATTCCAAAGGGCTCTCTGCCTGTCTACCTTTCACTACAGGTGGACTGAAAATTGACATTCTTGTTCGTACTCTTCGTGAAAATGGGTATTTCTTCCATCTAGTAACGTCATATTTTCAACAAATCAGGGTCTGGCAATTCTTGTGTTCCAATGTCACTTCAATGTTCTCTTCGTTACCTTCAAATATTTGTTCTGAAAGATCACTTCCATCACCGTCCACCTCATCATCAAAACTTTCTTCGCCAGTGTCGACCTCATCAGAAAATCCTTTGACGCTGGCTCGTATTCCCCCATAACTCATTCACAACTGAGATCATTTCAACTTTGGAAACTAGGTTGAAAGAAGTAAACAATTATTAGAATCTAGCAGAATGATAATAATGCGAAAAAAATTTAAGCCTGAAAATTCGCCTGCAACGTTATCGAGAGCGAAACAATAACTGATTATGCCGAACTCGAAGAAGTACTGAAGTGGACGACAGATGGGGCATTGTACACAAACCTCCTTTACTCAAGAATATCCGTATCTATTGACAAGGCACGACCATTGAAATGTTAAACTTTAGCGCTTTTGAGAAGATCTGACCTGTCAACACAGATCACAAAATGTAATAGATTGGAAAGTCAATACTTGTTGGCTAAAAACTCACAACGCCAATATTTTCAAGTGGAACAATTCCCAAGCTCACAACTGTCGAAACATAGGACGTTTCTAATAAAAAAATATTGGAAAACAGGATCTGCTTTATCGCTAGATATTTTCAGTGGCACCTTCTTTGAATTCAAATTGAGCCGCACTGCCCAAATAGAAGAATTTCTAGTTGAATTATTTTAGTTATTGATATGTCGATCATTAAATTTCGATCAAATATCACTTTGTACCTGGTATGAACGAGTGATATTTTCAAATCAATTATTTTTAGTAACTCACCATCGGGACTGATTGAAGTAATGACCCACTTTGTAGTACGAAAATGATTGTCATCTTACCTGAAAGAAATAATCTTTGTTAGAAGAGCATAATAGTTTAGCGGGGTGTTACATAAGTTAGATAACAGAAGCTCTTTGATTCCATATTTTCCTCATTATGACTGTTGGAATGAATATTCTCCATTTCCCAGTTGACACAAACATTTCTTGGATGTTGCAATCATGAACGCTGTAACGAAGCGGATGGCAATAATACGTCGCTTTCACCTTCAAAGGAATGTAACAAAGGGGTAACTTCATTTTCTTGTAGCTTTCTGACATGCGAATATATTTATTTAGTCACTGAATATCATTTTACTGTATGGAAGTTGTGTCTTGTATGAAATAACACACTTTTGTGGATATATGGATCCTTTTGACTTTCCATTAATAATAATAATAATAACAATAATAATAACAATAATAGTTTTCATTTGTCTGGAGCTAAATGTGGAATCTGTGGTGCAATAAATGTTCGTTTTTAGCATATCTAGAATGTCTGTTCGTTTGAACTTATAATATGCAACTTGATTTTTAACTGAGTGATCCATGTGGTGGTTCCATTTGAGATAGCTTTCTAGGAATATGTTAGGATATTAAATTTTTTCGTGGATATAATAAGATATTTCAATTTTATATTTTGGAATGGCGATGGTGGGTAATGTGCTATGTATTATGAAAAATCAGCTGTGTGACACTCCCAATACTCGACCGCACGGGCCTCGGGATAATGAGGTTATTCTGAAATGAAAAATAATAAAACATTTTAGGACTGTAGGAAGTCGATTTGATGTACAATTCAACAGTTATCCTACCGGTCAATTGACCAAGGGAATTGAGTGGTCCTGCACCAAATGCGAGTCGTCCAAGTCAAAGCCCAGGTGAGCAGCCGTCTCGGATAGTAACGCCCAGAAGAAAAAGAAAAATTTGTAGCGCCAGACTGGGAAACGGCAGAAAGCTCCAAGTGCACACTCAATTTGATTCTTTCGTTGTGTTGCCCCCTGCCAAAGTAAGTTCTGATCCATCGGATAGATTTTGAATTATTCAATGGCAAAATCTTGAAATTTGCCATTTTCAAATTTTTGACAGAAGACTGTTGGGAAAATAATTTTAACTGTTCTGGAGACAATTTCCCAGGGGCTTTCAAATGACATATTGAAAGTCAAGTATCGTTCGATTAAGATGCCTAAAAACCCTGGTGTATTCACTGATTCGAAATTGTTTAGAATTTTTGGAGGACAACAAATGAAAAACGTTAAATTCTGCTTAGAACTTCATTAGTAGATGGCGCGGTTAAGGAATGTTTGTTGTTTGTGTCACGCAAAATATCAAACTTCAAACCTATGAAATTTCATTTTTCTGTCAACATTACTTCATGCAAAAATTGTGAATTGATCGTTTACAGAGATTATCGTGCTACGAACAGGATCCCGCTCAGAACGGTTGGCGCGAAAATGAGATGAAATCCTCGAAACTTACTACAATGTTTACATCTGTCTGTCAAAAATCAGATTTTTCTTGAGGTCTACCTGGCGATTTTTTCAAAGTGATTTCTTCTCAAATGGCCTTCTTCGGATCATGGAAACTTCCACGAAGGAATGAAAAAAGGTAGGAGAGTGGACTGATGTCTCTAGATGATGAATTACCATGAAAATTGAGGGGATTGGAAAATGTCCCCGATGACATTGTTCCATTAAACATTCCGATACAAACTATTACCAAGCCATTCACTGCCCATCTCTGCCGGACTATTATCTCTCTAACAACGTTCTGACATGAACAAAATCAGAGAGTTCATTGTAGATATCATAAAATCTGTTGATGAAGTTGAGAAATCGATGAATCCTGGTGTGCGACAGTCTAGGCTGCTTCCAGCTATCTTAGAATGACTTCGCCGGGAAAAGGTGAGTCCTACTAACAAAGATGAGGGGAGAAAAAAATAATCTAAATGCTTTTATTTTATTTTTTCAGTAACACCCGCATGAGATAATCGGAGAAGGAGGGCGATCTAAACCAAGCAGTTATTCGAAGAACAAGGCCACTCCCAAGATCAATAAGGCTAATGACTATGATTAGGATAACTATCACTTTTTGATAAACAAATGAATTTCAAAAGTAAGCGTGGAATTCTCATTCTATGAAGATATATTGATTTTGGCTAGTGAATTCCGAACCGTCCCATAGGGTCCCATTAGCTCTTTGGAAGAAAATATCCACTATATCTGGAATTTTCCAATACTTTTAGTTAGAAGACTGTCATCTCATGGGAAATTTTTCATACAAAAATATATATAAAAAAAATAAATAAAAAAGTAATAATAAAATTATTTGACCTGCTAGTTACTAGATACATTACAATCACAAATTTTACCGTTTTTTTTTTTCTTAGATGTACACATAAATAACAAATAGGTAGCTGTAAATTATCATTCATGAAATCTACCTTTACGACTGACGCCATCGTTTTTCAATGTCATATTCTGGTTCAGTGACCCCCAAAACCCATCAATATGGTTAAAATTTTCCTAACAAAATTCATTGTTTAAACAATTAATAAACAAGCAGGGCACGAATATAAGTTTATAACTTTTTCTGCAAGCAATTTCAAAGTAATATCGGATGGTTTTAGGAAAATCCATGGAGTCCTCAGGATTCCAAAATAATGCATGATTTTAAGCTATTTTACTCCGCTATATGAAGGTTATTTGAGTTCTTGCGATAAAATAGTCGTGTTGTCTGCCAAAATAATGAACACCTCTCAATTTGTAAAAAAGCTAAGAGATTCTTTCACTCAGAAAGGATTAGAACCGATTGAAGCTTCGTCCTCTGAAGCTGTAGAGATAAAACTTATGTAACAGTAAAAAGCTTTAGTTTATGTCGCAAAACACTTCCTTCAGACTAGAATATAGATTTTTCAGAAAGCGAAAGAGATTGCATCTCCGTACTTTTATTGGTTTGAAAGTTCAATTAAGTAATTGTATGTAATTTACAGCACTTCATAAAATCATTATCCGCTCCATCATGAGAGTACCAACTCAGTGGAGCTGTATCAATAAAAAATTAACTATAGAAAATAAATTGGTACGGTTCACAAATAGAATTATTTGGGAACCCTCTCGAAAATTTATAGAACACTCAGGTTATTATATATACAATACTGACAATATATGATAACCTTGACATTAGTACATGGAATAGTTTGTTCTAAAATATGTTGCATCGATCGATCATCCTCAAAATATTTCACAACGAATTGACATAACCCTAAAGGCGACAAAAGCACAATCACAGAACGGATCAGGAGACACAAATCACAAAACACCCTGTGCGGTATGAAATTGCAGTTTACTGAATTATGACAAGAAACGACATCGGCTCCATCTGAAACTCTAGATAACTCCTTTATCAAGTGGGCTTTGTCCCCAGTTTGTCCAATATTTTACAGGTATAATAAAATACACCATTTTTTTAGACATCTTACGTTCGATATACTTTCTGTCACTTTTAATAGTGTCACTCCGTTTGATACATGACAATCAAAACTATTGGACGCATTCTGGGCAGGAACTGTATCATCACAGCAAATTTCAGCACGATTGGTCAAACGGTTCCGTACTTATCGTAGAAGATTACAGACACCTAGTGCACCTCCGAAGCAAGAACCAGGGTATGCATTCATGAAAAAAAATGTCGACGCCACTCCGCTCCTAGGCTTCTGCTACAGGGACCTGGTGGAGGTGAAGATCAAGGTGGTCGACGATACAAAGGGAAACACACGCGATATCACAGTGGGCTCCGCTCACTTCCCTCACGAAACAGGGTAGGTTCATTGATCGAGCCCTGTGAGGAGCAGGGACTGTCCCTCCTGTTGGGTTGTGACGCAAACTCCCATCACAAATTGTCGAGAAACCGCGACGCGAACCCAAGAGGTAGGGAACTCTTCGAAATCCTGAGATCCAGTAACCTGGAAATCCTTAACAGAGGATCCGTGCCCACTGACTTCACTCTCGTTATGTTCCTCGGAACTAACCGGGATCGTCAGCGACTGGCATCTATCAGTGGAACAAACGTTAGCAAATCACCGACACATACTATTCTCACTGGCAGGCAACAGCTATGCAGAGTACAGCAGGTATAGGAATCCCAGTGACACCCGATGGAACCTCCATGAGAAGGAACTGAAGGAAAGGCTCGGATTATGCCTACACGTTACGGATCGGAGGCGGAGATTGAGACATTTGCGATGTCTTAATTCCGCCATCCTAACATCTTACGAAGCCAGCTGTCCTTGAAAAGGTAGACAAAGCAAGTGAAACACCATTCCTGAACTCACAAATAGAGTTCCACTGCAAAAGTCTGCAAACTTCTGAATAAAAGCGAAACGGACAAAACAACCCACACACTGAGAAGACTATAAGTCAGCACAAAGAGAATACAAGAACAATTCCGAATAGCACAAAGGGACATTTGGAGAACCTACTGCCAAGGTCTAAACACGTTACTGGAGGCAGCAAGATTCAACAACGTCCTATCCAAAGACCCGGGCGCAAGGCTGGAGGTGCTCTCGCTTCTTGAAGGCGGTTATACTGCCACGGACGGGGAAACATTCCAACACATGCTCTCAGTCCATTCTCCGGGCAGTTACACTGCAACACTCGACCCACCGCCAACTGTACCACCCAAAACAGGATGGCTGCCAGAATTGTAACTTACGAAAGAGTGGCCTGGGCCATTGAGTCCTTCTCACCTTTCAAATCTCCGGGGGAAGATGGTATATTGCCAGCAAGGATATCCTGATCCCCCATCTCTCGAAGATATTTCGCATCTGCCTCGCGCACAGATACGTTTCCAAAGTATGGAGGACAGCCAAGGTCATCTTCATCCCCAAGTCTGGTAAAAATAATCCACACCCATGCAAAAGCGTTCTTTTCTTCTGGAGACAACTGAAAGGCTGGTGAACAGATACATCAGAGAGGAAATACTGGAATTGGATCTGCTCAGTGACCGCCAGCATGCGTACCAGAGGGGTAAGGGTATGGAGACAGCCCTCCTTCGACGCGTCCATAAGGTTGAAGGGTTAGACCAGGGCGTGCCACTCTACGATATTCATCGACGTAGAAGGAGCATTTTACAATACGTCATTTGATTCTATATGTTAGACAATAGGGAAAGGGGCGTGAACCCAACCATGATAAGATGGATTCTCGACATGCTATCAAAAGACTCTAGCGAGGCCGTACCCACGAGAGGCTGACGGCAGGAGAGTCTTGTCCCTCTGCTTATGGTGCCTCGTGTGAACGGCCTCCTAGTAAAGATAAAAGAATTGGGTGACTATACTCAGGCATATGCGAGAGACATTGTCATCCTGGCCCTCGTGAAGAGCACTATACAAAGAGCCTCAATGGGGTGGATGAATGGTCCCATTTAGTAAGGCTGATGTAAATCCTGAAAGGCAGAGCTGGTTCTTTTCACCAGGAAACACAAACCAGGGACCTTCCAAACGTGCAACTCAGTGGGAGGTCCCTGCAATACAAATGCTCAGTCCAGTACCTTGATGTCATCCTTGGACTACAAGCTGAACTGGAACGAGCATATAGAACACAAAGTTCGAAAGCGACAGCCGCGTTCTGGGAATGCAGGAGGGCAATTGGCAGTACGTGGGGCTCAGCCCCAAGATTCTCATCTGATCTACAAGACTCCCATACGCCCAATGATCACGCATCGAGTTATCGTATGGTGGCAGGTATAGCATCCGGCAAATCAAAACCCATTAGATAGTTACAAAGATTCGCCTGTCTTGCAATAACAAGTGCAATGAGGACGGCATCCACGAGGGCGCTCGAGACACTCATAGGACTGCCTCCATTGCACCCTCCTGAATTACGAGGACGCAAAACCATCGCTTGTTTGAGAAGCTCCAACCAATGGCGAAGCGAGAAATGTATGGACAATCTCGATTATGGAATCAAACAGTGGAGGATTATCCACTCCTTTTTCACCTGTCATACGATTCACCAGAAGGCCACTGTCAGTTATTCTCAGAAGGAAGGACTGCGAGCAGATAGGACACCGCCTGATCCCCACCAATGGAATCATCTGGTACACAGATGGCTCCAAGATAGGTGATCCAGCCGGCGCCGGGGTATACGGGCAATCTCCAAAAGCTGAACTCTACTATTCATTGGGAAATTTTGTTTCAATATTTCAGGCCAAAGTCTTTGCCATACTCACCTGAGTGAGAGAAAATATCAACAGAGGCTACCACGGCCAGCAGATCACGATGTGCACGGACAGCCAAGCGGCGATCAAGGCACTACGTCGTACAGAGTCAGTTCGCTGCTGGTGTCGGAATGCGACACCATCGAAAGAACCACAAATGCGTGTGAGTCTTTTCCACTCTAGATTCAATCATAATTTTTATTCCACTCAGCCCAAGATATTTTGCGTGAATGCTAAAACATTTCTAAACCGATACGTATGTGAAGCTTTGAAGTTTATCCGAACAGGTGAAGATTCGACACCCTGCAGTATGTAAGAACAGAACAAAACTTTTATGTAATATACGACTCTCTTATTTGAAGGATATTTTCGAAATTTTATTTTGTGAAACGTGTAGTTGAACTGTATGCTGAATAAGTCTATTTGGAAATATATAATGAAATAAAACATAAAAAAATTGAACGTTTTTTTATCCAATATTCAAGTCACTCGTGCAGGTAAAATACTAGCGTCCACTTTATGGCACCCCTAAGAATATTCGTGTCACAAAATGAATACACTGTTTACCGTACAATTTATGGATTCCCCAATACTTTCTCGTCAAATTTATATACCCACTCACGAGCCTAGAATTTATTTCTACAGATACGGGTTGAAAAGTTTGGTGAGAAACTTTTTAATTTTATGTTCCTGAATATTATTTTTGCTTCAATTTATTTTTATGATATTTGCTAACTGTTAACATTTTGCATGTATACTATATCGGATAAAAAATTCAAAAAAATTGTTGTGGGGATTTCAGGTTTCAATTCGAACACACTGTGGATAGGGTTTTAGAGCTTTTGTAGCTGACTTTTATGTCATGTGGTTGTTGTATTTTACTGACTTTTTCTGATAAACCTTAAGTGTAGGGGATGAAGACGTGGAAGCTATTGTCAGGAGGTTGAGGTGGATAGTTTTGTTTGTTATATAAATTATTTATACGTTTTTTAAAGATGTTGTCCATTGGTATTTTTGGATACTTCTCGGAATGAAGTGCTCTTTTGCTTTCTGTTGCTTCTGGCCTGAATATTGGGTCACTCAGGATTGAAGCTCTGTCGGCAAGTCCAATACTTTATTTATTTTGGAAATATGGTGGTGGGATTCAAAATGTAGTAATCCACCAGACCAAGTTTTACTATGTAGCCATTCCGTTTTGATTTCATTATTTATGATGTGTGAAGTGAGATCTAAAAAATATTGTTTTTTCCTTTTCGGTTTGGATAAAATTTGTTGGACATATTGATAGTGTAACCTATTTTTCTCAAAATTTGTCTGATGAATATCCTACCTGAACAGACCATTTTTCCATTTATCAAAAACTCAATTTGGAAATCTTAAAACTCACCCAGAGTATATCAGATTATTGCTCGAAATAACGGATTCTTAATATATGACTTGATACATATTATATATATATATATATATATATATATATATATATATATATATATATATATATATATATATATATATATATATATATATATATATATATTATATATATATATATATATTATATATATATATATATATATATATATAAATATATATATATATTTAAATATAAAAAAAAAAAATATATATATATATATATATAAATATAAATATATATATATATATATATATATAATATATATATATATATATATATATATATATATATATATATATATATATATAGGTTGGTGAGAAGGTTAGACGACTGTCTAAGTTAAAGAAGAATCCTTTTTAAATTCAGGTATGCAGTCAACAAGGGTATGGAAAATTAAAGTGAACTCTTTTTTCTATGCAAACTTTCGAGTCATTTATTGTCTCTTCATCAGGAACTCTACAATGAATTAAAATTGAACATTATTAGATTTGAAAACCAAATAGGCATGTGTGTAGGAGGTCATGTTGGATTCAAGAAGAAGTGGTGTCAGTCATCTGTCACCACTTCTTCTTGAATCCAACATGACCTCCATAAGAGCCCATTTGGAATTTTGAAATGTTTTCACACTTATGTTTAAGTAATCATGATCAATTTTGATCAAAGTTTTACTATATATGACTATACCAAGAGTGTTGTCTGTTGTGACATGTTATTTTATAAATTGCTGCAAGTGAAAGGGTTCAACCTCACTTTCGTAAGTACACACATGCCTATTTGGTTTTCAAATCTAATAATGTTCAATTTTAATTCATTGTAGAGTTCCTGATGAAGAGACAATAAATGACTCGAAAGCTTGAATAGGAAAAAGAGTTCACTTTAATTTCCATACCCTTGTTGACTGCATACCCGAATTTAAAAAGGATTCTTATATATTTATATATATATATATATATATATATATATATAAATATATATATATATATATATATTAATGTCCAAATTTCTATGTTCCCCAAAATGTTTTTCCCGAAAACTCTCGTCCGTAGAATTTCTTTTTCCATGTTTGTCCCTTATGTTGTACCATCTAGACTATGATTTTGACTCCTTCCGCTTCCTGTTGTCCCGTTATTCCGTTTTCCTGTTATGCCGTTTGTTCTTCATCCCGTTATCCCGTTTTCCCGTTATCCCCTCTTCCTTTCATCCCGTTTTCCCGTTTTTTTGTTATCCCGTTATTCCCCTCATCCCATTTTCCGGTTATCCCGTTTTTTCCTGTTATCCCTTTTTCCCGTTATTCCTTCATCCTGTCATCCCGTTTTCCCGTTTTTTCGTTATCCCGTTATTCCCGTTATCCCGTTTTCCTGTTATCCCATTTTTTCATTATCCCGTTATTCCGTTCTCCCATTATCCCCTCTTCCTTTCATCCCGTTTTCCCGTTTTTTTGTTATCCCGTTATTCCCCTCATCCCGTTTTCCTGTTATCCCGTTTTTTATTTATTCCGTTATTCCGTTTTCTCGTTATTCCCTTATCCTGTCATCCTGTTATCCCGTTTCCCCGTTTTTTCGTTATCCTGTTATTCCCGTTATCCCGTTGTCTTGTTATCCCGTTTTTTCTTTATCCCGTTATCCCGTTCTCAATTTATCGTACTACCATTATTATATTTGATTGCCATCTTGCAACCCTATTGCGGATCTGTGGATAAAATGAAATAAAATTGCGATGGAAAAATAGGGATGATCGTAGATGAAAATTTTAAGTTGTATGTATTTTTGAATGCTGTTTCATAAAAAACTGAAAAGAAAGATTTTTATTCAAAAAAAAAAAAAAATCTATCAAGGGGTGGAGCACGCTTAACATTTAGGGGGATGAAAAATAGATGTTGTCCGATTCGCAGACCTGACTGATATGCACACAAAATTTCATGGGAATCGGTCGAACCATTTCGGGGGAGTTTAATAACAAACACCGTTTCACGAGAATTTTATATATCAGAATATATATATATATATATATATATATATATATATATTTCTATGTTATGAGAATTTGGTAAATATATATATTTTTATTATTTTAATAATTAATATATTTTTGCACTGCGTTGGGCGCCATTTTGTTATAATTTGATATATTGAAAAATGAATATTGTAATATTTTTGCCCCACGTTTTGGGTGCCATTTGTTATGTTTTGATGATGATTTGAATAATTATAATTTTTTGATTCAATTTTGCTTTCAAATATTACTTTTGCACCTCGTTGGGCGACAATTGATATGGTTCGATAATTGAAAAATATAAATTGTTTTTTATATGATGAATGAAGCTATTAGTTTTTGCTATTCTTCGAGGGCCAAATTGATATGATATAAATAGATATTTCTGCCCCTGTAATAATAATTGCCAGCGAACGTCACTGTTCTCTCGTCACGCTACCAACAATTATTATTTTCCTTGCCACGGCTAGACAACAGCTGGTACGCTCTTTTCTCAAAAGGTGGCCGGTTCAAAGCAATAGATACACTGCCACTGGTGACTAACTTCAGTTCATTGAATGATCTTTGTTATGTTAGTTGATCATTGTGAGAAAATAAACAACCAAATATCAAATACAATTATCTCCTATTCAGGAAGACTTACAATTACCTGGCCTATGAGAAATAACTTATACTAGAGTGAATCGATGATGAGTGAATTAGATCATGGATAGATAAACAGAACCTCACTTTTCGTGAATATAAAATTTTCTGTTATTGTTCAAAGTAAAGTGAAATAGCGTTCTTCAAATGTGCAATTGGTTATTTGTGAAATAGTTCTGGACCAGAAATACACTATGAAAGTTTTTATACCTGGTTGGAACTGTTGGTGTTCAAACTATACCATAAAACAGGATGTCTCCTCTCTTCATTCGCTGTCAGGACTGCAATACCAGTATCAGGAACGATATAGACGTGGAAATCAGCATCAGGATTCGTGGTTATATTATATCATTGAGGTAATATTTGTTTTTGTTTCCCAAATGATGGAATTATTCCATTTTTTTTATTAATAAAAATTTGTGCGTGCTATCTGCTTGGAAATATTTTTTCATCTTCCTCGAGGCTTTGTTTTCTGTCGCTAGATACATTTTTTTTCCTGTTGTTTTCCTATTTGAATTTTGAATTCGCGCACTAAATTGTCACTTTTACTGTTTATATTTATCTTACTCAATTTATATATCGAACTATTTTTCCATACTTATTACTATTTACAAATTCTAATAATTCCTTATGATACCCTCTCGTTGCTATTCTCTCACAATTTCTAACTTGTCACCTGACCATCTATTCTCTGATTGGCTATCTTTCATAAAGACGTTTGCTGTTCCTCTCATTGGCTACTTTTAGTGAGCTACAATTTCAAGTACAGTGTGTTTCAAGTTTATAAATGTGTTGATTTCCTTTTATTCTTGAAAATTTTGTAAAATTCAGACTTTTAGTTGTCTTTTGAACAATTATGGGTTATGATAATTTTGACAGTGTATACAATTGATCGTTTTATCGTACTTTGACATTTTGTATCTATCCATATTATACAAAGGCTCATAAATAAATAGAACTTCAAAAGTTATTCAAAAAAAAATCTCTTGGAACTAATAACTAATCTATTAATTATTCCTTTTGTGGGTTTTAGTCTTTTGAAATTTACAACTGGCATAATATAACATAACAATATATATATATATATATATATATATATATAGTAAGCCTCTCTATTGAGAGGTTACTTTGCAAATGCTTGCTGTGAAGCAGATACATTTCAACCAATGCAATTCGTGTTGACCACCCGTATACCGGTTTCGAAGTTCTTGCCCCTCATCAGTACAGGATAGGTCATGCAAACAACAACTAATGTCTGCAAGCCCAAATTGATTGATCCAAATATCTCTACTTCACTGCCATATCTGGGGCGATAATTATCAGGCGGAGATATCCGACTGGTAGTGCCAATCCTCTCTCTACCATCCAGTCGAAAACAATTCTTATATATATATATATATGTATATATATATATATATATATATATATATATATATATATATATATATATATATATATATTTATATATATATGCATTTGAAATGAAGATATGCCTAAGTAGTGACGCACAAGTGGTAAAACAACTTATTATTTTTATACTCTTCTGTTACTCACCCATGTTGATTGCATTTTCATCGGATTGATTGTATAGATTTTTCTAATGTCAATAAACATGATTATTATTATGAAATTACCCACGATATGATTAAATGAAATCATAACCTTCTGAGATATAATCAAAATGTGAATATAGCATTCATTATTGAAATGTCTTTTTTCGTTACATTCAGGTAAATTGCTTAGACATTCTCCCCGCTGTTAATGTATGTATTCCCGTGACGTTTGCCCACATAGTGACACCACACCAATCAAGGAGCAATTACTGCCAAGAACACACGGCAGAAGTTAGTTCCTCAGAGTCCAGCTCAGTCCATTCTCGAATCAGAGGATAGATAATAAATCAGGGGCGCGATATCCTCCGGGGTCCCGGAGCCGTATTACCAATTCTCCGGGGATGGGTGCTGGTCTCACTCGACGTCGGCCGGTCCGGTGTAATTCGATTTAGGAGCCAGATGTCTATTACACTTAAGCTATACTTGGGGATTACATTTATTTTTATTTGTGGACTCATCCATCGAGGACGATAATCGAACACATTTGTTGAGAGCGCTATGGTTGGATATTGACAAGAATCTAGGATATATGGAAGATATATTGTGGGGAAATATACCGGGTAATACAGATGAACGGTAAGCGGCAGTTCACTATTTCACGAATAAGTATAGAAATTTCAATGTCCATGTCACATATATATCTCAAGGGAAACTGACATTGATTGCACTGGTCATCAGTGACTTTATTGCACTTGATATGAGGGTGTTTCCAAGATGACTTTATGTCAACGATTCTGGAACAACGAATGCCTTTGCTCTAGGTTTCAACCCCATATGTAGGTCATTGGGAAGGTTTTGTATCAGTGATGAAATACATTATTCCCAAGATATATTTGAATATGATGTTCAAAGACCGTAAATATATTATAATAAAAATTGAATCACAAATATCTATTATCGAATAATTATTATCCATGTCAACTGTCAGTTCGTTGAAGTTTGTTCTCAAAATCAAATCCCAAACCTTTTCGGGTATATTCTGCTTTTTCCTCCTTTGGAAATATCAGAGGGATAAGGGGATATTTTTCCATTGCGTTCATAAAAAAGTGTAATGAACAGTTTTTCCAATAATTCAGCCTTGTTGAAATAATCCAATAAATATCTTACATAGAGCAATACAGCTGCAGGATCGCCTCACAGTCTTTTCGACCCCAAAAAATAGTATGCATATTTTTCACAACATATTGAATAATGTAAAATACGAAACAACATTTCTATCGATAGCTGGATAAATAGGCATTATTTAATTATGTCACAATATCCGAAGTGAATCTGGCAATATATGTTGTGTTCATCAATGTGAGAAATTAAAAAATTGTGGATGACAACGGCAGTTCCACGTTCAGGTGTGGTACTTTGAATGAGGAAGTCTGAATTTTTGTGTTAACCGAAAATAGCAAAAAAATTGATATTCGTTACCTCTGAGTATTTGGGAGAGCTGCGTTCTGATTGAGCCAAATCAAACTCGTTCAGTCACACTATGATGGTGAAGGATATTTGATAGTATCTTGGAGTAATCAGCGGTAACCAAACAACGAAGTTTTGGTGAATAATAATTTTCCTGGCTATCAAAGCCTCAACGTTAATATTTCGAAGGAAAAATCTTTTAATTTTTTTGATAGACAATCAACTTTCATCAGTAGTGCAATAAATTACCTCATACCTGTATATATGGAATCGGGTTTTTCAGGGGGAATAGTTATTCATGCGAATTTGATCTAGATTGTGTGGAGATCGATTTGGTTCTACAGCCTCTCTGTACCTCGACCTGTAGGGTTTTCTATACATTACCTTCCATCTATCCAAGACCCTGGATATCGAGACTCCTTGCGAAGCGTATCTGTTTCCTGAGAGCTGAGTTGCTGATGTCTTCGGGCGTGAGTGGAACCCCTTTGAAGAACTAAAGCCATTTGCAGAACAGCGCTTGGCAGTCACGAAGCAGGTGTTCAGCAGTTTTAGCGAAGTTCTCGCAGTAACGGCACAGTTCACTGTCTGATCTATCCCATTTTATGAGGTTATACCTCAGGGATAATGTCTGGTGAGCAGTCCCGTTACCAGTTTCGAATAATCCTTGCGAAATTCGAAAAGCTGTTCAGCTTCCTTTGGCGATGGGCTCAGAAGCCCTTCCGCTTGTCTATGTCCTGGAACCTTATTCCAGTGGGTTTTGATTTGGTCAGCCTCCAAACGCCAAAACTCTTCGTTAATGTGGGCATTGGAAAGACCAAAGAACGGTTCCGGGACAAAAAACTGAGTGTTAGCGCCTTCCTTGGCAAGGCTGTCCACTTTTTCATTGCCTTTGATTATCTTGTGACCTGAATCACACATCAGAGTAACCTGATTGTTCGGAGCCAGTTGTCTTAGAGAGAGTTTGCAGACCCGAGTCAATCAGTGTGTGACTTCAGAGCTTTCAGTGCTCCTTGGATGTCTGATAGGATATGGATTTTGTCTTCCTGAAGCCTCTTCAAAGGCATTCTTGGGCGCAGATTTCTATAGCATGGGTTTCTGTTTGAATGATTGTTGGTGCTTTGCCTCGGGATTTTGGGAGCCTGACTAGGAACTATTACTTCCTCTCAGCCCTTTCGTCCATTATGGGACCATCAGTATAGCATACCCATGCATTTCTTCTAGTTGAGGCCATTCGCTGTGAATATATGGTGGTTATTCATAACCACTTCATATTCACTACAAAGTCATTTCTATCTGGCATGGTATCTGATGGCTTGTACCTAGATTTTAGGGAATAATTTCAAGAATCTTCAAATGTCCATTCAGATTAACAGCCTTCGAGATGTATGCATGGTGCAGTCTTGATGCACTTTTGCCGCTTCTCTCATCACACACAAGTGCAGTGGCGAGGGTTTCAGTATCACTTCACTGCTGCAGTAAAGCAGGTGAATATTGCCCTGAGATTCCCAGACAGTTTAACCTGCACCTGCACTTTCCGTAGCTTGATTTGTGCTGAGTGCTGTTGGGTTTTGACCACTATACCAATGAGGCTTAGGGTTTGATAATCATTCAGTGTAACCAGTTCAACATTCTCGGCTTCAAACTCCATGTCTTGCCAGAACTCTGCTGCACGTCAAGGTTGCCGCTGTAGCCCTGGAAAGAATATGTGTAATATGACTGTTCCATGATAGGCTCTGGTCGATTATGACGCCTAGGTATCGGACATCATTGAAAGAAGTTAGCTGAGTTCCAGTCAGGACTTGGGCTTCAACTACATATTAACACTGTCTTGTGAATGAATGGATTCACATCCAGTACTTCCTTTGCTCACCAGTTTCTCATGATATTCAGGGTTGTCTGCATGCAATTGGATGTTTTCTCGTCATGTTTGGCCTAATAATGAAACCAGGTCATCGGCGCAATTCCAGATTCATGTTATTCCACTATCAGATTAGCTACGGTTAGTGACCACAGCAAGGCGATAGAACGTTGCTTTAGGGCAACCTTCTTCCGCTGTCATTCTGACCGGCTCCTCTTCGAGAGCAGCTTCAATGATTCTGCTCTTCAGCATTGCAAGTATCCATCTGATCAGTGAGATGTTTATATTTCTCTCCTCTAGTCATGTGGAGCCATGTGAGGTGTTATCGAAAGCATGATCCATATCTATGAATGCGCATAGAGCTCTTAACTGAGCATTGTAAATCATTATTCGTTGATTTGCCTGCTTGATAGGCGAACTGTTTTTGTGAAGCGGTCAGTCCGAAAAGATTCGAATGGTTTGTAGCTCCCAATGGCCCATTTGATCTTTTGGGTGGGGAATATTTTCTGCTGGTTCTGTTGGGGATGGTGACAAACCCTTCGAACTGAGCACTTTGCAGTTCCTCTTCAACAACCTTGGAACCCGGAAAGTGTGACCGGATGAGAACACTTATGCTTTCCTTCTGGTTTTATGCATACTAACTGTTCGACTTTTTGATCAGACCGAGTCCGTTGGTATGTTCTTTAGAAATGACTTCCTGGAGGCGTAGGGTTATGGCTGATTCCGTAATCTCCTCACACATTGGCCTCCATGCTCTTCTTTCGGATATTCTGAATTCCTCGTTGTACTCAGGAAGAGCCGTTTGTTGTCTTCCCAGTATCCCAGACTACATTAAAGAGTTTCCTAACTTCTTTCCCAAGTTCGGCTAGCTCTTTATTCCATCAGGGCACGTCTCTATCGACTGCTCCCTGTTTTTCTGGGCAGCTGATTTCATATGCTTTCATTATAGTGTTTTGGAGCTGTTTGAAGGCTGTGACTAGGTCCTCAGCTGGAACAATGGATATATGTTGGTCCTCCAACTGCCTCTCGAAATGCTCTTTATAAGCATCCCAGTTGACCATTTTCGGTATCCTATATCCCTCGGAGTGTTTTTCCGATGAGTATACGTCGAATCTTATGTGTTGATGATCCGATATCGAAGAATCATCAGACACGTGCCAGTGTAAATATAGTTTGTTATAAATTGATCAGCAAGGGGTTGATCACATTTATAAAGGTCAAGTTCTCACCTTCATTGACGAATATTCTGACAGGTACTCACTGTGCTCCCTCATGTGAGATGGTGCGCCTTCGCGACGCATCACAAAATGAAATGCGTGTTTCCTCTTCGACATCATCTGATGAGGCTTTGGACTATCTCTGGTAATGAGTGTGACGACGAGTCCCCTGAAAAATAGGCCGAGGCAATAACAATCTGCCTCTTGCCTGTTTAAGTTGGCGCTTCCACGATGGTGGTTGCGAAACCGCAAGTGATGAACTCTGGAACAGGAGTAAATTCAATGGTGGATGCGAGCAATATGGCTGCTCGTGATTATTCATGAGTGTTGCAAAAAAGTAACTAATATGATTTTATTGCGAGTCCTCGTATTCGTCCTCAATAAATTTGGGGCTCTTGAAGCAACCCTATACTGAAATTTCATTCAACAAACTTTCTTCTGAGCACACTTGTGACTGATTTTGGATCTTGGAGGTTTATGTAGGGAGCCTTCAGCTTTTGGCTCATCTGGGTGGAATTTCCACAAGGTATCGTTGCCTCTTCAAAGACGCTCAGTTCTGCATTCTACCATGGTATTTCGAGAGTTTTTCTCACCCTATTTGCTGTGTTATCAACCATAATAGGTCCCACATCAAGCTGGGGAAAGACTGTCCCCTGCGACAGAGCCCCGCATGCTGCAGGAAGGCGAATGAAACCAAGGGGCGCCAGAAACCTCGGAGTTCGAATAATCGTAACTTGTACACCCACTAGTCATGCAGCCTCCGGCTTCTGCTGTTCCATCTTGAACTTGGAGTTATATGTATTGTAGTTCTTGTTCACTCGGCCCCCTCAAATGTCTAGTATTACTAACTAAAAACGCAGTCTAAACCAGACAGGTTTCCGCTAAAGGAAAAAAATTTATCTAAAATCGATTTTTGTTCCATGATATGACCATCAAAGTCCTAACTAACATTTTTGTTGTGAAATGTTCAGATTTTCAACTTTCTACCAAACGAAAGTTTTTTTTCATATAGCGATGGGGCTAAATATATTCAATAACGTTTTTGTATTTACAGGGTTTGATCTTACCTCTTTCACAACCATTAAGTCCATGAAAAATTAACACTCTTTTTTCATTCAAACGTCCCGCTATGAGGTACAAAAATTCGTACTTTTGGGATCGGAACTCTTTATTTCCAAATGCCCTAATTTTTGTCATCGAAAATGTCGTTGTGATTGAACTTTTGTCAAGAAAATGATATTTGAGGGTTGATTTTTTCATATGAAGACATTACATTGATGTCGCCCGATCTGGACAAAAATATTACACCGTATCGCTAATGCTATGCCTCACATAGAAATGTCATACAATATATACAATATGAAATAATTGAATTTGATATAGAACTGTACAAGCTTCGTATTCAAAATGAATGCATTTATACAGTGCGAGAATAATGTGGTGAGGATACCCGAGGAGGTGAAACGATATCGTCTGATGTTAGTGATGGTAACCTTCATCATTTACTGACAACTATCATACCAGCGTTAGTCTTGCTTGTGAATTAGTGAAACGGGAGTCGTACGTGATTGGTGCAGAAACTGTAGAAAGAAGAAGAAGAAGAAGAAATTCGAAGTTTTTATGTAAAAGGAGTGTGCTTATGCTCAGCCCTGAACTCACAGCTGAGGTCAATACTATTTGAAAGAGAGGTACCGATATCCGAAAACCATTAGTAATAAATGATTATAACGAATCTGAAGCATACATTGACAGTCAGCCCAAATGGAGGCATATCCCAATAGGCGAAATCGCGAACTCACAAATTGACTTTATATGTGCTTGAAGTTGAAATGAAGTGATGAAATGTATGCATAGTTTTTCCTCAAAGATATTGTGTAATATTCGAATAAACGCTGCTCTAAAACCCCTCGAATAGATAGATAGATTGATAGTTTATTTCACCACGTTACATAATAAAATGTTTGTAGCAAGTCAAAAAATAGCATGAGTGATGATCAGATTAAACAATTAAAATGGTATAAGATGATCAGATTACCAATTAAAATTGAATAAAACAAGCAAGAAACACAAATACAAAAATATAAAAACAAAATGACATTATAAAGATTTAAAATGATCCACGTATTCTTTTGTGATTTACTCAAACGATAGCGGTTTATTCGAATTTTGTTACAATGTCTGGTATCATAGTCATGAAGTTCTGATTGCTTTATTAATGAAGTTGATTTTTTATGAATTTCTATGAGAACGTTGTACAAAAATGATGTGGGTAACGGCATTATTCTCAATTTCAAAAACAGAGGTTAACAATGATCTCTATAACCAGAATTTGTTATCATTATGATAGCTTTTTTCTGCAATTTAAAATTTTTTAAAGCCCCAGTTGAGTTGCCCCAGAGTATAACACCATAACTAAAGTAAGAATGGAAGAGGGAGAAATATGTTAGTTTCAATGTATCGAAACTAGTTACATTTTTCAACTGACGCAATAAAAAAAGTGTTCTTGATAGTTTTTTGCTCAATTGGTTAATATGACAGGTCCAAGTGAGAGTACTATCGACAACAATCTCAAGTAATTCAACGCTGTCTGCACTTGATGTAGCGGCAGAGCTTGTTGGAAACTGTAACTGTTGCGTTTTATCTGTATTCAATTTTAGTCGATTTGTCACGAACCAACTTTCTGCCTTCTCATCGACTTCATTTGATATTCTAGATAGTTCAATCGCATTTTTGTCAGAGTAAATGAATGTTGAGTCAACGGCAAACAAAACAGATTCATATGGATGCATGAAGTTACTGATGTCATTCACGTAAATTAAGAACAGAAGTGGTCCCAATACTGATCCTTGGGAAACACCATGTTCAACAAGTTTAAAATTCGAAATGCAATTATTGCTACTGACTGCTTGATATCTTTTCGACAAATATGATTTTATGAGGGATAGAGATACTCCCCTGATGCCATGGTAATATAGTTTCTCCAATAATATGTCGTGAGAGACGCAGTCAAACTCCTTGGAGAGGTCGCAGAGCGTAATAGCTGTGTGATTACCTTGCTTGTGATTGTCGACAACTTCACTCACCACATTGAGAACTGCCTCTGCCGTAGAGCGGTCCTCACGAAAACCAAACTGGGATTCGTTGAATAATTTATATTTTTCAAAATATGCGTAAAGACGTTGTTTAATAATCATCTCAATTATTTTGCCGAAAATCGATATTATTGAAATGGGACGATAATTGTTAACGGAAGAAATGTCACCGTTTTTAGATAAGGGAATAACTTTTGATAGCTTGAATGCATCAGGAAAAATACCACTTGTGAATATTAAATTTATCAATTCAGAAAGAGGCTGCAACAATATCTCGGAGGACTCTTCAATGATATCACTATTTAGTTCATAGGCGTTTAAGCATTTGGAATTTTTGAGTGACTTGATTGCATTTTGAACGTCTTCTTCAGTCACTGGGCCCAGAAAAAAAGTGTTGCAGGGTGCTGGAAAATTTCTGAAATTCAGTAAATTCGCTTTGCATACCGTTGGAAGAGATTGAATGATATTGTCAGCAATGTTAACAAAAAATTCATTGAAATGTTCAGGAGATATTCAAACACAGCGTTATTGCCGCTTCCTTTGACGTCATAAGTCCATCGATTCGACATTGTCCCGAGTTGTCAGTCACTATTTTGCGGAACTTCTGGAAAAATGTAATTCTGTTTCATCCTATGAATGAAACAGAACTTGTGTCAGCATGCATTAAATGGAAATGAAGACTTCGTATTTGATAGATGTTCTTGATTTAGTTATTCTTGAAAAATATGTAGGTGTACCTTGTGCCATGTCATTATTTTCTCCGCCTGCTCACATTGTAAAAAAATACCATGAATAACGCTTGGCAACGCTGTAATTCCTGCACTTTCTGCTATCGGCGAATTGTCAGTGTCACTATTTTGAGGATCTTCTGAGGAAATGTTGTGTCAGCATGTGTTATATTGAAATGAAGACTCCTCATTTGATAGCTGTTCTTGATTCAGTTATTCTTGAATAATATGTATGTATTGTCATTATTTTTTCTATCTGCTCACAGTGAAAAAATATTATAAGTAGATCGGAACTCGTTACGTCACATCCTGACGCAGTTCCCGCATTATTCAAACAGGAACATTTTTTGGGTTTTTTTCTTAATCTACTTCGAAATAAGAATTGAAAAAAAAAGCAACCACTTCTCTCATTTCTGCACAATGTGTTATTTTCCAGAAATTAGTGATTTCGCCGATTTCTTGAGGAGAAATACCAACTGTTACCGAACGTTGGTTTATATCCTATATTAGTAGAGGCATATATTGTTCATAGAAATCCTTTGAACGATAACAATGATAATTATTGTCTTTTAGGAGATAAGAAGAATAGATTTGTTGTTTGTTCTGCAAAGAAGAGCAACGTGACAGAAAGGAAGCACCGAATAAAAGTCCGGGTTCTGAATACCGCTGCTCCATTTGTGGAATCAGATACTGCATTTCTTGTTCGATGGAACAAATGCTATCCAGTTATTGCATCCATTAAATTATCCAGTCAACGATTGTTTCTTATAATATATTATTATCCGGTTGGTGTTTGATTGATGATACTTTTTTTTATACATTGAAATTTTTCCAACCCGAAAGAAGCGATGTTTTCTTGGAAACGGAAGTTTGTATTTGTCGTAATATTTACATAAAAGCGTGTAGTTATATAGCACCCACCCGGTCTGAAACTAAATGTTGCTGTTTGTCATTACTCTGATACGTCGCGATTTCCAGGGTACGTTGTAGTGAGGCATCAGTTGAATGCCATGCGGGACGAGTTCAATCCTTAGCAATCCAGGAAAAAAAAATAATGTGTTACCAACCAAAACTTCAAATGAATTGAAAATAATAATTTTTGCAATTGTTTTTTTTTTAAATTTGTTATGAAATGACATTATACACTCGCCATTCACGGGTGTGCAAGGGGTAAGATCACACTCTGTAGGTAATTGTCAATAAGTACTGCTATTTTTTTTTTTTTCAGAAATGGTCCAATGTTTTCCTCGATGCCACGAACAAGATAAATTATGATGGGAAAAAAAACTTTGCAACAGAAAGACACCAAATTATTCCTTCTAATTAAATTCCTGTGGTCGAGCCGATTCAATAGACGTGTTGAAAAAGTTTCGGAATATAATTTCACTGGTTTGATAGAAAACAAACGCAATTAGTATAACGTATCATTATTGAAATGAATCCTCTTAATACTGAATTCATGCGGGTTATATATTGATGCGGAGTTTCAATTTTCCAAAGAGGATCAAAGTTTAGTCGATGTTGGGTCTATTCAACGATATATCATAACGCATTTCCCATTGATTCGGGCAGTTATCACGATTTTTAATTACTATTCATTGATATCGGGATGGAATAAAATGCAGCGCCTATTATAAACAAGAATCAGTCGAACGTAAATGGATGAATGGGAACGTTTCATCAAAATGAAATCAAAGAGCTGGAATCGTTTGGTTGAACCATGGATGATAGAGTTCAAAAGTCATTCCGAAAATTGAAATTAGCAAAACATTAATATATTTCATACCTTTGGACCGCACTGTATAAATATAAATGTGTACTCTATGTGGTGTGACAGGTGAAACTGACGGCTAAGGAAATTATATATATAAAAACTGGAAATCAATATATATATATATATATATATATATATATATATAAATAATTTCCATACCCGTCAGTTTCACTTGCCACACCACATAGAGTACACATTTATATATATATATATATATATATATATATATATATATATATATATATATATATATATATATATATATGAGGGCCTTAGTCGGTCTATGTATCCTTCAATCAATATGTTTCGACATTGTTCATGTCATCTTCAGGTAAATTCTTGAAAATAAAACATGTAAAGTCAAAAACATAATACGTTACATAACATCAAATATAATTAGAATTCAAGGAGACATTCAAAACTCACAATATAATCAAACAGTTATTCTTTCATCATTTCGTGTTCATGTTTCGTGATTGGAATGAACGTTGTTGAATGTCTGAGATTGCTAGTATCGAGTTTGTTTTATCTGTCAACGTTTCAATTGTTATTTTATACATTGGACATATTCACTTATAGTATGTGGGTTCTATAGAATAAAAAAAATGATTATTACAAGTCACGCATTAATGAAAATGCAAACGATGCAAGAAAATTATGGAGTAACATCAATGAAATTTTCGGTTCGTACAAAAATAATGAAATACACCGGATTAAAGACGCCAAAAACAATATCATTACTAATGACGAACAAAAAGCAACTATTTTCAATAACACCTTCATAGAAATGGGAACAAACTTAGCAAAAAATATTGTCAAGAACGGTTCGAACGTACTAAAAGAGAAAACCACAAATAATTCAATTTTCATTTCTCCTACATCAGAAATCGAAGTTCTTGAAGTTATAAATCAACTAAAAAATGGCAAATCTCCGGGTGTCGATAACATAAAGGCAGAAACTCTCAAGGAAATTGCACCTCACATAGTCGGTCCACTCACTCACATAATCAACAGATGTATAGAATCCGGGAAATTCCCCGATGAATTCAAAATTTCAGTAGTGAGACCCATTCACAAAAAGGGAGATATCACAGACGCAAAGAACTATAGGCCTATTTCTCTCATCACAAACTTTAGTAAAATCTTTGAAAGAATACTGAAAAATAGGCTCTGTAGCTATTTACATAAGTATAGGCTACTATCTGATATGCAGTTTGGGTTTAAAGAAGGTAAATCAACCGAAGACGCTATAATCGAGCTTACAAATTATGTTTACGGAGCCTTGGATGAGGGTAAACCTTGCCTTGGTGTTTTTGTAGATCTTGCGAAGGCGTTTGATACCGTGAATCACACCATACTACTATCGATACTTGAAAATAATGGGGTACGGGATAATTGTCTGAAACTTTTCAAAAGCTACCTTGATGAGCGCCAACAATGTGTCAAAATCAATGAAACCTACAGTGGGTTCAGGAAAATCGAGTGTGGTGTGCCTCAAGGTACAGTGCTGGGACCTATAATTTTCTCGATTTATGTGAACGGATTATTTTCAATACAGTCTGAAGGAAAAATAGTTAGCTTTGCTGATGATACGGTAATTCTATACAAGGGAAAAGACTGGGTCAGTCTGAAAAACGATGTAGAAGTAGATATTTCTTTAATAAAAACATTTTTGACAATCGGCTAGTCTTAACTATCAAATACCTCGGTTTAACTATCAATATGATAAAACATTTTTTCTGCCATTTACTACTTATGAAACCACTCGGCCAGACTTTCAACAGCTCACTTTGCCAGGTAACCTACAAATTTCTTCTATAAATACTATCAAATACCTCGGAATTATGATAGATACACATATGCGATGGGATCATCATGTGAAGTTTGTCCTCAAAAAACTTCGTTTTGTTCTCCATAAATATAGACAATTAAATGATATTCTTGACCTGAAACAAAAAAAAACAATATACTACAGTTTAGTGGAAAGTCACCTAAACTACGGTCTTCTTGGATGGGGGGGTATATATGAAACATACCTACGCCCACTCAGGGTTATTCAAAAGCGCTTCCTGAAACTGATGTTATCCAAAAGCTCAAGATTTCCGAGTGACCGTTCATATGAAGAATCTGATGTACTAGATGTCAGGAAGCTACACTTTAAAAAGAGCAATATCAGACAATATATGAATAGGGATAAACTGGTTAAACTTACCCACACTTATAATACAAGGCGTAACCTTCAATTCCAATGTCCTCGGACACACAGATCCATTGGACAAAGAAGTTATCATTATTTGGGTACGAAATTGTACAATAGCCTACCACTAGACATTCTAGAAAGCCGATCTATTTATTCATTTAAGAAAAAATTGAAAGACCTCTTAAAAAATACTTCAACACAATTGATACACGTCTGAAGAATTTACAAGTTTTTTTGATAAAGGAGCATTACGCGAATCCATGTTTAGACGACATACCTATATGTATGTTCGTGAACAAGTGTGATTTCATCTATTCATCTATTTATATAAACCCGTGTGTATAGTACATTTTTATCTATAATTTATATTAATCCTTTATATAGGAAATTTTTATTACAATAGCAAAATCCCATAACGTAGGATTCTAGATTTTATTTTGCATTGATAATGGAACCATTGTATGATTCCATGTCAGTATATATGTATGTTCGTGGAAAAATGTGAGTATGTCTGTAAACCTATATGTATAGATACTACCTCTTAAGTGTTATTTATATTATTCAAATTCTTCCAAGATATTTATATTTATACTATAATGACAAAAACACTTCCTTAGAATTAAGTAAGTACTATCATCATATTAATCCCATTTCTTTTGGTACACATATGTGAACCATCCCACAAACAAGTGTCAACTTCAGTGGGACATTCATGTGCTTATTTGCTACTTGTAGTCAATCACTGTAACCTGTAATTCATATGTAAACACCCGCAAATAAACACTATTCTATTCTATTCTATTCTATTCTATTCTATTCTATTCTATTCTATTCTATTGTTCTGATTCATGTAAAAATGTAAAAATCAGTTTCTTTTTTCTTTTATATTTTTTGTTGTGGAGGAGGCGTTTGAAATAGGTTATTGTAGATTTGATAGGGGGTTTTTATGTTGTTTCTATTGTTAATACCATTTGTTTCCGTTATTCGAGGAAATTTACAAATTTTGGATTTTTTTCCTCAGTCGGAATTTCAACCTTGTCAAAATCGAATTTATGTTGATTTCCCTTTTCATGTTAAGATAATGCTGTTTTGTCCGTTTTTGAGTATTTGTGGGCTTGAATTCGTTTCTGTAGTTATTGTTTGGTTTGGCCAATATATGTACTTTCGCAATCTTTTCATGATATTTCATGGAATTTCAGGTATTAATCTTGAGTATAGAATGTTATTTGTATTTTTTAATCGATGTGCTATTGTAATGTTGTATTTTTCTACTATTTTGCTGATTTTATAGGATAATTTTTGTACGTATTGTAAAGGTATATATTTTGTTGTTTTTATTTTATTGTTATCGTTATGTATGCTTTTTTGATCGTATTTTCCACGAATACATACCCAGAGAACCAAATAACATATATCAAAATCGTTTCTACCCCACCTTTTTGAAGGCAAAAACCCTTACATACTGGACTAGCCTTCAGGCAAACTTGGCTCAAAACACCCATCGTGCGAACACTTATCCGCACTACATTTCTCATAATTATTTTTGTGTAATTGCTAACTCCTTGGGGGTACATATTCTTTCATTCAATTCACCCAGTTATATAAGGATATCGTTCGATTGTCGTGAATACGAAAAACCATGGAAATCCTAAGTATGCAATTCGATCCAGAGATTGCCACTTGGCACGGAACTCACGAGAACGAAGTTAAATCTGTGTCGGACTCGAAATTGCATCATCAGTACACGGAAAGATAATAAAAAGTATGATCCCCTATAGCACGATTTATTCAAAGATTATGACTAATACACTGAAATACGATAAAACGAGAACAGAGGAAGTCTCTAACATTTGTCATAATCTAGCTGTTCTCGTTCGAAAATCTATATTGATTACTCTCTATTCTCATATACCAGTGAAAAATGAGCTCGTAAATATGTTGCGCGGGATAATATTCCATCATTTATCCCCAGTCAATTTATGAAGATCTGGAGAGTACACACATCAATGCCGGATGAAGTTTTTCCGCTTTATTCATTATTATTAGGCGAAGCAAACGCAAATGGAATTTTCCTCGAGCGAAGTGAAAGCTGATTAGAAGACGCACTTGGCAGAGTATGGAATTATTATTGATATTCTGATTCTCGATCTTTGATGTTATAATTATATAAAGAGGATGTGAATATATTATATGAGCTGTTTCTAGAGTTCCATGAGCTCTAGTTTTAGTACTTCACTTTCATTGCAGTTCCAAAAAATTACTGTGAGCTCTAAGAATATACTGAAGTGATATCACCATTTTGTGGAATATGTTGAATCCATGTTTCTCATTCTGTGGTTGTTTCCTGTCACCCATTTCCATTCCTCTTTTGTTTTTTTATTTCCAACAATGAATACAATGGTGATAACATTCTCTCGAGTGGAATACTCTGGAGGCAAAAAACCCTTCATTCGGATTTTCAGGAGAAGGGTACCCTTTGATCATAATCGACACGAGCCTATTCGAATGAAATTATTGGAAACATAAACTTCTGTTTATTTCAGATCTCCCTCCCCCCATATATACATCCCGTTAGTCCTATTATGATCCTATTGTGGGTCTGAAATACGTCGTTTATTGCCTGAAAATATGGTTACTCGATCATGGTTTCTTCATAGCTGCAAAAAAATCGGCAGTGATGTACTCTACTCGCCATAGGCTGACAGCAGGGAAACATATAAACTTGAACTCTATTTCTTTTGTCACAGTGAGTTTTTACAAATACTTAGGGCTTATTTCAGACAAAAAACTTACATGGAGAAAGCATATAGATTATACCGTATCAAAATGTGAAAGAGGCGTAAATATCCCCAAATGTGTTTCAAAGCACACACGGAATGCGGACCCAAAAACATCTTTATTATTTTACAGATTTTACATCCGATCAATCATTGATTACGGATGTACAGGGTGATTCAAAAGTACTTTGACAAACTTCAGGAGGTGATTCCTCACAATATTCTAATATAGATACATATACATATAGATAAAAGGAATACCCCCACATATAACAACTTGTGTATCAACAATAAAATATCAATAAAAATATGCAATAAAATCCAATATCTTGGTGTAATGATTGATAGCAATTTAAAATGGGATAAGCAAATTGATTTCATTATAAAAAAAATCCAATTTCTGATCTATAAATTGAAATACCTAAAAGATCTAATGGATTCAACATCGATGAAAACTCTATACCAAGCCCTTGTCGAACCACACCTAGTCTACGGAATACTAGTTTGGGGAGGGGTCAACAAGAGCTACATCAATAAACTTATAACTGTTCAAAAACGATTACTGAAAATTATTTTCAACAAAGACTTCAAGTATCCCTCAGATCAATTATTTAATGAAACTGGCTTACTGGATCCACGGCAATTATTTTTTCTACGCGGTGACATCAGACAACACCAGTTCAAATCTGATCTAAAAAACCCTGACCACCAGTATAATACCAGAAGCAAACGAACTACCTACCTCATTCCTTTTATGCGCAAAACGAAAGGCCAAAGAAGTTTTTCTTTTCTGGGACCAAAAATGTTTCAATATCTTCCTGTAGAAATACAGACAATTTCCAGTGCAAATATTTTCAAAAATAAGCTTAAACATTTCTTATTTTCATTACCAAGAGCGACAATCCATCAACTTTTAGAATAGCTTTTGAAATAGTTCACAAAGCGCTTGAGGCGAAATCGATGACTTCTTTTATTTTTATAGTTACTTTCCCCAAAATTCCAAAAATTGATACTTCTTAATGTTTCTTTTCTCTTTTATTAATTAGTGCTAATTATTTTAATTATTTTAATATATTTTGTGATACCTAATTTTTATGTTTTTTTTAAAACATTTAATGTTTTTTCTAATGTTTTTTGTGATGAAACTTTCAATATTATTATATTCTACACTATGTTACTATTTTTCCCACTGTAGATATTACCACACACAGGCTCTGCCTTTAGTGGATCTCTCTAGGTTTATTTTACTACATATACATAGTACTAGTTTTTTGTAAATCTTTCTGTTCATGTGAAATAAATTTATTATTTATTTATTTATGAATTGTCAAAATGAATATATGTCCGGAAACACTTCGATTCCACGATACAGGATGTTAAAGTTTTATTTTTATTTTCGTTTTTTTTTAATAACTTTCGAAATACTGACCTTACTTCAACAAAAATTGGTATTGAGAGGTTTTTTGAGGTATCGAATACGAACCTGATGTTATTATTGCTCCTACTCGTAGGGGGCGCCACCTACACGTCCTTTTCTTTTATGAAGATTCATAACTTTTTTGAGCGTACTTCTAGCACATTTTTCAGGAAAACAATCAATTTCTCTATCATATCTACGTAAGAAAGCAACTCGTGTTACAAGTCGCTATGAGCAACCGTTTTATGGAAATTTGGACTTTCAAGGCGATTATTTGATAATCGATGCGTGTTGAAGTCATTACCATTATTTTGCATTTTTCATAAAAATGCTTAGGAAATGAATTTGACGTTTAAGTAGGTAGTTTTGGTTTTTTGTAGGGGGAGCCACCTATTCTATTCATTTTTACGCGTTTGGAATGGTTATTTTTGTATCAAGGGTGCAAACTCTGTATTTGTTTTGATTAAATTTGCAAGAAATATCAATATTTCATTACAAGATATTTTGAATATGTAGAAATAAAGGAAACTGAATTGTATTCAAATAAATTGTTCGAAGTGTCCACCTCCAGCGAAGATACAGGCATTCAGCCCTCTAGTCATTGAATCTCGTACCCGTTCAAAAATTATTGGTATTTTTCTCATTGTTTCACAGGCTTCTACCATTCGGTTTCTCAGATCTTCCTCGTTCGCTACTGGAGTTTTATGAACTAGTGACTCCAAATGTCCCCAAAAATAAAAATCTAGCGGGGCTTAGATCTGGGGACCTTGGTGCCCACGCCTGGTTAGGTTCTTCTACACCCCTATCGATCCATTGATTTGGATAGATAGTGTTGAGGAATTCCCTGGCTACAACGCTAAAATGGGCCGGAGCCCCATCATGCATAAACCACATGCGGATACGAATTTCTAATGGTACATTCTGAAGTAGTCTGGGCAATTCATTGTCTAAAAAAACTCTGTGAGTTGCGCCATTCAGTCGGAACGGAAGAAGGAAAAGACCTATCAAGTAATTATCAATTATTGCCGTTCAAACATTAACAGAAAATTGATACCGATAATGTCTTTTACTAACTGCGTGCAGATTTTCCAGAGCTCAAACATGGTTGTTATGAAAGTTTGTTGAAGCATTTCGGGGGAAGTTTGCCTCGTCCGTGAAGGGTACATATCTCAAAAACTGAGGATTTTCAGACAATGTTCTCAAAAACCACTGACACATAGTAATGCGTTGGGGAAAGTCTCGTGGCAAGAGAGCTTGTACCTTTTGAATATGGTATGGATAAAATTGTTGATCGTGGATAATTCTCCAAACTGTGGACTGGGTAGAATTGAGAGCTTCAGCAATTATTCTTGCACTTTTTTCTGAATTCTTCCAATTCTGGGGTTCGGACTGCTCGTGGTCTCCCAATAATATCAGCTACTCTCTTAAAACAACCTGTTTCTGCCAAACGACAGTGGAGACTGAAGGCAGTACTCGATTAGGAAATCGCTCCTGGTAAATACGTCTTGCTTCGCGCGCATTGCCATCCGCAAGGCCATAAATGAAATGCATATCGGCTTACTGAGCATTGTTGTTTAAATAATCCATTTTATCAAAATTCGTGTTTAAAAGCTCACAGAAACTCTAACAAAACAAAAAAACGTTTAACTGTCACATAATATGTAACTACCAAAAGTACTTACTTAAACGTCAAATTCATTTCCCAAGCATTCTTGTGAGAAATGCATAATAATGGTTCAACACGTATCAATTATCAAATAATCGACTTGAAATTTGCAAGTCCAAATATCTAGAAAACGGTTGCTGATAGCGACTTGTAACAGAGGAAGGTGTTTTACGTAGATATGATGAAGGAATTGATTTTTCTACTGAAAAATCTGCTAGAAGTACGCTTAAAAAAGTTATGAATCTTCATATTGGTGGCGCCCCCTACCAGTAAGAGCAATAATAATATCATGTTCGAATTCAACACCCTCAAAAAACCTCTCAATACCAATTTTCATTTGATTAAGGTCAGTATTTCGGAAATTATTAAAAAAAAACGAAAATGAAAATAAAATTTCAACACCCTGTATCTTGGAAACGATCCGGGCATATAATTATTTGGACAATTCATATTAGAATATCGTGAGGAATCACCTTGTGAAGTTTGTCGAAGTACTTCTGAATCCCTCCCCGGAATAAACAGATTTTTCTGTGAATTGAAAAATCCTTGATAAAAATGAAGTTATTTTTCGTGAATGTCTCACAGAAAAAAACTACTTCCCTGGCTAAAGCCACGCTGGACATTAAACTAGATCTGATAGATATTCTGAAAAGACCTCAACTCAAAAGAAAAAATCTGAAATTGAAAATTGGCATTTTCATTCAGATAGGTATTCGATTTTCTATTTCAGTCTAAACTAAGAAATCATGAAGATGAATGAGGCAAAGAAGAATGTTTTCCAAAGAAGAGTACTCACTAGAAATCATTAGTAACATTGACGCAAGAGAGAATGTTTTCCTTTTCAATATTATTATTGCATTATATGGGAATGTAGCGGGCATGTTCATCAAAATTTTTCTAGCATCAATCCAATTTTATTTGTGTGTGATAACCACAGTTGCAAGCAATTCCATTATTTGGCAGTTATAATGAGATGCAAAGAATTTCGAGTGAGCTTATTAACCTATTGAAAGTATTCCACGACACTAGGTGGCTTCGGAAATATAACTTTGGATGATTCAACTCATAATATCCATCACGAATAGTCACTTCTGAACACTAAGTCTACCCAAGACATGAGGAAACTATTCACTTGAAAGGTTAAGTTAATATCTATTGATGATAGTGCATTAATGTATGATGATCAAAAGCACAATGAACATGAAAATTCACCGTTAGTTTCAAATACCTCATAATTTATTACCCCTAGGTATTCTAGAGATAAGAATAGAATGTTTGATAACTCTTGTGAATCGTTGCTCTCAACAAAATTGAAGAAACTCTTCCAAATATCATGCTAAGTATGCAATTTGCTTTCGGGATTACCACTTGGCACGAAACATACAAAAGTGAACTGGAATCTGAGTTTAACTACGAATTGCCCCATCAGTACATAGGAGTGTTATGTTTCATATTGATGAGACATATTATTCCAGAATGATACGAAAAGAATATAAAATCACGCTGGAATAAGAACCTTATTATACAGTGCGCGTCAAAATTATGGAACAAATTCGATATCTCGCAAGCCATGTACTTTCGACAAAAATCCTGAAATAGGTCGATTTTTATTTTAAAATGCCGATTTTTTTATGTATATTCTAAAGAGGTTGTGTTACTGGTTTTGACATGGTGACGTAATCGGAAGTTTTTCAAATTGGAATAGATGTCTTGTGATACCCCATCTGAAAGGCCTTTGAATACTGCATTCGAAGATAATTATTAATTAGATATTGTTTTACAGGGTGAACAAAAATTAATATTCCATTTCAATAAGAGAATAACTTCATATCCAACAAAATAGAACAGTTAAATAAGATGTTCGAAATGCCATCCACCAGTCTCTTGACAATAAGCACATCTACGGACACATTCCTCTTGCACATTGCGAATAACTTCTGGAGTAATTCTGTTAATTTCCATCCTAATTCGATTTTTCAACTCTTGTAGAATTTGCGGCCTATCTATATAGACCTTCGATTTTAAATAACCCCACAAGAAAAAATCCAGGGGCATAAGATCTGGAGATCTTGGGGGCCACTCTATCGGTCCGCGTCTATCAATCCACCTCCTAGGAAAACAGTTATACAAAAACTCGCGAACATCACGTGCATAGTGCGGGGGTGCACCATCTTGTTGCAACCAAATACTTTCATTTGGTGAGTTAGGATTGTTGGCGTTTGGAAAAAAATATCGGCAAGGCTAGGTATGGGTTCATTTCTTAAAAATTCCAAGTAACGCTCCACTGTGAGATTTCTTTCGGAAAAATACGGGCCAATAATCCTGTCGTTTATTATCCCTGCCCAAACATTGACTTTCTGAGGGTATTGAGTATGCCCGTCCATCATCCAGTGGGGATTATCCCTACTTCAATATCTGCAATTCTGACGATTTACTGAACCATTGGCTAAACGTAGCCTCATCGGAAAACATAATTTGTTTTATAAAACGTGGACTGCAGTTACACAAATCCTGCATTATTTCACAGAACTCCACACGGCGATCGGGATCATCATCATTGAGTTGTTGATGTAGCTGTACTTTGTATGGATGGTGCTTTTCCGCTTTTAGAATACGTAATACAGAACTTTGGGATATGTCGAAGTCTGCTGCAATTTGTCGTGAAGTATTGTGAGGATTATTCTCTACATCCAATAGAACATAAAGTTTCACGTTTTCTTCTATTTTAGGACGTCCAGCATTCGGAATATGTTTGACATGACCAGTTCCTCTGAATTTTTGATCTTACTGACTGTTGAAAGACTGAAAGGTCTATTGGGATACTTCGCATGGAACAAGTCGCATACCTCTTGCTGAGTTCCGGTTCTATCTCCGCATCCAATAAAAATTAAAATTTATTTGCGTTGGGTTTCACTCGAAGTAGCCATAGTTTACTTTCAGAACCTTTTCACTTAGAATTTGTGAAGAATATTTGTTGATATTCCAACTGACATTTATTTGACACTAACTTGCCTATTATGGCATTAATTTGTGATTGTCTTTTGTTTCCATTCCAGACTAGGAAATAGCTAACTATTAATATCTGGAAAGTAAAATTTTGCATTTTTTAACACGCTTTTATTATCTTCACTTGTAACTGAATAACTCACAATGTAATAAAAACTCAGAAGTAAATATTCACACACTTCCTATCTTCCGAATAATCTGAAATTTGTCACACCGATAACAATACAAGAATTTCATAATAATAATTTAATAATAATAAAAATATATCTTCCCAAACGCCAACAATCCTAACTCACCAAATGGAAGTATTTGGTTGCAACAAGATGGTACACCCCTGCACTATGCTCGTGATGTTCGCGAGTTTTTGAATAACTGTTTCCTTAGGAGGTGGATTGGTAGACGTGGACTGATAGAGCGGCCCCTAAGATCTCCAGAGTTTACGCCCCTGGATTTTTTCTTGTGGGATAATTTGAAATCGAAGGTCTATGTAGATAGGCCGCAAAATCTACAAGAGTATAAAAATCGGATTAGGATCGAAATTAACAGAATTACTCCGGAAGTTATTCGTAATGTGCAAGAGGAATGTGTCCGTAGATTTGCTCATTGTCAAGAGACTGGGGGATGGCATTTCGAACATCTCATTTGATTGTTCTATTTTGTTGGATATAAAGTTATTCTCCTATTGAGATAAAATATTAATTTTTGTTCACCCCGTAAAAAAATATCCAATTAATTATTATCATTGAATGCAGTATTGAAAGGCCTTTCAGATGAGGTATCACAAGACATCTATTCCAATTTAAAAAAAATACCGATTACGTCACCATGTCAAAACCAAGTACCTGAAACAACAGGCAAGAAGGTGATCTAGAAGACACAAGTAACATCGGAGGTCACGACAGACGAGCCTACAGGGTGGACTTTTCAGTGTTTAGTGGGTACATCTGAGGTGCACGAGTTCAGACTCCAGCACACAGGGACTCCCATATTACCGAAAGCTGTCTATGAAAGATTTTCCCGACCTTCCAAATAAAAAGCTGCCAATGCAACTTCGCAGTATTCAACTCTCATAATCAAGGATGTCCTGATGGCGAGGAAGGCAATCATTTTATTTTTGAATATTGATATAATATAATGGCTCCTTTTCAGAATGGAAAGCTATTTCTCATGAAATGTTTCTGCCTCATTTATCACAGCGACAAACTCTCCGCTAGAACGTCAAGTTGGGCATTGAAAGGGTCATTGAATAAACATGGATTTGAGTGGATTTCCTGGTGTTAATTTTCACGTTCATTATATTCAATTGAGCCGAGATTGTATTTTTCTCAATGTCGAGGATGAAGTGGGATCATACTATGAAATTGATAAAAATATACTGGAGATTCAACGTGCCCAGCATATTTAAAACTACAAAGTTTAAATTGACAGGCATGACATATTCTGTTCAGGATATCATTGAATTGCATTCACTCTTGGAAGTGAAAATGGAATAAAAAAAAATCAACGTCCTGGTGGAGTTCTGACAGAACACAAAAAAATTACTGAAAGAGGTAAATAAAAATGTATTTCCAAAATTATATATTCATGGCAATAATTAAATTGAATATAAAAAACACACCCAGAAATAAGATGAACAAAGAATATCGAATTGAATATATAAAACACCCTCAGAAACACCCTGATTCGCTGAGGTTGAAAGATTGAAGCTAGTTGAGTACTTTCAAAATTCAACAAGTCAATCTAGATATGGTTCACCTGAGGTAATCCAATCTTATTTTACAGATTACAAATACAGATCACAATATATCACTTATTAGCTGGTATGAGAATCACATATAATTGATATGTATACCTCCATTTGCACAGCATTATTCACATGAAGATACATTGTAGACAATTTTATTACATTTTTAATGTGTTATTTATATGCTTTTTCAATATAATAATAATAATAAGGATATTGTTTCTTCAGTATGATTTAAATTAACATAAGTCGTGTATCAATCAAATTTGTATCTATTGCGACAAAGTCGATAAATGGAAACATTATGCCATAAGTTAGAGTGAGGCGTTGGGAGAACAAAGAGAGTGTTTTTATTTCTTCAACCAGATTGGGGGACTGGGAGGTGTAGTTTAGATAAGAATAGAGTAGTCAAGTTTTTTGAAAGTTTTGGAGTTGATTCATTCAGCAGTTCCGTGTATGGAGAATCAAACCTATAGACACTATGTTTCTTATAGTGGTGGTATCGAAAAAAACCTTTTCTGGACTTTCTCAATGTCATTTCTATATTCGTTATATATAGGGCTCCAGATCAGCGATCCATATTTGATTATACTCCGAACATATACCTCATGAAGTTGAATTGAGTTTCGATGAAATCGGCCTATAGTTAATGATTAGGTTCTTTTCTCCTTTTTTAAATATTGGGCACAATTTGGAGCACTCTCATTTGCAGGGATATTCACCTATTTTATTATTCTATTGTATATTGTTTCAAGAGGCACTAGTAGGAATTAGGGTTATTGTCGGGTCCTACTGACTTTTTTGGTATTACTTCCTGAATGGCTTCAAGTATTTAATTTTCGCTAATAAAACCTATGTCTACAGAAGGATTGATAAGAACATTCGAGTCTTAAATTAGGGGTAAAAATTATATTATGGACTTGAATTATGAACCCAACGTCAAAAATGGAATATTTTGTTATTCGAGTTGAAATATTCTCTTACAAGGTGAAATATCAGCTGCTTTTCACAAACTGATACTTATTTCCATCCATCGGTTGCAGAATTTTTTTCACAAATCGTTACTTATTCTCATCCGTCAGTTTTCATTCCCTATCATCATTTGATGGAGTAGGATGGTCTACTTGATCATCAAACGGGAGTATTTGTTATACTCACACGTTCTCCTTTGTGCTAATAAATGAACAAAATTATTGAAGGTTTTTTGTAAATGTAATTTGTTCTTATTCTGGTTGGTTTGATAATAAGACTGAGTAAAATTTTTTGTTTTGTTATTTTCATTTATTCTTATCATTCTCACTTTATTACAGTTTGATTTTGTTCTATTTCATGAAATGAATATTGATTTTGAAACTTTATTTTAACCACAAACGAATCAACAGGTTCTATGAATCGATTACTATATATCTTTTATATGTGATCGATTTGCTATTCCTGTATTATCCATATGATAGCACGATCCATATGAAATACAGAAATGGCAAATCGATCACTTATATGAAATATATACAATATCAACCATATAAAAGTAACACGTTTGAAAAACCCGCCTCATCTCAATCGGTAACTGAAGAGAAATCTGTTTTACCAACCGTACTAACTTAGTTTGGCCAATTGCGAGATAAGTCGCCACTGTTGTCTTTTGAACGTGGTGCCAACTTTCATTGCAGGTTTGACAACCCTCTTTATTTTTAGTTTCTCTTTGGTAAAGACATTTTCGAATGGAAATGAAACATTTCAAATTTTCCATAGTTTTATGAGATCTTCTCAACAGCCAACTTTGATTATTTGGGTTTTGTCAACATTCTTTGGTTCCAGAATTTTTTGACAGATAGTGGCCTTGAGTCAGTGTTGTTGCTTACTAGTGGGTTTTCTCGAATCATCAAACTTGAGCCTTTCAGAAAAAAAAATATATTGTTAGTCATATACTTTCTCCAGATACCATTAAATATCATATTGTTTGAACGAGTTTTTTACCTATAAGATTTATCAAATACCCCTCGATTTCATATTCCTCAACGTCGCGTCAATCTCTAACTTTCCAGATAAGAGCAAATAAACTACACGAAGGGTAATGTAATGTCTTATAGGTCGAGATACGAAAAGGCAGAAGAGCCATAACAATCTCCTACAATCTACCCACCTCCAGCTTCTGTGATTTTTTTCCCAATCCCATGAATTTCGGCTTTGAAGATAGCGATAATAATTCTTCTGCCGGTAGATTAGACTGCTGTGTATATTCCAATAATATCTCGTTGATTTTGTATCTTTTTCCGAATATTTTAATTTCCAGTTTTCTAAGATTTGATATCTTTTCATTATTAATTTTTTTTCTCAATGCATTGGTCTATTCATTCTTCTGTGATATTCTCCCGTAGGAACTGAAAAAAAATAATACATTCGTTATCGTGCCCCAAATCCAAAATTGATCAATACCGTGCAAATATTATAGTAACCTCTAATCTGAATAACAAAGCCTTCCAATTCCGGCCTTTGAATGTGTTCGAGCAAGGGGTCGGAATATAATTCAGTGAGCACTTTAACCCTTCCGTTAATTTTAACGCCCTCTACTCGACCTGTCCTCGTCACTCATTCCCTGCGGCTTTGAGGGAGACCACGGCGTTATTCAGCACTAAGGCATGACTTGTAAAAATGACGATTAGGACTGTCGATGAAAAATGGTCAATTTTCTCTGTTCTCTACTGAAAATGAAAACAGAATAATGTGTTACTTATAATGCTGAAATTTGGCACAGGGTTGGCAATGCACTGCGTGACCAAAAAATTGCATTTTTCATTCAAGTGAGAATGAAAAATTATTATCAAGTAATAATTGCAAAAATCTACAAAGAATTATTCATATATAATAACACTAGCTGGTGGTCGCGACTCCGTCCGCGTAGACATTTTATTTTTCCTTGTTTTCTTTATGTGATTCCATCTAGCTTCGAACATTGATTTGACAGTTTGTCAGATTTAAAGATTCAAAAATGACGGATTCTCGTACAAACTTTCATTCTTTTTTTCACCACCTTAAGAGTTGAATTTCCAAAAATTCTTCCTTAGTGCTCACCTACAGTATCAAAGGAAACCATATGCAAATTTTTCACGGAACTAGCCCCAGGAATTTGGGCTGTCCGTTAGTCAGTCTGTTATTATGTTATATATTTATATGTCCTGACTGACTCACTGACAGACATACGATCAATCCCCAGACCAAACCGCTGGACCTAAAAAGCTGAAATTTCTACAGCTCATTTCTATTATGGCATAGAAAACTAAGGGTTTTGATGAATTCCATCCCCAAAGGGGTGAAGAGGGGGGGGGGGGCAGAAAAGAAATGAGAGTGAAAGTACCGTTAGTTTTGAAGTAGAATTGGTATTTTGGCTCCTCCTATCGAATAAAGAAATATGTATTCCAGATTTTTGAAGATTTAGCCTCTGAGGGGTTGAAATGGGGGTTGAAAGTTTGTATAAGAGTACCATCGATTTTTAAGAGTTGGGGTCATATAAAAACGTTTTAACAAAAAATTAAACCGACGAAAAAATCAACTGAAAAGCAAAAAATTTATTTTATTTTTTGCTTTTCAGCTGATTTTTTCGTCGCTTTAATTTTTTGTTAAAAAGTTTTTGATAATGTTAGTTTCAATAATGGAAAATAATAGTAAACAATCAATCAATACAGGTTTTTTTTTATTTTCCATTCAATTCAAGAGTTTGATTCCTTTCTTGAATCTGAATTTCGAAGTGCCATTTTTCAATTTATCAGGAAGTATTTAAAATGCCTTTGGGCTAGGAATTGTATCGTATAATTATGAGATGGTTAATTGAGATCATTTTTATTGGTGAACTGTGCTGTGGTTATACTGATGGAAAATAATTGTCTCAGATTAAACATACTAGACTCTTCATAAAGAGCGTCGCTTGAGAATCTATTATTTTTCAAGAAAATCATTCACAAAAAACGATTTTGTGCCACTTTAACAAGGTGATTCAGATGAGTTTCAGAGACTTCTCCCCATCCTATAATTCCGTAGTTCAGATGAGACTCTACCAGACTTCTATATAATTGTATGTTGTTTTGTATCGAAGATTCTTGAAAGTTCTTTGAATCTGTATAAAATGCATAGGAGTTTTTTCACCAGACAGTACAATCCAAGATGTTTATCAGTTATGATTTGATTTTATCTGCCGAGAATATTGTGTGTTAAGTTATCTTCGAGTGCAATTTGACTAACGTACGGAAGACCTGTTCTGTTGCTACAAAAAGGCAAGTAAATTTTTTTTTTCAATTTTATTGGAAGCAGTCGTTGACTTAGCCGTTTAACAATGTGGAGAAAAATATTTTCAATTTTTTTTAGTTTCTGCTAAGTTTCGTCTTCGTGAATAATGACAGTATCATCTGCAGAACTTATTATTTCACAATATCCTTCTGTAAAAAAGATATTGTTCATATATATTATGATATATTTTTCATTCTTCAATGCTGAAATCATATATATTTGACTTCTATATCATTAGTTGGAAAAAGAAAAAGTGATGCACCATTAGTTTTCTTAATTTCTTTATATCCGTCAATTTTTTGTTTTTTTTTGTCAGGCCCGACATAGGTGTAGTGAATATTAAATTAATTTGAAATGTCTGATGGGTTGTTTGTTACGTTTCCATTATTCAATTTCATACAGTTCATATCTTTCGAAATGGGACTTGCGAATATTTCATTTACGGTTTTCCACAATACTTTTGAGTTCTCTTTGTTTACCTGAATTTTATTCTTTTAAAAATGAATTTTTGTTTTTTAATAAGTTTCTCTAGAACGTTTTTATATTCTTAGTTCTCCAATTGGAGTGTTCTATTATTCGGATCTTTTTTTAATTTGTGATACATCATATTTTTTTCTATTCCTTGATTTTACTAATTATTTGGTTATCCAATTTTCACGTCTTTTCTCACTTCCTTTGATTTTCATATATGTGGTAGACATTTTCACCGCATTCTGTACAAGACCTATGAACTTTTTGGTGGCCTCTTGAGGATCTTGTGCTCCAAAGACTTCATCCCATTTTACCCATTCCATATTTTTTTCTAATGTTTAGTCATCCAAAATATCATGGTATTTCGAACAGTTTCTGTGAATGTGTTCTAGCTCTCTTGCTCCAGAGGGAACAATTCGAAGTAGGATCGTGAAGTGATGGGTTATGAAAGTTCGTATTGTTATTGAGAGAATGGTATAATAGGTGTTGTTTTGTATGGAAATGTGATCTAGAATGTGATAGAATGTTTAGAATCGCGTTGATGTATTTATAATTTATAGCTGAATTGAATCCGTGTTCATAGAGAATGCCCCAGTAGTTTTGTAAATCACTATCATTTTCCAAAATATTTATATTCATGTCCCCAATCTGGATATTGTGAATTTAATTAATATTCTGTTCGCTGAGTGATATATTGAGTTCTTCTTCGAATATGTCAATAGAGGTAGATGAAGATCTATAGAATGCATTTTTAATTATTTCTTCATTATCCAATATAGCTTTGTGGCGTATCATATTGGTACCACTAACTTCTCTTAATTCATGAGAGTGATAAAGTTCCGATTTAATAGAAGCCACAACTCCATTATTCATGTTGAGTTTTCCTGAATTGTAGAGTGTTCTATAATCGTTTTAAATTGAATATGGTAATATCTGGTATCAACCAAGTTTCGCTGAGTACAATACAATCTAGAGCAATGTAATGAACTCGTCGAAATTTTTTGATGAACTTCGAATGTTATTATGCATTATTTTAAAATTCCTCAAGCCATTATTAACTTTGAGGATTAATTTTGCTTCTGAAGCATTTTGAAGTTCAAATGTGTCCAAATGTGTCCAAATGTGTATATACGAGACTTTACTTTGAATAAAAGTAAAGTCTCGTATAAACGGATCCATAATTCATTCAATGGGATTGATAAAAATGCATTGAAGTTTTCCAGATAAATTATAATTGTAAGAAATGGTTCTAGAAGTACTTACCCAATATGTGTGAGTATTTTATAAACAATATCTAAACTTATTCACTGAAATGTTTGCAACTTTGGAGTATTGTTCTATTTTCCCGAGTTATTTCTCTTCTTGGCTTGGTAACTAGTGAGTTGTTCTTTTACCCTTTTGTCTGGTGATTCATTCGTCTGCACTATGTCTCGGGTCTCTGCAGGGTCGATCGCTATAGCCAGTGGGTCCAGTTGGATTTATTCCACGGTGTTTGGAATACCGTTTGCGATAGGTTTGCCTCTGGATATTTAAGTATCTATGTTATGTTCTTTGGCAATTATCTTGTACTCCCACAATAGTTTGCTGTTTTGTAAGTCTTCTTCTGCTAAATCGTGACTGATATATTTGTAGATTTCAATTCATATGCTGTATTCATTACTTCATTTTTATTGTCCATACAATGGAATTCAATGATAATTGGTCTATTTTTTCCCTTCCTCTGTTTTTCCAATACGGTGGATATTCCTCAGATGACTTTTGTTGATTCCTACTTTCAGGTGGGTTTCACATAGTTCAACAAATTTGTTGCGAGTACTTTCGTTTTTTTCCTTCTTCTACTCTATATACCACGATATTATATTTCTTCACTATCCCTTCGAGCTTCTTACTTTTTTCTTTAAGTCTCACGTTTTCTTCCTTCAGTGAAGACAGTTCTTCCTTGAGGTTTTCTATTTCTATCCTATGTTGTTGTTTGATGGCGATCAGATCTCCTATAATATCTTCAATCTGGTGTTTCATTTCTTCATTTTGTAGTTTTATTTCGTTATTTTGCTTTGTTATTTTTTTTGTTTCGCTCAGTAATTCATCATAATTTATTTTGTTTGATATACCTTATTCTGATTTCCTGGTTTATTATCAGTTCGATGGAAATCCAGTACCACTAATTAGAATAGAAGAACGTTCAACGATGAAGTTCCACGTTTTTGATTGAGAAATATTTTTTTTCCGAATAAAATATCCGTCTTCAATGATCATATATTTTTCGTATTCTGAATACACTAGGGAAACGGTTTTTCAGTTCATTCGGAAGTTGGTATTTATGAGCTTTCCACTGTCCCATAGTCGGTATTTTTTCTCTAGGTTTCACTGTAGTTAAGACAAATAGTACGGGCCGATTTTGGGACGTCTGACTCTCACGAGCATCTCTCTAATTCCAACGTATAATAACTACATTTTTGTTATTATGCTGATCCACTTGATACAACCAATTCATCGAATGGTATGTGTGCCATTAAATTTTCAATATGCACTCAACGGCGCGAGAGCATTTTTCGTCAAATCCTTCCTAGGTGAGAAATAAAGAAATCTGGAATTTCTCAGGAGATGCATCCAATTTTCTCGTGCGTTATCCTGCTGGATAGAAGACGTTTCTCAAATAGAAAATTATCAGGAACGGTATTGGAGTCACACTATCAGTTTCCTTATTTTCATGGAACATTCTCTTCTGGGTTGAAACAAACTACAAAGTGTTACAAGATTGCGAACGTGACTCGGAGAACAAAGAAGCTCCATATGTTTTGCCCCACTGCGACGTTCCTTCCTCACTATTTTCTACTAGTGGCAAGCAGTGACGTTACATCTCTGAATTGGCTCACCCAAAAAAAAATTTTTATTATTCACAACAGAATCTGTAGATGGTTCAACAATTTGTATTCTCATTCATCTAGAACGATTTTTTATTTGGTTGATTGAATGAATAATCACCATCACTTAAAATATCACAACTGCACAATTGTTTCTGGACATTTTTTGGAAGTCACAAATATTTTGGAAATAGTATAAATAAGATTGAAGAACCAACTCAATTTTTTCAATTATGATCACTGGAATCAAAATTGCAAATATGAGATTTAACATTCTAAACTGTTTTTCTTTTGCTTCGATTATTTGATTGGCATTAATTGTTAATTCGACCTGATTCATTGAATTGAAAGATATTTCAAAATGTCTTATTTTGGTAGAAGAGGTTCAGAAATTATTCATCATCAAATAACCGCACAAGAATGAACCTTTAGGTTAGGTGTGTTCGAAGTTGGCATGGAGGAGTTACATGATGCTGCTTATCAAGAAACATGCCGATAACCACAAGAGCTGAGACATTTCAGGATATGCAAGATCATCAGTTGTTCTCCTCATCATTATTATCCGTATCAAAGATCCATTCTTTGTTCAGCATTCAGAGAGAATCTTCATTGTACGAAATAAATTACTTCTGGTTTTTTAAAACTTTTTTCACTCTTAGTTTGAAATTGCCGTTTCAATGTTACTGTCACTCTCGTATATTTCCTGCTCGAGTTCGAGAAGATTGGTGATCTTCAGTGTATTCGATAAGTGGTCATTGTCGAGCGATTGGAAACCCTTCGTGTAGCCCTATCAGTTCGTACGTACGTACGTATTTCATTTTATTTTATTTTATTTTATTCATACTTCCGACTTATACAGACACTAAGGTGTACTTGTGACCAATGAAGATTTCCATGATTATTATCATTATTACCTCCTTACTGAACCTCCAACTGATTCCAATTGTCTACGCAGGGATTGACAAGGTAACTATAAAAATTACTAGTAGGCATTATCCATACGGTATCTACTATTTGAACCAGAAATACCCGAAATCGAGTACGAAACATGCTTGTTCCTTATTCTATAATATTTTGATTTATAGATGAATTATACCTCTTGGAAAGCTGAGAGACAATGCTTTCTCGGTACTTCACAATGTTCAAATATTCATCAACAATGATATATTAACAATCAGTCATATCAAAGGGACATGTTAGATCGCTGGTGCACCCTCTATGTGGAAAGTAAATTAACTTTTGTGCTTTGAGCAGCTACACGAGTTAAATTAGTTTCACTATTCAAGATGACGAATGTTCATAGAACGAGTGAAGGAAGCTACCCAACTCACCACATGTAGTGATATCATTTTTCATACTAATTTTTCTTTCAGTCCGGGGATCCCTTTTCTATTTTATGGACAATATTCATTGTCGAAATATTGGAAATATAATGTTATAAGACAACACTTTGCGTTTGCTGCTGTCCCAAAAAATTTCTCAGATTTTTTTCTAACTAGTCAGCAAAAGACTACCTTTCCTCTTTCTATATATATATATATATATATATATATATATATATATATATATATATATATATATATATATATATATATAAATATCAAAACAAATTGTAGAGAGTATATATAATATAATATATAAAAATAATAATTATAATATGAATATAATATAAATTTGTTATTTGACATAATAATAACCAACAAAAAAACAAAATTAATCTGATTTCACCATCAACCTCAATATCATCAATGATTCTTCTGTAATTTATCGAGGAGATCAATCAATTGATCGATACTATTTCAATATGGTATCTGGATGGGGCAAACAGTTATTGATAACTTTTCATTCCATAGAAGCTCAAATATAGAGCAAAATCTGTTTTCCGTTGTATCTCATATGTCAGCCACGCTACCTGTTAGATATTCAGCGCAGAATAAAGTTGATTCGATTTATTTGGCAATGGTTATTTTATTCATTCATTTAATTGCTTTGAGAAGAAGTAACTATTGCGCAGTCGACACTCAGGTACCAAACCCAGTCAAGAGCAAGTAAAGTCTGCCCTTTTGGCCTCGTTGGATTTTTCAGTACCATAATAACCCCTGAAGTGTTATTTCTTCACTGAGGCTGCCCGGAGCAAATGGCTTTCCCACTATAAATAGAAGGTGGCACCCGAGGCCACCGTTAAAACCCAATCAATTCCCAAGATTAGATTGAATTTCGTGAAATTAATTTAGCAATGTTTCCATGAAATCGAATGTATCTTAGCAGTATGGCTCCACTCCATTCGAATAATTCTGACAAACATTTGAAATGAATCGACTTAGTGGGACGTGGATTATTTGAAAATATGATACCTCTTATTATAAATTGCTAACGAATCATAAATTTTGGAATCAACCAACTTCCTATCTATCATATTTCCGATAGATTCAAAGATTCTGAATAACAAACACTTGGAGTATACTCTTCCAGTTGAGTCGTCTGCAAAATTATGTCCCTAACCGGTTAACCTCCCTACGAGTTCGAGACACCCTGGATGAAGATGAAAGCTATTAAACTTTCCTACCATACCAAAATGAATAGGAAAAAGGAGCGACGTCTAAAAATGATGAGAAGTTTCGCAAGAAGAAGGCGCTTGTAATAAATCTCATCTTTTTTGCTTTGGAAGGCAAAACAAAATTTCATCTGAATATATCATCATCTCCCTCATTACACTATAATGAGGAGAAATGATTAAGATTGCCGGAGTTGCTACAATATTCCCCAACAAAGCGAATGAAGCGATTCAAAATGCCTTCGTTATTTTCACCTATACTGAAAAGATTCCCATTTCATTTATGCTGTCATTCTTTGTTGGTATACTATTCACTCGAATGCCGTGCTGAATGGGGCCTTTGAGAAGCTTTCTCTATGTTTATCTATTGGTGCAGAAATTGTCACCCGATCTCAAAGAAAACTACGGTTTTTCTCCTTCCTTATAATGAATTTATGAAAAGGTTACGAATGTAGTGGTAAAAACGCAAAGCACTCAATGAAAAACCTGAAATGAATACGTAGTGTCACGAAAATCCGAGTTAGTCTTGAAATGATTTATGAATGAATTATTGATATTCTGTTCATTTATTGAGTGTAGAGTTGATGAATTCGTTGAATTAGTATAAGGTCTAAGTTGAAATGTTTATTTCTAACTTTGAATGAAGAATAATGTATTCCAAAGAGTAACCAATAAATAAATAGTTTTCCATCCTGGACATAATTTTTTGTTATTTCAAAACATGATAATCTATAGAATTACTCCTGAAACTATGATTTTAATACAATCTCAACGATAACAGAGATGTATAAGCAACGGTTTCGAAGTACGGAAACAACTGATTTCTTTCAACAAAACTTGCCAGACGCTTACTACTGAAAATATATGAAATATACACTTTTTTACAAGCTTTTATTTAACTTGCTTCGTTCGTATGTCATTCTGTCATTCTTTCCGGTTCAAAATTTGTAATATAATTTTGGAGCACTTGCTGACATCCGATTGAGCTGAAATATGGCAGGTGTTCATATCCGGTAACCATGTATTATGACATTTTTGTAAGAGAAAAAAAATGGCGGCTCCAATAAGGTGGACGAGTTCTGTGATTATGGAACTATTTGATACAAAATTGGTATGTGGGGATTTTCAGGGACAGAGATTGTGAATATTTTGTCAAAATTCAAGAATTCAAGATGGCGGCTCCAAGCTGGCGGACAAGTTTTGTGATTAGGGTCCGATTCTATTCAAAATTGGTATATGGGGTTGGGGGTCGGAGATTATTGAAAAGTTATAAATTCAAAAGTCCAAAATGGCGGAGGAGTTTTGTAATTATGGTCCGATTCTATTCATAATTTGTATGTGGGGGTTTTCGGAGTCGGAGATAATTATTATTTTCCAATTTATAAAATTAAAATGGCGGTCATGGAATTTTTGTTATGGAAAAAAAAGTTCCAATATGGCGGACGAGAATAAGGTTTATGGTCGGATTCTATTCAAAATTGGTATGTGGGGGTGGGGGTCGGAGATTATAGATTTTTCATCAAAATTCACAAATTCAAGATGGCGGACGAGTTTTGTAATTCTGGCCCGATTCGATTTAAAATTGGTATGTCGGGGTTTTTGGGGTCACAGATTATGAATTTAGTCGAAGATTATTGATTTTTTGAAATTCATAAATTGAAAATGGCAACTTCAAAATGGCGGATGAGTTAATCTTCAGAAGTTCTCCTCATTGAAGGACTAGATAGCTCAGAACTTACAGGAAAAAATGAGGACTTTTTCCTGTAAGTTGCTTCAACAAAAATGCATAGATTCAGGCATAGTTAAGTACTAAAAAGCACAAAATGAAATAATTGATAAAAAACCTTTTTATTCAAATGCACTGAAAAGTTGAAAATAATTGCTATGGATGTGGTACGTAGGTAATTCCGTGAGTTATATATTCAAAAGATTGTCGCTTTTGTATTGGGACTGAAAATTTGGCGCGACAAGCTTTTGAATCAATAACTCACGGAATAACCTATGTCAAACATCCAAAGCTATGAGTTTTTACTTTCAAGTGCATTTGAACGAAAGCTTGTCTTTGAAAAGATTTTTTATCAATTATTTTATTTCAATTAGGTATATAATTTTTTTATTTTATAATCATGAATAATTATCCCAACTGAAATGAGATATCAACTATATTGAAATCCAATATGCTTTATAGCTTTCCTATATAGAATATAGAAAACTTTATATAGGTTGAACCAGTCAATAATTCAAAGGATAAATAATAATACCATGTGGCTGCTATAAGGGGAATGGCTAATAAAAACTTTTTAACAAAAAATCGAACCGACGAAAAAATCAACTGAAAAGCAAAAAATAAAATTAAAATTTTTTAAATGATAATCGAGCCTAAACTAATGTAAGTAACTGATTTTGAGTCGGCGCCAAACAAACAATTATCGAAGATCATTATCTATGAAAGAAGTCATCAAAACGCAACCTAATTCAATTGCTAGTTTGTTTGGCGCCGACTCAAAATCAGTTACTTACATTAGTTTAGGAGCTCAATTATCATTTAGACTGAGGAGGTTTACCATATTTTTTGCTTTTCAGTTGATTTTTTCGTCGGATTAATTTTTTGTTAAAAAGTTTTTTTTTGGACTTTTCAGTTCCATATTTCGTCGGTTTAATTTTTTGTTAAAAAGTTTTTATTTTTCAATTTTTTGTGGCTGAATTACTACTACTACATTACCACTACAATTACTACCTACTTGTTTTTTTATTTTTCCAAAATACTTACTTACCCACCTTACTTCAACTATTACCAGTTAAATAATATGTCTAATTTTACTAATTGTTGTAATATAAATTATTTTCGTTGTTCTGGTTAGTTCATTTCATTACTCTGTATATCATTCTATCCTCTCATAAAATATACTGATTTTGACGGATGTGAAACAAGAATAATGTCAGTAGCGATCTGTCATTGTCAACCACGTATGTGTGTGCCAATGTTGACTAGTGAAAAATCAATTATTCCCCATTTTTCCACCCGTAAGGGTGACTAATTCCTTTCGAAATCATAAGGTATACCCTAGCTATTATAAAAAGAATCATCCAAATCGAAGAACCCAGTACAAAGTTATGCCTGATAGAATCGGTTAACGGACCAGAATTCAGAGGGTGAGTGATCAATATCCTTCATTTCGCTACCCTAAGAGGTGGATTTCATCTTTTGAATTCAAATGGGACCAAATTCGAAGTACACCCTATCCACTGAAAGAAGATTTATCGGAATCGGACGCCTCAGTAAAAAGTTATGCGTGATCATACATAAAAAAATATGATGGAAAAACATAAAATATACGGGTTGAATAGAGAACCTCCCCCTTTTTGGTTTCGTCGGTTAAAAAATGGCTATTGCCACACACCATTTTATTTCTATTTGTTATTTTCATTCGGGAAATATCTTGAAAACAGGGACAAATTATTGCAAATAATTCCTAGAAGAAACGACAATTGCGTGAGTCCTTAGAGTGACATGTTGAATGCAATGAGAATATATGCTAATATTCTAGAAACTTTCAGAAGCCGATTTGTATCAGATCATAATAGCATAAATGAATGAAATGAGATGCTATTTTTCCGCTCCATGAAGTGAAGATCAAATTGTTGTCAAACCGTTCTGTTAGAAGGTGGGGAAAATCATTTTTCTGAAATCGCAGCAACTTCATAACCCAAAATATGCTTATCCAGTATTTTAGTCCGTTGCTAAGCAACGAACTTTCCTGGACCGAAAACGGTCCGGGAACATTTTTGCCGGCCTACGCCGTCAAAATTGGTCCCTACCGGTTTTTTCATATACACTTCAGACAATGAATAAATGCACGCTAATAACCAACTCACATTAAGAACATTTATTGAATATATCATTACACATATGGAACGTTCATTATAACTATTTTTGTATATTTATAGTCATGTTGCAGTTTGTACAATTATTAAACATAGGCTAAACTCTACCTGAAAAGTCATTCTCTTTGTCAATTCTCCCTCTAAATTTATCTATGATGTTACCTGAATAGTCAGCGACGTTATTGCTGTTGTTTTCTTCGTCAAAAATACTAAAAGTATTAGCGGATTTCCTTTGTCACTTCCACTCTAAATATTTTATCTGCAATGTCAACTCTATTTGTGAAAGATTCCTCTATATAACTTTCGGCAACGGTCGAGGATTTCCATCCCCCATGCATCTTCAATCTGCCCCAGCATTACCAATATGAGGCATTTTGCCAAACTGATGTATTCCCACTACTTTCCTGCAACCTTCCCCATTTGAATATTCAAAGAAAAAGCGGCAACTTTCAACATTTCCTGGATGACATGCATATTCTCTATACAATGGCATATAAGTTTCGTTCATCACGAATGATCTTGGTTCGATCGTTTCATTATCGGATATTCGAATCGAAAGCTCAGAACCAAAATCTTCTTTGCATTCAAATTTAATTGATATAGTTCATCACGGCAACATGCACCGGCAACACCGAATATCAAGGCAACCTAGGAAGTAAACACTCCATAAATATCTAGGGCAATTTGAAATTATTACATTCTAAACGTACCTGATTCATTTAGTATATATAATCTAGTGCTTGAGTAATAGAAGTTTCAATTTATTCATCTGGCAAAACTTTAAACTTCTTTGGTTTATAGTTGTCACTTTGACGTTCCAAGAAAGCACGTTATTTCGAATATTTTGTAATATAGATATCTTCTTTCGTACTGAGTGTAGCTCTCAGCATGGAGTAATTGGACCATAACGTAGATGCATTCAACTTTGTAGATAAATCGGGAACGTATGCAATTATGACATTTTCAGATCGGGAGGTCGTCTTTTATTTTTTGAAATAATCATGAAAATTTGTATGGTTATTCATATTTTGCCTTGGATTTATTTCGCAATAATTTGAGATGGCATTTTCAGCAGCCTTCACTGACTCTGGTGTATCCCGCAACCTGGACATCATCATCATGGTCCATTTGAAATATTTTTAATTATTTTTCATCGATGAGTAGGTATTAAACCGAGTTAAGTAGTGAATCTCTGACTTTTGTCACAACATTAAACAAACAGTGTTTTTCAAGGAAACTATTTCATAGGCAATAAGATGGTTATCAAATTCTTATATGCATTTATGAAAATTCCTTAATTTATGATAATGTTGAAAAGCGATTTCAGAAAAAAATTGTATGTGTAACTCGTAGTGAAAGCACATTCCCAGTCTTCAATGCTTGTTAGCCTCGGCTTAACGCCTCGGTCAACAATTCACGTTGTCGTCCAGGAATGGATTGCTTTCACTATTAGATATGCAATGTACTCGTATGGACACTTGTGGTATTATGGGAGTATCTGGTTTTCGAAACAGATTTACCCACTGGATCCTCCACCCCGAATGCTCGTCTGGGCGTGGCCTTCGAAAACACTTGAATTCTTTGGCTTATTGTGATAAGAGTATGAGTCCTGGAGATCTCAGTTGAGGACCAGAGCCTTAAAGGCTCTACCGAGAAAAGGAATTGCTGCCTTGACCAACATCGTCAATGCAGTGCTCAGGCTCAGACACTTTCCACGACCATGGAAAGAAGCCACGGTCATCATGATCCCCAAACCCAACAAGAACCATGTGATACCGCAAAACCACCGACCCATCAGCCTCACACCCTCGATGAGCAAGGTGGCAGAACGAGTCATCCAGAGACGATTGGAACCACTCAACGTCCTACCAGACGAGCAGTTCGGCTTCCGACAAGGACACTCTACGGAAATGCAGGTCCTGAGGATAGTGGACTTTGCCGTAACAGGCTTCAACCTGGGCAGGGGACACCACACAGGAGCCTTATTCCTAGACGTCTCCAAGGCCTTCGACAGGATCTGGCACGATGGCTTAATCACCAAAATGACAGACCTCGGATACCCCACTCCCATAGTGAAGCTGATAGACTCCTTCCTGCGAGGACGGCGGTGCCAATGTAAAGTTGGCAGCGTCCTCTCAGCAGTGAGGACCCTAGAAGCAGGAGTACCGCAAGGCGCAGTCTTATCTCCACACCTGTTCTCCATTTACACGGCGGACATCCCAAAGCCTGCTGACAACTTCAACAAGCTAGCGCTGTACGCGGACGACACAGCACTAGTGGCCAGATCGGTGAACGCAACGCAAGTAACCCGATACCTGCAAGAACAAGCAGACAAGCTTGAGGACTGGTTCAACCTATGGAAGATCGAGATCAACGCGGAAAAGAGCCAGGCGATACTTTTCACCAGAAGGCGAACATCACCGGCAGGACACGTCATCATGAACGACCAACGGATTCCATGGGCAAACGAGGCCAAATACCTTGGAGTCACCTTGGACAAAAGATTGACATTCAGACAACACGTCGACCGGAGGCTCGGACTAGCGAAAGCAGCCCGAAAGAACCTCTACCCCCTCATAGGACGCAGTAGCAACATGGACCTCCAGTTAAAACTGCTCCTTATCAGGACCATCCTCTCCCCATCATCCTGTATGCATCCGCCGCATGGGGTCAATGCGCACAAACATACAGGACCAAGATCCAGCTATTCTTGAACGTGAGCCTAAGAATGTCAATCCGAACTTCATTGACGACCATCTTCGGAACCACGCCACCGCGACGTTCCTGAAGACGGACACCCACACGAACCCGGTGATTCAAGACATCCACGCGAACCTAAACCTGGACGATCCCAGGTTTAGAGAAAGGGAAAAGTATTTGCGGCCAGTCTACCAAAACGACCGTCCACCACCGAGAGTAGCACTCCGGCGCGTCAGGTGAGTAACAACCCAACACAAAACACCAAGACCAACACACCCACATCACACCATACACTTACACACCCATCAGGTACATCACCACCATGCACACACAGCACAAGTCAGGTAAACATACAAAATTCAGACAATAAGGGGTTTAAAGCACTCAGAGGCTGACTTCATACCACAGGAGGTACGATTTCAATTTCGCAAACGTGCCATTTGCGAGTTGAGGACCGCTCCAAGGAGGAGCGGGGGAGGATGGAAGTGGATAGTAAATCTCGTTCACATATAACATGAAGGGGATTTACTATCCATGGGCGCTCAACCTTAAGGGGGGCATGGTGTGTATCTCAGTTGATCTGTTTCACGATAGCTCTCCACTTGTTCCTCCCAGACCTTTTGTTAGATCATGTCATATCCATGTTTCCCGATAAAGGGCTACTTCGAAATCCCTCGTAGCAACTGCAAGTAATGCCGTGGCTACCTTACATCTGGACGGCCCCTATCATTTGTTCAGTACCCTGTAGAGTCCTCTTCCAATCCCGTAGAACGCTCAAAATCACATCATCTCCAGTGTCCTGAAGGAGGGGTTGGTCCAGCCCTGTGGTGTCTCTACACAAGGCTCATTACTCGGCCTGCTTTTCCGAAGCTCCGTTGCGACACCGTGCCTTTTGAGAACATGGTGCCATACATCCGTCGCCATGGCACTCACAGCTTGGATTCGCGGCCGCCTACATGCAACAAGGATATCTACAAACCGTTCCATTCGTTGCACGGCCTGTCACTCAAAACTACGTGAAGGTGAAGTTGCTCTTTGAAGGGCTGTCAAACAGTTGCATTATATATGCATTTCAGTTTCAGTATAACTAGTCCCAATTTATTATCGTGTTCACTGTTTTATTGACAGGAGTTTGAAGCTATGTTGATTTTTCATCAATTTCCTGGACTAAAATGCATGAATCAGAAAAAAAACTGAGATTATTTGTAGGTACATTCGGAAATCGAAGTAGTTTCAGAATGGCGGCTGTTGAAAGATTAAGAAAAATTATCAATCTTCAGTTTTCCTACCAATATCAGCAAATTAAAGGTTTTTTGATGGAGCTTTGTGAGCTCCACAACTTTTACCCAGAAGAGTTTTTCTTCAAGATGTACATACAAATAGATAATCGCTGTAAATCATAATTAATGAGAATGTTCATGCTGTATGCTGGATTACCCCAAGGTCATATTTGGGCGATATCATGGGATATAAAAAGGGTTCAATGGAAACAATCATCAATCGAAATCAGTAGAAGACAAGTTGAATAAGAATTTAGTATCAGGAGTCGGTAGATGAAGATCCAGTAGTTGAGAATCAGACGAAGACAAGTTGAAATAAGATTTGTTGAAAGTAATCAATGAGTCCAATAATACGAATGAACAAAATATTATTGAATGTTCAAAGTTGATATAAACCAATCGAAATTCCAACTTAAAAAAAACATACTTTTCAGTGCGAGAGATATATTTTCTAACGAATGATTCAATCAATCAATCAAAAAAAGGGTGCAAAATAAATAACGGGTATGGAGCAATGTTAGTTGAATCACCAGTTCCAGAGAGCCAAAACTCCTGACAACAGACATATTTTAGTATGGCATCAGTTTGTGAATCAAGTGAAGATATTTTATCACTCATATTTGGCAATTAATCGAGTTCATAGAAGAAATATATTTTTATTTCCAACTAGTGTGGCGTTCCTGTCGCACGTGACATGTTGACTGAATTATCTTTTCTCCTAATTAAATTATGAGTGGTTTAATCAATGCATTTTCATTTTGGTGTGGTTGAGGGTAAGGAAAAGTATCGCAAATTGGGAAACCTACCAATAAAAATGCAAATACAGGGAAAAAGTTTATTTAGCCGCAAAAGTTAATTTTTAATTCGAATTTTCTAAGTAAAATCCAACACCTCGTATAGTCAACTCGGGCAATGCTGCAAAAAGTTGGTTATAATTACCAGTAGGTACGCATGAAATCTATTCTTCCAATGAGAAATAATTCAAATGAAGAAATGAACCAAATATTTCTTGTCCATCGGATAATTCAAAATCCTTGATCGGTTTAGAAAATTTAGTTTCAACCCGAACAACTGGATGCATTGTTCAAGTGATATGAATCAAATAATTCCGTATCAAATTATATTTTTTCAGTGAATCAAATGATACTTAAACTGAGTATTCATATTCCAAATAAATGAAAAATCGATGGCGCGGCGAGTCGGGAAGGTCCTTTTTACAATTTATCTATTCATTCATTCTGGAATTAACAATTGAGTTGACATATCAAGAAACATTATTTTTTATTGGAGAACAGGAACAGCATTTCTATTTTTGTGTGAACTCTACCATAAAAATTGTATGGTTTGAAATCTCCCTATATTCCTACCCAATCTAAATCAAATCAAAAGAAAATAATTATTATTAAAAAACGTTTTCAAAGACAAGCTTTTATCAAATGCGCTAAAAAGTTAAAATAATTGCTTTGGATGTGTAACGTAGGTTATTCGTGAGTTACAGATTCAAGAGCTTGTCACGCAAAGTTTTCAGTTCCAATAAAAAAGCGACAAGCTTTCGAATTTATAACTCGCGGAATAATCCACGCCACTCATCCAAGGCAATTATTTTCAACTTTTTTGCGCATTTGAATGAAAATTTCAAAAAAGTTATTTAATAATTTTTTTTAACCGACGAAACCAAAAAGGAGGAGGTTTTCTAGTCGACCCCTATATTTTTTTTTCCATATTTTTTTTATGTATGATCACGCATATTTTTCTACTGATACGTCCGATTCCGATAATTCTTTTTTCAGTGGATAGGGTGTACTTCGAATTTGGTCCCATTTAAATTTAAACGATGAAATCCACCCCTAAGGGTAGCAAAATGAAGGATATTGATCACTCACCCTCTGAATTCTGGGCCGTTAACCGATTCTATCAGGCATAACTTTGTACCGGGTTTTTCGATTTGAATGATTCGTTTTTGAATAGATAGGGTATACCTTATATTTGGATTTCGAGAGGAAGTAGCCACCCTTACGGGTAGAAGAATAGGAGATAATTGGTTCTTCACTAGTGAACATTGGCACACACAAACGTAGTTGACAATGACAGATCGCTACTGACATTATTCTTGTTCCACATCAGTCAAAATCAGTATATTTTATGAGAGGATGGAATGATATACAAAGTAACGAAATGAACTTATCAGAACAACGAAAATAATTTATATTACAACAAATAGTAAAAGTAGATAATCATATTATTTAACTGGTAATAGTTGAATAAGGTGGTAAGTAAGTATTTTGAAAGTAAGTAGGTGGGTAAGTGAAGCGTATTTTACGGAAGCTTAATCAAAAAACAAGTAGGCTAGTAATTGGGGATGCAGTGAGTATGATCTTCAGATAATTCCTTGTTTGTTTGGCGCCGACTCAAAATCAGTTACTTACATTAGTTTAGGAGCTCAATCATCATTTAGACTAAGAAGGTTTATTTAATTTTTTGCTTTTCAGTTGATTTTTTCGTCGGTTTGATTTTTTGTCATATTTTGACCCTTTTTAGTAAGTACGCCTCAATCTATCGATTTTTGTTAAGGCATCGTTATTTCCTATAAGTTCTGAGCTACCTAGTTCTTCAATGGGGAGGCCATCTACAGATGTAATCGTCGTCAATTTATGAATTTCGACAAAAAATCAATAATTTTCGACCAAATTCATAATCTCCTACCACAAAACCCCCGATATACCAATTTTGAATACAAATGGTCCCTCATCACAAAACTCATTCACCATCTCAGAGCCGCCATCTTGGATTTATGAATATTGATAATACATTCATAATATCCGATCCCAAAAACCCCCACTCACCAATTCTCAATAGAATCTGACCATAATCACAAAACTACTTCGCCATTTTGGAGTCGCCATCTTGAATTTATAAATGTTTACAAAAAATTCATAATCTCCGACCCCATAATCACAGGGATTGTCAGCCATCTTGATGCTGCCTCTTCAATTTTATGAAATTTGACAGAAAACTAACAATTTTCGACCTCAAAACCCCCACATACTGGTTTGAATCGAATCGTACCATAAACACACATTTCTTTCGGCATCTTGGAGCAGCAATTTTTTTTTTTCTGTAACAAAAATTCCATAATGCATTCTCAGGAAAACTAGGAACACCCGCCAAATTTCACGTCAATCGGACAACTAGAAGTGGTCAAATTTCACATCGGACAGGTGAAAGCGAATAAAAGCTGTAAATAAAAAAGTTAATTTGAGAAATCAATGAAGCCCAACTACTTGAAAAGTGTACTTTAAAAAGATGGAACAAAGATGACCAGAAAATATTGTCAAGAAAATAATGTTTTAAGAGGTTAACTAATCAACTTAAAACTGTAAACAATTTACGCAGTCGGTGGCATCTTCTTCGAATTAACAATAAAGATATATTATTGCCTCCGACTGCGTGAGATTGTGAACAGTATTAAGTTCAATAGTTAACCTCTCGCAACATAATTTTATAACAATAATTTCTGGCCGTCTTGTTTCCATCTTTTTCAAAGTACACTTTTAACGCAGTCGGGTTTTGTGCGTTTTTGAATTACCTTTTTTTATTTTACACTTTTCAGTTGGGATCATGAGACGGTAATAATCTATAGTCACTATTCAAATTCACTTTTTCATCTACACTTTTTAGTTAGGATCATAAGATGGTACATTTTTGTGGGTGATTGGCTTTCATAACTAAGACGAATTTGATCTCTGACGTGTTGCAATCGTTTCTGTCGCGATGCCGAAGACATTAGTTTCGTGACGTGCACTTTGTTATCGAGCTTTTTTGGTTTTACGAGAAAGATTTGCACACGACCGACGACGTTTTCGAGCTCGCAACATTGTGAGTTATATGATACTCTGGTTTAAAACAAATAGATACAAACTCTCACCATGTGCACCGAATCATACACTAGCAAAGTACATGAACAATTTCACTAATAACAAATGAATATACTACAACAACAAAATAGGTGGATAATTTCAGTCACTAACAAGATACAGTCAAACTTGGTTAAAATAAACTACCGAAGAAATTGTTCAATCAAGTGCCGATAATTTGCAAAATTTTACGACCGCAGTCGATCGGTGGGATTCCCCTATATCTCTGTTGGAAATTTGTTAGATACATGGCGTAGTATTAGTACGTGTTCAACTGCATTGTACCAATATCCCTAATATAGAAGCATGCAGGAAGGCTATTACATTGTCGATTGAGCTGGAAAATTTGACAGTGGGTGCGCAAATGCACAATTTTGTTGGGATCATGGTCTCAAAAAATGAACAGCGTCGTCACTTACGCGAAAAAAAAATCTACCAGGATGTATGTACTTCATATTTTTTCCATAGCGAACACCCTCCATAACGAACTATTTCTAGGCATCAAGCCTTTCGTTATAGCCGAGTTTGATCGTACTTAATTGGATTTCTATCGAAATATTCAAGTGATAGTGTATTAAAAATGTAACGAAAGCGAAATAGTTACTGAAACCGAAATAAACCAACTAATTAACCAAATACTGATGAATAGTCAAACCACTTACAATTGCAGAAGCATAAAAACAAGTTTTCCCAGTCTCGAGGTAAAATCCTTCGAACAGCAGAGGCGGAGATAACTAATTTTATTTAGATATCTAAATATTAAAAAAATACATTGAAATAAGAAAAATATGCCATAAACGAGGAAGTATGTATTAACAGGCAATCGGATCATCATAATTTCATTTTTCCATGGTCGAAAAAAAAGCAATATTCTCCAACAAAACACAACACAACTATAGAATATTTCAAAACCTATTTCGATCCCAGACCAGAGACGCTACTGGCTTTCATTTACTCAGACCTCCTGAAACACGTATATAACTGACAATTTATTAGTATCAACGTATAGACACACCTACAAGCATTATAATTGGCTTGCAGTCTGTTCTGATTGGCTGTTGTAGAACTAGGTAGCTGTCACTCAAACCCACGTTGACCATCGGCTCTTTCGATCTTCTTTTGATCTTCCGTTCGCCGACGGAAAATGTTTACGAGTGATTTTTCATTTGCTCCCTATAGAAACGCTTCTGCAATTGAAAATGGTTAAACTATACCAAGCTATACGCTGTTATAACTTTTTTACAATATGGCGCCTGGCTGCCGCCATATTGAATTTTGATTATTACTGTCATATCAAAACCGGCCCACGCGTTTGGTCTCTAGTGCACCACAAAAGAACAAACATATATCATAAACACATTACCCTCATTTGCGTCGCACAGTCTGGTAGAAAGCATAAACAAACTGGTTCCCCTACAGTTCGATTCAACTCTAGATATCGAAAATTAAAAAATTCAAATCTACATTACTTCTGAACATACAAAGCTCCACTGAAATATTGAATTAAAAAAAAGACTGGTCTATTGAAATCATGAACTTTTATTAAAGGACATCGAATTAATATATAGAAAAGGGGCATACAGGGCAAACAGAAATTATGCATTAATGATTATTCACAGCAATTTTCTTTTTATGTGCACATTTTAGAGAAAAACTATCTTGAAGAAAGTTGTGGAGCTCATGATGCTCCATCAAACGACATATGGTAAACTGACCAGTTATTGGACATGTGGTAGTTATTGTACAGTTAGACTATAATAATCAAAAATAAGATTCCAACTCAACCTTTCAGTTCCATCTATTATTCCAGAAATGTCATAATCTATTCTGATGTTTCGGCTCTGGACCACGATGCAAGTGGCATTTCTGTTATTTGGCGGCAATCTCAATTCTACCGATGTGTAAATAGCGACGATAATAATAAAACTTTTCTTAAGGAAGTTCGTGTTACATTATTGTGCTACTTTGTTTCGCTGATGGAGATTTGGGGGGATCCAAGATTCCATATGTATTTCATTGTGAAGAATGTTAAGTTTCACAACTTGTACAGCGCGCTGTTAGGTTACATTTTGTGAGTGTCCAACAACTGAAATAAAACATCCACTAATTTTGGTTGTTGGACACCTGTCCAATAATTGATTTCGGTAGGTTTCTTCAAGTTTATGCAAAAGTTGTATCGTCTCACACTGATTCTTTCAATACGAGATTTTCTTGAATATTTATATTTTAACTAGTTAGAGGGCACGTGTCCAGTAAATTAATAATAATGTGTTCAATAACTGAAATTTCCATTTCAGGGGTTGTATTAAGTTATGAATAATTCCAAAGAAGAGTCCATATGATGTCGACTCTATGGAGTCCGCTATGAATGACTTCAAGAACAATAACATATCATTAAGAGCGGCCGCAAAAAAATATGGTGTGCCAAAATCAACGTTGGTGTTCAAATTGAAGAATCCTGAACACAAAGAGACTTGCGGTCTATCACCCATATTGACATTGGAAAAGGGATTGAAGTTGATAACGTTATCTGTTTAAAATTTTTTTTATTAACATGTTTTAGAATTGAATATATTTTTCTTTGGGTGGATCGAAGAACTTACAATACGGGGATTTCCAATGAAAAAAGACTATATTTTGAATAGTGTTCAACATTTTCAATAGAAGATCCATGACCTAACCCATTCAAAAATCATAGGCCCGGTGATTGTTGGTTCAAGGTGGAATTAACTGATTCCTTCGTTTCTTTATGGTTATTTGAATTTTTTTAATTTTTCTTACGCCTTCCTCAGGAGACATCCCACAATTGTTCAGGGGACAAGTGAATCAGTGAGTTCATCAAGTGCTTGTGTTTCAGAAGTTGTTATTAGGAAGTGGTTCATTGAGATTAAATGCCATTTGGAGTCTAAAGATATAGATTTGCAGGATCCTTCTAGAATCTTCAATGAAGATGAGATGGGCTTCCAAATTTGCCCAAGAACTAGAGAAGTTTTTGCTGGAAAAGGCTTAAAAATTTTCTACACCGTTGATGAAGGATCCCAGAAAAAAAAGACGTGTGGCACTCGGAGACTGCCGCGGTAAAGCTATTGCATAGCATTTTTTATCAACTTACGCAATTATAATTATATATTTATTTTATTTATACAGTTTTTTTTTTCTTTAATATTAATTCAAGTTACACTTTGAGCGTGGTGACCGATGAGAAAACAAATTTTTTTCTTTTTTTAAATAAATGAGAAGTTAATATTGTTCAAAATATTTTTTTATTATCTTTCAACACATGTCGGTTCTTTAGGAATATTTATCATTGAAACTATAGGTTTATGAACTTGTCAACTTGTCAACCGCTCTGATTTTTTATCAGCGAGGTTGATGTTGAAATCGCCAGCCAAGATAAGTGGATATTTATTACCATTTGTACCAAGTATTTTCGACCCTTCTTCAGTGTACTCCAGTAAAGTGCAATGGATAAAATGCTCTATCTCGTCTAATTTTGGATTCGGAGAAATGTGAATTGCTTCCATGACTATGTGTAGGCCATTTCTAAGTTTGCATAAGCACGCACAAATATCTCCAACAAATGAACTCCTAACATTAACATCTATACTTTCTCACAAACAGCTGATTACGTATTCGTCTGATTTCGGAGCAGCTCGTCTCGATTCGTGCGAGCTTCGTAGAGTCGTACCATGAAGTAAATACAAAGAGGAGGTGCCCTAACGCCGACCGCTGTGCCGATCGGAGTGGGGGGTGTTAGGTTTATTTTCGTTACGGAATTTCTGGATTCGGTCTCCGCGCTCAAGGCCCGCGATAAAAACTATATGCAATAACTTGAAAATCACCTTGTAGCTGCCACTGCTGGGCATCCCATGAAGATGTGGGTGGCTGACTCCTCATCCTCCAGACACCCCTATATTCAGTATCATCCGTGATACCTATAACGTTGGGATCCAGAACAAATTCTGAATAAAACGACTTTTGCAATACTATCAGAAGTAGGCAAGCCAGAGACCCTACAACACGGATTCAAAGCATGTGGGTTAGTTCCCTTCAACCCTAATGCAATAGATTATTCTAAGTGTCTGGAAAAACTAAACGAACTTAGTAAAGTGAGTATCTTGCGCTTTCATACCCAGCTGTTTTTCATATAATTTCTCTACAATTTCAAGGTAACACAGGCCAATCCTGTTATGGATAACATCATTTTTATCAGCTTCATTGGAGAAGAGATTTTGATTAAATTTGAGACATTAGATGCAATTTTGATCAAAGAAGGATTCAATAATGAGTTCTCAACACTTCATCAAATGTGGAGTTAGTTCGGAGAACCTGATAATGAAAAAAAAATAGTAAATTATGTAAGAGCAGTTGGTAAACAAGTGGAACCCAAAATCACAAGTTCCTGATATCGAATTGAAAGAGCCCGAAAATAACTTGGCTGTTGGCCTAAGAGTGATGGACCCGAGAATTGAATCGAGAGCCTGATATCGGACTGGAAGTGCCCGATAACGAATTGTCAGTTAGTATGGGAGTGATGGATTTCGACATTGAAATGAAAGAGCATGATATAGTGAAGTGAAAAAAGAAATTGTTCTCAGTATTGAATTGGGAAAGTCGAAAGCATTGACCAATGGAAAAAACCATGGGGAATGGTACGAAAATCATGAAAATAATATATAGTTAGAGAAAAAATTAGATCTGACAGCTGTCACAACAAATTGAAAAAAAAACAATGTTATTGAAAATATAATTATGGAGAAAAAAGATTCTGGAACATACTATGGAATCTCAAATAATGGTACGAGTTCACCTTGCACAAGTATTGATGTTCGTTGCTTGAATTTGACTCAAAGTTCACATCCACCTTCAACAAGTGGAGGTATTATTGATACATCATCTGTATCTTCAGTCTTACCATCGACAACTGAAACATGTATAAGTGCGTAAGTACTAGACAAACCCCAACGGAAAAACAAGCGCGATGATGAACGCGTTTCATATGCAATAACTTCAAGATGTGATCAGGATTGTTTTGGAGCAAAAATAAAACTCAAATTAGAGAAAGAGAAGAAGAAGTTGGAGAGGAAACTTTTGAAAGAAATAGTTTGCGGCTAAAGCTAATTATCAAAATTAAAGAGTTCGTGAGTCAAAACATTTTATAAACTATGACAATTGTTTTGTGTGTGGAAAACGTATAATTGAAAGTGGGAGCCAATATTTCACATGTAATATTTGTAAAAAACTTGTTCATCATCTTTGCATTCCAACTAGACATGCAAAGCATCTTCCTGATTTGAAAAACAATGATCTTTTCTTGTGTCACGTTTGCTTCAAAGAGGGAAACGCTGAAGAAGCTGACAGTGAAAAATATATAAAGGAGAATGAAGGAGATAAAATTAACTTCGATCCAGGTGATGATAAAATATCATGGATAGAAATCAAAACAAAGATGCGAATGAACGAAAACACGATGGAAAGCTGTAAATAGAAGAAGATGATGAGGAAGAAAGAGATGAATTATTCAATATGTTCAAGGATGAATATGCCAAGTAATATAATTCGATAGACCATGACGTGTTCATGATATTCCAAATTTGTAAGCATCCATAGGCCCATAAACAACATTTCACGAGTGTTCGATTCTGAAGAAATCTTAACTGTCCAATAACTGGGCAGTTTACCCTCTAGTTAGCCAATATTGATATAAAAATGGATTTAAAAAAATTTCTCAATTTTTTAACAGCCACCATTTTGAAGGTATCGTTCAGATTTGGTCTAACTTTGATCTTAGTCGAGATATCTATAAAAGCAATATTATTGTGAAAGATTTTTTCAACGTTCATCCCACAGTCGGGAAGCGGCAATGTCCGCATAGGTAGTATTCGCATTATATCAAACTATAGAAAACAAATTAAAACACTTCATTTTTGCATGTGTAACACTCTCTGAAAGACTTTCCATTCGAAACTATTTTCAGAAATATAAATATTCTCGATTTTCAGTAGGCAATATTTCATTTTCAAAATGGATAATGCCAAATGGGCAATCCTGAACAATAAAATCCACATTCGAATTAATGTTTAAATCTTCATAGAAATCAATAATTGTCATATTGACATCACTGTATGATAATGCATGAAAAAGCTTTCACCTCTTAATCGAATAACCTGAATATTCAATTTAGTATCATCAAATAACCTTTTTAGTAGAGGCACCCGTCACAGGATACATACAATACACATGATAGAGGTCTGAGTGTATCTATTTCGGTAAATAAAAAAACACGGTGGAACGAATTTTCTCTATCCAGGATATTGACGATTCGTTTCATGACCGGAATTCCATTTCAGTGTGTACAACCCAGAAATTGCATATTCACAACATGGAGTACATGTTGGGAGATGTGTTTATTGCCCCAGAAAAATACCGATGAATGCGTCGATTGAAATTCTAGATCGAAACGAAATGAGTACTGAGCGGATATACCCTATAGAGATTTTGAATTGGTAAAGAGATCATGTATGAATTACGACAGTTTGAAAGTAAATGCATGCAGGTTCATATTGAAAAATATGTAATGCGCTTTCATGCATTTTTTCCATATTTTGCTTAATTGAATTCCAATAAGCGAGGTTCGAAGAACAGAATGAGAACTTTTTGTAATTTCAGTACCAAGCAGAAATGGAAAATGTTAACAAGAAATTCAGTTTATATATATATATATATATATTTATATATATATATATGAGTTTTTGGAACCATGTAATAATATCAAAGACAGGGGAAGGTTCTTGGGGGTTGGTTCTATTTGAAATAAAATTGAAACGAGTATGGGAGCAGTTTTAATGTGACAACGATTCTCCTGGAGGTCTCCAGGCTCCTTCAAGTTTACAAATGAAGGAAAAATATTCATCAGTTTTTGAGGTTATGTTAACATATATGGGTGTGTTACCTTCAACGAAGAATCCATCTCTTTCACAACAATACATAAAAAGAAACCCATAACTCTCACCAAAGTGAACACATAGGTCTGCCATACATCCCAAGCCTTTCGGAAAAATTAACAAAAACTATAAAATAATCTAGTTGCAGGACACAAATGTTACAATACTCCGTGTCATTCATGAAATCCCCTGCAAGGAGCCAAACTGCCACAAAGTTTATACAGGTCAAACATCACAACACTTGGCAAATATAATGGAAGGGAACAAGTATACGTACTGAAAATTGTTCAGCAGCTTCAAATGAACACAAACAAGAAACGATCAAACAAAAATCTCAGTAACTGAAACCAACCCGAAAAAAAGAGAATTCCTAGAATGATCCATATAAAAAAAACAAAATTCTTTAAATGACAAACCTACATTAAACAACTAAGCAAATATACCATATCATATAAAACAGTTAGTATTTTGTTGAAAAAAAAACAATGTTCCCTCGCCCCAAACATTTTAGAATAAATCACTATCCAATTAAAACAACTTGGATACACCATAAATATCAAAATATTACCATCAAAACACAAAACACACAAACCAAACAGCGAACATACAATATACATAATGGTAGAACTGACAAACCATTTTGATCAAATCAGAACTAGCGTCTATTGGCACAAAGAAGCCGAAAACAAAATTTATTCAACGTCAATCCACATTAACAAACACTATGTGTGAAATGAAAACACCGGTACAATGGTTTGATAGCAAACCCTACCTGTTGGAAGCTGTGTTTTGAGGTTACACCCACATATATGTTAACATAACCTCAAAACTTCGGGACAGTTTCCTTACAAGTGGAAAAGCAGAGTAGTTATACCTCTGCCAAAATGTAACACTCCCTCTGACTTAACGGACCTCCGACCTATTTCCATTTCACCTTCTCTTTTCAAAGTAATGGAAATGATACTGAAGGATCAAATCAATATTTTTGTAAACGAACATAATAATTTCATCCGTCCAGTCGGGATTCAGATCGCAACATAGTACTACCACAGCTCTTCTTTCAATTACAGACGATTTTTTCAGAGCGGTTGACGAGGGCTGTGTTTCCTGTTTAGTTTTGCTCGACACAATCGACCACGATATCCTCTGTCAGAAGCTAGTCGCTTTCGGCTTTTCGCTGGATGCAGTACTCTTGATAAAAAACTATCCGTCAGACCGAACCGAAAATGTTACTCTTGATGGAGCAATTTCAGAGGCATTATCTGTAGCTAAGGGTGTACCGCAGGGGTCCATTCTTGGACCCTTATTGTTCAGTCTTTACATATCTGACTTCCACCTTTTTGCCAACACCTGTATAATACACCACTATGCAGATGACACCCAGATTCATTTTTCATTTCCCATTCGTGACCTAGACTTGGCACAAACTCAAATCAATACTAATCTCCGAACCATCTTCGATATATCTACAGCCCATAAACTCAAACTCAATCCAAAAAAGTCTGCGGTGATGCTAGTCGGCACCAAAAAGAACAGAGAAGTCTCAATGAACACCATACAAATTCGCCTAGACGATGTCTTTCTCCCAATTGTGGAATAATTCGAAAATCTAGGACTTTGGCTTGATCCTGAGCTAAGATTCACTAAACACTCAGCCACCTCAGCCAATCTTCCTACAACGTCTCAAGGCAACTTTACCCTAATAGGGACTTACTCTCAACGGAATTAAAGATAAACTTTGCGAGTCGCTAATATTTTCTAAAATCTCCACTGTGACAGTATATACGGTTCAGCTTCACGCCAAAATGATTGACACCGCCTACAACGTATACAAAATAATTGCCTGAGGTTTTCTTTCGGCATTCGTAAATACGACCATATAACCGAGCCGATGAAGAAATCAGGTTGGCTGAATCTAGAGAAACTTAAGGAAATTATACCTAACAATTACCCATAAAGTCCTAACAATCCAACGGCCAGATTGCCTCTTCAAAAAGCTAAAAACATTTTCGGACCTGAACAGATTTTCCACTCGTAATAGAACAACTCTCATTATTCCAAAGCATGAAACTTCATTTTTCACCCGTAGTTTCTCGTACAGCGCACCGAAATGTTATAACTCACTACCCAGTGAGTTGAGATCGTACTCATTGAGTAATTTTGAAAAAAGACTGAAAGTTCATCTTTGCAAATAGACTGTCTTTGTTCGAACTGACTCGGCTAACCTCATTCACTGATCTATTTATTACTGGGAGTTATTACTAGAAAGTTATACTACTTTCATATTGTTACATTTTGTTCATATTTATCCTTTTTTCTTTTTTATAACATAAGGTTGAGTTCAAAAACAGCTTTCGCTGACACTCCGCCTTTTCACCTTTACTGTTATATTTGTATTTATTATTATATTATTATTATATTTTTATAGTGAATTAAGACGAATCACTATTATTATTATCAAAAACCTAATGAATATTCTCCCCCTCTTTTTGTAGACTTGAAAGAGCCTGGAGGCCTCCAGGAGAAACGTTGTCACATTAAAACTGCTTCCATACTCATTTCAATTTTATCTCAAATAGAACCAACCCCAAAGAATTGCCCCTACCTATACAGGGTGTAACTGAATAAGTGTAAAACATTTAAGGAGGTGATTCCTCATCGAAAAAAAGATAGGATCTTTCATATAAAGAAACTTCATTGGAGCATCCCTTGTTAAGATACAGCCCCTTAAAGGGGTACATAAAATTTGTATAACAATTTTTTCACAAGCACTGAAAAGTTACAATATTGAAATTAACCTGACGTTTTGTACTACCAAAAGACACTTAGCCAGTAATTTATTTGGTTTACCCCATGGTTGTAAGGGGTGAAAAACGCAACCCCTAAAATTTATTTCCAATGTAACTTTTTGTCTTATTATTTGTTTGCCATTTAAAAATTTATTTCCGATAGCCTGTTTCATTCTAAACAAAAAATGTCTCCTGGGTTTTTTGCCCAAAATAAACCAGTAAGCAGCAAAACATTATTTTACGAACAACTACAGAGGTACATCGTCATAAATGCGAAAATACGAAACTAATCTATCTAGTAGGTCGCTATTAGTGATAGTGACAATTAAATTGGTATGACGCTGTCAGTTTGGGAATTTTCGAAATTGAATTAATACTAATTGTGTGTTGTTGTTCTGTTCTTAATTTGTTACTTTAATAATTCACTTGTTAATAAAATGGCATACACAAATGAGGAAATGGCTGATATGCATTACGTTTACGGTCTGTCGCAGGGAATGGGTTAGAAGCTTCTAGAAGATATGCTGAAATGTATCCTCAACGGCAGCATCCTTCACATAGAATATTTGCTCGACTTCATCAACGATTACGAGAATATGGTTCATTCGACAAAGAACGCAGGATTGTGGTCGCCATCGAGAAATACGAACACCACAGCTTGAGGAAGCAGTACTTAATTTGATTGAAGAACAACCTACTACCAGTACTAGAAAGATTGCTTTCCAGCTAAATGTTGATCATATGACGGTATTTCGAATTTTAAAGGAACAACTCTTATACCCTTACCATCTGCAACGAGTACAGGCACTGTTACCGCGAGACTTTCCGAACCGTCTTGAATTTTGCAATTGGATGCTGGAAATGATTAGAAGAAATTGTGACTTTCTGAAGACGATAGAATTCACAGACGAATGTAGTTTTTCTCGGGACAAGATTATTAATTTTCATAATTACCACATATGGGCTGATGAAAACCCTCACGCTATTGTCGAAACTAGCCATCAAGAACAGTTTTCTTAACGTGTGGCTCGGAGTTATTTGGGATGATTTAATTGGGCCTCATTTTCTACCTCCTCGATTAAATGGTGAGGCATACGTTCAATTTTTAAGAGAAGTGCATCCAGTACTGCTGGAGGAAGTTCCTTTGGGCGTCAGAAGGGATATGCTTTTTATGCATGATGGGGCTCCCGCCCATTTTAGTCAAGTAGCACGTCAGCATTTAACTGAAACATATGCAAATCAGTGGATAGGTCGAGGAGGACCACATAAATGGCCCGCTCGATCCCCGGATCTCAATCCTCTCGATTTCTCTATTTGGGGCCATTCACAGCATTTGGTATATCGTACTCCTGTTCGCGATGTAGAGGACTTAAGAAACCGCATCATCGATGCGTGCAGGGTAATCAGAGAGACTCCAGGAATATTTGAGCGAATACGTGGCTCAATGCGCCGACGTCTAGACGCATGCGTAATGTTTGAAGGTAGACATATTGAACATTCACTATGATTTCTACATGTTGTGTGTTTTGTTATTAATAACTTAGTTTTGTTTATTACCCTTTAATCGTTTAATGCAGGTACTAACTACAAAATAACAATAAATCCAGTTCGCATTTATGACGATGTATCTCTGTAGTTGTTCGTAAAATAATGTTTTGCTGCTTACTGGTTTATTTTGGGCAAAAAACCCAAGAGACATTTTTTGTTTAGAATGAAACAGGCTATCGGAAATAAATTTTTAAATGGTAAACAAAGACAAAAAGTTACATTGGAAATAAATTTTAGGGGTTGCGTTTTTCACCCCATACAACCATGGGGTAAACCAAATAAATTACTGGCTAAGTGTCTTTTTGGTAGTACAAACGTCAGGTTAATTTCAATATTGTAACTTTTTCAGTGCTTGTGAAAAAAATTGTTATACAAATTTTATGTACCCCTTTAAGGGGTGTATCTTAACAAGGGATGCTCCAATGAAGTTTCTTTATATGAAAGATCCTATCTTTTTTTCGATGAGGAATCACCTCCTTAAATGTTTTACACTTATTCAGTTACACCCTGTATATATATATATATATATATATATATATATATATATATATATATATTCGATTCCTCCTCAAATATATTATATGAATAAAGAAGCAATTTCCAATGCACTTATAAATATAAGACGTTATCAAGTATGCACTGACAATATGATAGACGCATTGAACATCTTTTATGATGAAAAGGGAAACATTCTCAATTGAATATTGATAGAAAGATTTTCCTGTTTATATTTTCAACAAATCAGTCTATCATACCCCATGACAGGTTTTAATGTCAGAAAACACTAATTTCAAAGTGTCTCTCCAAAAGAAATGATTCTAACTTTTTCCATCTTTGCAAAGTGAGATTGCTTCTTGAAAATGTGTTTCCCATTTCTTCCGGTCTTCCTGATGATCGTGGAAGCGTGAAATAGATTTTCGTCGACAAAAATGTATTGAAGACCTAGTGAATGCGATGTCTCTCCTGCGTCAATGTTACGAATGATTTCTGGTGAGTACTCTCTTTTGGAAAACATTATTCTTTGCCTCATTCATCTTATGAGTTCTTAAAATTAAGACTGGAATAGAAAATCAAATAACTATCTGAATGAAAATGCAAGTTTTCAATTACAGATTTTTTCTCTTGAGTTAGGGTTTCAGAATATCTATCAGATGTAGTTCAATGTCCAGCGTGGCTTTAGCCGGGGAAGTAGTTGTTTTCTGTTAGACATTCACAAAAAATAACTTCATTTTAATCGTGGATTTTTCAATTCACAGAAAAATCTTTCTATCAATATTCAATTGAGAATGTTTTCCTTTTCAACAACCCCAAGAGGTTATCTTGACGATGGAAGATAGTGACTAAAGTTTATCTTTCAGTCGCAGATGATTCCACATCTGATTTTATGAACATCCTGTTTATATTTTCAACAAATCAATCTTTTATGAGTTATCATGTTATTTGAATTTCATAATTGAATCTTTGATATGTATTTTTGTATAATATTTGAACTTTTTCTTCCTCACTGTAACCATTTTGATTATTCCATTAAACAATGTCACTAAACCAACATAATATCGTTGTCATTTCCATAGCTTACCTTAAAATGTTAACTTTAATAGAATAGGTATTTACAGTAACAACTAGTGTAATTGAGTTTTTCGAACTTTCGATAACTCAAAAACGGTATAAGATAGGGGAACCATATGGTATATTTTTGAAAGCAGGGAAAAAAATATCATTCTAAAAATTCGATTATATACAGGGTATCCCATTAAAAAAAACTGAAATTTGCACGCTACTGTATTTTCGATAGCATTTCATCCAAACTTAGTCAAAAACACACAACTTTTGAAAAAAAATTCCATAGGCAATAATAACGATGAACTTATAGTGAATAACCCGTTACAACGGTATATTATGCTACTATTATTGAGATGTATATTTTATGCAAACGACGGATCAATTGATCGATGCATGACAATTCCATAAGATTCTGAGATGGGACATTTAACTTGTTTCTTTAAACGGTAAATAGTTGTAGAACCAGTTTGCAAAATGAATATATGTTCTCTGGACGATTGTCGTGCTAGACATGCATTGGCTCTATGTCGTATTATGTTGTATTATGCTTGTGATTCAAATAGTTTAGATTTATTCGGTTTTTATGTTGTTTTCAGGAAGTATAGTTGCCCGAGATCAAGCATTCTTGATTATTTGAACATAATTTCTAATGAGTATTAAAATGGTTTTCGATTTTTTTTTTCTGTAATACATCAAATTATTCAGGTATGATATTTCTACCCCACCCCAGCCCCCTATACCATGTGTAAGACTGGACTCTACAATTGCACAATACATTGTTTTCATTCGGGAGATCTCTAATATATTTCGTGAATACTTGAATCTATAAAGAGTGCTCATCATTGTTTATGTTTCTTGGTCTTCAATAGACAGAATATTTACTGGCCCGCTGGTTCTCCTGATCTGAGCTCTCCCGATTATTCTCCATGGAGCAACTCAAAACACAGAATTTAATGTAAGTTGTTTGAAACATGGAATGGAAATATGAAATGTAACGAATCTTCATGTATTATCAATGGTCATCATGAACAAATTTTACCTATCACCGACGTCGCCGAATTTGCCGACTTTCAGGTGCTGATCTCCGGCCACTGATAACGAGATTTCTGGCCAAATGTAATTACAATAGTAAAAAAATTTATATAAATATATATTAATATATATATATATATATATAAATATATATATATATATATATATTTATTTATATGAGTAGGAACGTATTGTGACGTTGCAGATTTTTCTTTTATTCCAGAAGAAAAATAATTGAGGAGGAATCGAACCCACGACCTCTACATTGCTAGTTTCATGCTTCCGACGTCGCTGAATTTGCTGGAATGAGGTGAAATTCGGTCTTGATGTATGGGGTCGGCTTCAGAATGGCCCCATGGTAAATCCTGCCTGTCGTAAGAGGCGACTAAAAGGATAACCATAGGTGGAAGATGGTCTCATCGCCCGGTGAAATACCACCATATCGACTTTGTGTGCTGTGAAATGGATAATTCCATGTTTCAGTGTTCGGTCGATGCTTTCCGGTCTCCCTCTTTCCTTTTCCCCAATTCCTCCTTTATTTTCAGGTGCATCCTACTAGTAATAATGATGAAGTCTCCTAGAGTAAAACACTCCGGAAGCAAAATACCTCTCCATTCGGATTTCCGGGCGAGAGGTACTCGAGGGGACTCAACATTAAAGATTGATTTTTGCAACATCCGCGGACTCAACAAGAACATCAATGACGTCCACCATCACCTACAGACGAAAAAACCGGATATTCTGGCTCTAACAGAAACACAAGTAAACTCGTCCACCAACAAGGTCCATATGCTTTGTCCTGGTTACGAACTCCATTCTCGATTCAGGTTCAAAGGTGGAGTCTGCCTTTACGCTAAGGCTAACTTTTCATGCCAGCGTGAAGAGAGTTTGGAACCGAAAGACTTTGATGTGATGTGGTTCAAGCTATCTGATACCAAACTGACTAAGTTCCTCTGCTGCCTTTACCTATCACCTAATGAACCTTCATATAACGACCTCTTTGAGTTTTTATCACTCAAACTGGACTACATTCAGGAGAACCATCCAACAGCTGAAACCATAATCATGGGAGACTTTAATGTACACGCTGCCTGGCTCAAATTCTCTAACAAAACAGATGATGCGGGTCGTCAAGCCGAGGCCTTCGCCATCACTCATGGTCTAGAACAACTGGTCGAGCTACCAACCCGCATCCCTGATGTCAACAACCAGTCTGCCAATACACTAGATCTTTTCCTCACCACCAATCCTGACCCGTATAGAATAGAAGTTTGTGCCCTACTTGGAAACTCTGATCACACCCTCATCTCCACAACATGCTCTTTCCATTTACCATCGAGCTGCACAATACCACCCCGTCTCATGTGGCATTACAATTTGGCCGACTGGGAAGGTCTTCGTATGTTTTTCTCAGGTTTTCCATGGAAGAGAGTTTGTTTCTCTTCAGTAGATCCAACACGATGTGCTGAGACAATTTCTGAAATGATCATGTTGGGGATGCAAACTTACATACCGAATACCGAAAGAAGAACATCATCCGATAAGACCTGGTTTAACAGAAACTGCTCTAGAGCTGTGGCTTCCAAACAGGCAGCATACCATCGATGGCTAAAAATCCGGGCCCTGAGACCAGAGCAGCATATGTCGAGGCTAGAGGCATATGCAAAGAGACAATAGAATGCTCAAAAGATGCCCACAATGCCAAAATAAGATCAAAACTTGCTGAACGTCCTAACGGATCTCGTTCATTTTGGTCTTCCGCCAAAGCTGTGGGAAGAAACTTCACTTCCAGCTCATTTCCTCCTCTAACCAAAGAAGATGGAACACTAGCAACGACTGCCCAGGAAAAAGCCAATATCTTTGCGCACCTATTTGCTGGAAATTCCTTTCTGGATTCATCGGGAAAACAACCCCCGAACATTACACCTATTGACAGTCACATGCCCGAGATCACCTTTCGCCAACGTACTATCAGAAAGATTTTGCTGGGTCTCAACACCAACAAAGCCTGTGGATCTGACGGAATCCCGCCGATTGTTCTCAAGAAATGTGCCCCCGAACTAACACCTGTTCTTTGCAAGTTGTTCAACCACTCTTACAATTTGGGGTATTTCCGTCCAATTGAAAATTGCAAGAGTACAGCCAGTCCCTAAAAAGGCAAAAGGCTCTACCTAGCAACTACAGACCTATCGCACTGCTATCTATTATTTCAAAGGTCATGAAAAGCCATCAACATCGAGCTCATGAAATATCTGGAAGACTCAGGAATTGTCAACGATAGGCAATATGGCTTCCGCCATCAGAGATCAACTGGTGACCTGCTCGCTTACGTCTCACATATATGGCAGCTATCTATTGAAAAGTATGGAGAAACTTTAGCTGTGGCATTAGATATCTCCAAGGCGTTCGATCGAGTTTGGCACCAGGGACTCCTCGCCAAGCTTCCGTCTTATGGCTTGCCCCCTCAGCTGTGTTCTCTGCTTGCTAGTTTTCTCTCAAACAGGTCTCTCCATGTAGTGGTCGATGGAGTTTCATCTGACACCCTACTCATGAATGCTGGTGTTCCGCAAGGATCTATTCTCGCACCAACACTATTTCTACTTCACATCAACGACCTGTTGAAAGCAACTTCATGTCCAGTACACAGCTTTGCCGATGATAGTACCCTCCAGACCGCTTTCTCTTCCAGGGCCCCTATATCAGCCCGTGAAACCAGAAATGAACGACGAAGAAATGTTAATAATATAAATATGGACTAAGCAACAATTCTCGAGTGGGGATCTAATAACTGTGTAGAATTCAATGCAAACAAAACACAAGCATGTCTTTTCTCTAGAAAAGCCGATCTCACTGTGCCTAACATAACTTTGTCAGGAGTAACCATACCACTGAAGTCATCCATATCGATGCTTGGTATTACTATCAGCAATAACCTTCACTGGGAAAATCACGTGAGGTCCATTTCCAAAAGTGCATCCCAAAAACTTGGTTTTTTGTTTCGTGCCAAGAGCTATTCCACCCCCACTCAGCTGCTTATGATCTATAAGGCACAGATCCGACCTGTCCTGGAATACTGTTCCCATATTTGGAGCGCGGCACCTAAATATATCCTGAGGCTATTGGATTCTGTCCAAAAAAGGGCAATTCGTCTCGTCGGTGATGCCTCGCTTACAAACTCGCTCACTTGTCTGGAACACCGTAGAAAAGTTGGCGATTTGTCTCTATTTTATAGATATTTTCATGGGCTATGCTCTTCTGAAATATCAACAATCGTTCCTGCTTTGGCAGTCTCTTCAAGATTAACCCGTCAAGTTCAGTCATCACACCCCTTCGTGGTCACTTTGGAGACCTGCAGAACATCACTTTCCAAAGACTCGTTCATCCAACGAACAGCGAGGCTTTGGAACTCATTGCCTAGGGAGGTGTTCCCCGAGGCATACAACCTCCAGAAATTTAAGAAGAACACCAACTCCTACCTTCTTTCCCTTGGTTCCCACGATGTTCTCTGAACATTACAGGATATCCCTTTTCGTGGGAACCAGAACATAAAAAAAAAAAAATTGATAACACGTAGATTCCTTACATTTAATCTTTCATTTCCAGATGTGAACCCTATGTCTTCGATAGATCAGGGTAGAGCATGAGACTAGCAATCTAGGGGTCACGGGTTCGATTCCTCCTCGGAGATGTTTTTTTGGAGAATTTAAAAAAATCTGCAGTTTTTTAGACCATGCAGAACTTTTTATGAGAAATATCTTTTTTCGTAAAATTAGTAATAAAAAAGTGTCCCATGTATATATATATATATATATATATATATATATATATATATATATATATATATATATATATTAATATATATATATATAATATATATTATATAATATATATACAGTCTGCTTAAGTTGGTTACATATGGGAAACTTTTTTATTATTAATTTTACGAAAAAAGTTATTTCATAAAAAGTTCTGCAGGGTCTGAAAGCCAAGATGCAACCATCAGATATAAATTATATCAATCTTATACGAGGTATATAAAAAAATATTAATTCTACTCAAGAGTAAAGTAACTTTATGTCGAAAATTGTAATTGGTTCAAAATTAAAAATCATGTTCAAATATGCAATTGCATTAATTTATAGTATGTTTTTTTATTTTTTCGAAACATCTCTACAATAACAACAGAAATTTAACTGTAATTATTGTACATGTAATTGGGATGCTCTGACAAGAAATGTCAGACATTGAAATGTTTGACAGTGACATTCAAAACATCAGTTGTATTTAGGCGAAAGTATTATAAAATTTGGTAGAAATGCCAGCAACATCAAGTACTGAAGATAAAATTGAAATTGTGTTGATTGTGGGTTAGAATTATAAAGCTAATCGTGAAGCTGCAGAAATTTTCAATAACCGACACCCAGAGATATATCTTCACTAATGTCACAGTAAGGAAATTATTAACAAAATTCTGGATATGTAAAAAATAAATTTAGCATTAAAGCCAAACAACGGATTGCCAATATTGACATAAAATTCGAAGTATTGATTTCAGCAATCGAACATCCTAAAATATCCTCGCGAGAAAGGGAAGCTTCGATGCAAAATCCTATCAACAAAGATACGGTTTCGAAAATTTTAAAAAAGAACAAGTTTCACCCATACAAGCCCCGATTTATTCATACGTTAAGACCAGGAGATCATGATAGACTATTTGAATTCTGTTGTAATATCCAAGGAATGTTAGAAGATAACCCATTTATGGCAAGACATATTCTTTTTTCGGATGAATCAACATTTACATCAAATGGAACAGTCTCTAGCCAAAACTGCCGTTGGTGGAGTGATACTAATCCAAATTTTACCATCAAAATTCGGGACCAGTATGCATTCAAAACAAATGTGTGGTGTGGAATTCACCGAAAACAAACAATTGGAATTTTTTTTCCATGAATCTTCGAATGGGGACCGTTATCTGCTCTTTTCAGAGAATGAATTAGACGATTTTCTTGATAATGTTCCCCTCCTCCAACGTCAACGAATATGGTTCCAATAGGATGGTGCTCCCTGCCACAGTAGGTTAGATATAAGGCAATACTTTGAAAATCGTTTCACTGGAAGAGTTATTCATCGGTTTTCTGAAATGTTTTGGCCTCCTCGGTCCCCCGATTTGACGTCGCTCGATTTTTTCTTGTGGAGTCTATCTTCAGAGGCCATTTACAGATGTTGCTTATTTGGAAAGAGTCATTACAGAATTATTACTCCGGCTATGGTTAGAAGTGTATTGAAAAACTTTCGTGATAGAACAATTACCTGTATTGAAAGAGAATGCGGATATGTTGGGGCGTTAGTGAATTGAGGATGCTAATAATGTTCGTTAAATTATCACAACAAAATTCATTATTATGGTATTATCAATTCAAATGCATCGCTGAAATGTTACAAGACAGACATTAACTAATTAAAAGGTTATCAACTGTTCAATGTTCATTAGATTTTCAATAAATTTTTTTTTTGTGAAAATTTGCTCATTAATTTCTAAACAGAACGGAAAGGTAAACATGTTTGTGATAAATAAAAATGATAAATGTTCGGTATTGATAATTTGAGAAAAATTTAAAAAAAGAATTTTTTCACTTAGATAAAAAAATTAATTGCATATTGAAAATAGTTTTCACTTCCGAACAACTTTTTCACCTAACAATTTTCGATATTGTGAAATATAAAGTTACTTTACTCTTGAGTAAAATTCATATTTTTTGACATACCTCGTATAAGATTGATAGAATTTGATATCTGATGATTGCATCTTGGCTTTTAGACCATGCAGAACTTTTTATGATGAAATAACTTTTTTTCGTAAAATTAATAATAAAAAAGTTTCCCATATGTAGCCAACTCAAGCAGACTCACTGTATCTATATATATATATATATATAAATAGTTATCCATATGTATGATATCCATACTCAAGCAGACTTCGACTGTATCCTATTATTACTTAATATTATAAATTTATATACTATTATTGTGTTTTTTTTTCCACGACCTCCGATTTTCCTATTGAAAACTCCTATCGTAGAAAAGGTTGACTCATTAGTCCATCATATTCCAGTTAAATAATTGGGATCTTCATTCTCGTTTAGAATCATCTGTTTGCAAAGTTCCAGCCATTTTCTCTCACGAGTCTCTGTCAAAACTTGTACTAGTAAAATTTCATATGGTAGTTGTTCTTTTTCAAAGTACGTTGGATTTTGGAAAAACGTATACCCAATTAATAATAATAATGTTTATTGACATAAATGAAAAATGTTTAGACTCAGGTAAATGCAATAAACATGGTTGAGTCACAGAAGTGTATAACAACTATGAGTTGTTATACTACTTGTGCGACTATATAGTACTACACATTGAAATATTAATACAGAAAATTTAAGTTATTGTTAGTTGAGGAATAACATGATATATAAATTAACAAAATAAATATGTAAAAAACTAAAATTTTAAAAAAAAAAAGTCGAATTTCAGTTAAAAACGAAGCTAAAATCATATAAAATAATCCAACAATAAATGTCAGTTACAAATGGATACATTTATCAAAATACATTCACCATGTTAAAATTGTGTTAATATACCTACATTCACTAAGTTTTGTGGAAAAAAATAATAAAGACCAAACTAGCACAATTGGTGAGTAACTGAGACTTATGCATCATGACGAGACAAATATATATATATATATATACACACATATATATATATACATATATACACAAATATACACATATACATATTGTTATCAATGGTATAAATGATGTTTCAATCATGAATACATTTTTTGATTAACAAGTTCATGAAAAAGTGATCTCTCATTTCACACAATCCACATTTTTACCTTTTTTTTGAATTTGGACATGTTATAGTTATTCTTCAGGTAATCCGGTACCATATTATATAACCTAGGTCCTAGGTATGTTGCATTCCGCTGACCTATGGTTTTGTTATAGCACGGTATTACGCTTTTATTTTTATTTCTTGTGTTATGACTGTAGTTTGATGTTCTAAGATGATATTTCCTTTTTTGACATTTTTCAAAATATTCCAACAGAAGAGTTGTCTGATATCGAGAAAACTGGATTCTTTGAACAAGTTATCACTTGGGTAAGTGTGAACCTTATGATAAATAATTTTTATTATATATTTTTGTAAGACATTCAATCTTTCCAAATAATTATCACTTACTCCACCCCATCCCACTATACCGTATTGTAATTGCGATTCAACTAATGCAAAATATAATATTCTCAAATTTGGGGTATCCAGTAAAAATCTCTCAATATTAGAATTTGTATAGCATTCCCCTCAATTTTTTTACTATATTGTCAATTTGCAGGTTCCATCTCAAATGCCGGTCTATTATGATGCCGAGATATTTCATCGACTATTCTTAGAGGTCCCATATTTGGTAGTCCATTTGTATAGGAACAGAAAGGCAGGTATTTAGTTTTGGTAAAATTCAGTGTTAATGTATTACCTCTGAACCATTTTTCTATTTTCAGAAAATCAGTTGATCGGCTACATTCTTTAAACTACATTCAAAATGTTCTAAAAAATAATACAATGTTCCGAAAAAGTTTATTCGCGAATTTATATGGAAAGGCTTACCTTCGAAATATATCTAGCTGTTCTTCCTGGTTTTCTCAAACTACACGCGTTTTTTCAACTTGAACTGAAGGTATGATTCACCCCTTTTGGTAAACATATGCACTTTTTGCTGCAAGTATATTTTTGTTGTTTTCCTCACCATGACCATTGTGATTATTACATCAAAGAAATGTCAGTAAACAAACATAATATAGGGATTGGTGATCAAGAGGTGGAAGTGATACATGCTTGTTGACTAAAATTTGCGAAGATATTTATAAGGACATTACTAACTCTTCCTTTGTTAGATTGAACCTTGCTTTCCCAATTGGAATTCATTGAATATAAAATATTAATAGAATCGTATTAATTAGTTTAAGAATAGTAGGTCCTCCTCCAACCTAAAATGGAAGACAAGGAAAAACCACCTGACCCTCCTGAAAGTAGTCTAAATAACAATAAAACTAAAAATGTATATTCAAGCACCGTCTCAGGTCATTTTGAGGTCTATGTTCGAGGAAATGAGAAGAATGTAAGAAATTTGCATATATTAAGTATTGCTAAAACTATATTCGATTTAAATCTGAAAATAATTACCAAGGTAACACGAAAAGTCAAAAACCGGATTGGGGTAATTTTTTCTGATATCAACTCAGCAAATACATTTATAAGTGACAAAAAAATGGGATTCCTTAAATTTTGATGTTTTTATTCCTTAAAATAACATTACTTGTAAAGGAATAATCAGAAATGTTTACAAAAAATTTACGGAAGTGGAAATACAAGAAAATACTGATACTATGATTATTCGTGCAAAATACTGAATGTCGAAAGATTGAATAGAAGAGTTGTTGAGGCGGGTGAAGAACCATTATTCATAAAAACATAACATAACATAACATAAAAATATAAAAACTTATTCCGGTAAAATACTACCAGAAGAAATTTCGATATATGGGTTACCTACAAGAGTAATTCCTTATGTTAGTCCGGTTGTGATTTGTCAAAAATGTTTTTTATATGGACATAGCATGTCACAGGGTAATGAAAAATGCAATAGATGTGGGAAACCTACCCATGATTCTTCACAAGCATGTGAACTATATTGTATACATTGTAGAAATAATGATCACTCTTCAAAAGAAAAAAAAAATTAGGTAATTCTCCAGACAAAAAGACATAAAACAGTTAATGGCCTTTTCAAATATTTCATATTATGATCTCAAAATGCGCCTATGTATCTGAATAATGCCTACTTCCCAGAGCTAAACAGGAATGGAGATACTAATCATAATCAACTAGCTATCCATGAAAGGAGAACTGCGGTCATTAATAATCCAGATGACATTCCTACTTATAGTCAGGCCCTCAGAACCTCAAATGGAAGACGTAGAGACTCAAATACTGGCTATGATAAAGAAGCACATAATCAGTGCCTAATTTACCCCACGGGACAAGCCAAAATTTTTTTCAAATATGTCTCAGGATGCCTCAATCTCAAGGTTGGCAAAGGAGAACTCTAACATTTCACACTAACTTTTATTAAGCTATGGCCAAGCTTACCACTCAACACTAAGAACTAGTCATGTCTTTTATAGGCAATTTACTGATCAAATCTCCAATCCTTATAATGTATCTCAATTACCACAATATGTGCAAAGTTCACCTTCATATCAAAAAGAAAGTATACTGAAGAGATGAGTCGAAGTATTATTCTCTTAACACTTTTTTAACAAATCATCTTCTCTCCTTTAAATATTATTCAATGGAACATTAGATCTTATAATGCAAATGTAGATAATTGAGAATACTAATTAAGGACCATCATCCAGATATCATTTTATTGAATGGAACTTGGTTAAATTCGAATCTGAGTATTAAATGTAAGGGTTTTCAGATTTTGAGAAATGATCGAGAGGATGGGTACGGTGGAATTGCGATTTCAATTAGGAATGGAATTGATTTTGTCCCGATACCTTTAACTTCAAAATTCAATTATAAGGTACAATCGCAGGGCAAATATCTACCTAATCATAAACTTAATGTTATGAACATTTATAGCGCAGCAGGAAATTTGATTTCTAAACAAGGATGGATTGATTTTTACCATCAAATCAACAATCCAATGATCATAATGGGGGATCTTAATGGTAATCATAGGGCTTGGGGCAGTTCCCCAAACAACATCAATGGTACGAATATCTTTCAAACCCTAGAACGGTTAGAGTTAGTATATCTAAGATGGGTCTCCTTCTCGAATTAGTTCTCCAGATCAAGGTACCTCTGTAGTAGTTTTAACACTAGTGTCTAACAATATCGTCGCAATTTCCTCATAGACAACAATACCAGACGTGGGTTTCAGTGACCACTTCCCCACTATGTGTTTCATAGGGTTAGGATTGGGGGACGGACCCCCTTCAAATGAAAGGAGAAATTACAGTAAGGCAGACTGGGAAAAATATAACTCCATTCTGGGTCAATATTTCTCATCCTTTCCTACTGGGAATAACTATGACTATTTTGGGGAATCACTCAATACCGCTGCAAAATAATCAATCCCCTTATACAAACCTGCTTCTAAAAGTAAATACCATATCCCTTGGTGCGATGACTCCTGCTCAGATTTAACTAAAAAAAGGATAGAGGCTATAAGATAATTCAAAATTGATTCAAGTTGGAATAACTATTTGATAATTAAAAAACAGTGTGCTGCAACTAAAAATTTTTTTAAAATAAAAAGAAAAAATAATTTTGAGGAATTTGGCTCTAAACTCAATAGAAAATCTCCAACCAAAGTTAGATAGATAGAATTAGAAAAATATCAGGACAGAAAGCTAGCTCACAGCTTTCTTTGCCACGAACCAACGTGGCCCAAGAAATTTTGAATTCCTTAGCCCCTCCTATATTCACTAGTTCGAATATTGATAGCAATAACGGACCTACAAGTAGCAATATTACCGCAATTTCTTACAGTAAATATAATTTTGTTCTGAGGGATAAAAAAGAGTCGGCACCGGACTGGATCAAATATCATATTCTATGATAAAAAAATTACTTTATCCGGATCTTTACTCTTATTACAAATATTCAATTCATGTCTTGAAACACCGGTGGTTCTCAGTCAATGGAAACAGCTTATTCTACCTATTATAAAACCAAATAAAGATAATCTACTAGCTTCTAATTATAGGGCAATTGCAATGACATTTTGTGTGGGCAAATTTTTAGAATCCATAATCAAAAATAGTTTGGACTGGTTTATCGAAAACAAAAACCTCTTCAATCCTTTACAATTGGGTTTTAGAAGGGAAAAGGCTGCACTTAGTGTCTCTCTTTTTTAACAACACAAATTTATTGGGCAATATCAAGTAATGAATATATAGTTGGGGTTTTTCTGGATATTTCAGCTGCCTATGATAATGTAAATATTAATCTACTTTACTCTATTCTTCAAGATTTAGAAATTCCGCAGGAATTGCTAAACTTAAAATATGCCTTTTTGTCTGACAGATCATTATTCATAAAAGATAGGTCTGGACAAATTCTTGGTCCAAATCATAGTAGTAAAGGTCTTCCACAAGGGTCTTCGCTCAGTCCCATTTTGTTCAATATCAATACTGCTCCTATATTCAACATTTTACCTAGAGATTTCAAAATGAATGATTTTGTCATTCTGGCAAGGGGTTTGAATATTAATAAAATTATTTTCAAAATAAATTCATTGATACCAGATTCAGAAAGCTGGTTGAAGAATCATAATTTCACACTATCTATTAATAAATCAGGATTTTTTTTCTCCAAAGGGTCGCTTTGGTCCACTTATCCTAATATCTTATATAATTCTCAAACTATTCAATGGACGGATAAAGTGAATTATCTTGGCATGTTCTTACATAAAAACCTGAAGTGGAATGCACACGTCAATAATTTACAACCTAAAACTAGGGAAGAGTTCAAATGTTATGCGCGCCCTGTGCGGCACATGGTGGGGATGTGATCCTAAAACATTAAAAATAGTACATGACCCCCTTGTTCTCAGCCACCTAGACTATGGGTGTCAGTTTCTCGTTCCATGTTCCAAATCCGTCAAAAAAAAATTAGATCAGTTGCAATATCAGAGTTTACGAATTGTTACTGGTTGTATGAAATCAACCTCAATTCAAGCCTTGATGGCAGAAGCAGGGGAACTCCCCTTGAAGTATCGTAGAGAATGGCTTACCGGAAAATTTATATTGAAAAACCTAAGCTTAAACCATAACCACATAATCGGATCGATATATTCTCTAAGAGTCAGCTGTGAAAATAATAAACCATTTGGAAAAATAAGAAACCCTAGCCAGTGGTATACTAACAAAGATTCAAACTCACTCTTTCAAAATATATACAAGTGATATACCTGTCATCAATTCGTTGATCTCCAATTAGAATCGATGAGTGTATTTAATCTAAATGATCCAAGGAATGATTCAAGCAAGATCATATACCAGATTATATTGAATAGCTTCCCCCCGCATACTAAATTATTTACGGACGGCTCAACTGATCCGTCAGGTAGGGCTGGATTTGGAGTATTCTCCCCGGATATGGCATATTCATTTTCCTCCAACTTATCCATTTATACGCAAATTTGTACAGCGGAAATAGTTGCTATTATTCATGCATTACAAGTAATACTTGAAAAGGAAATTAATTATGGTATTATCCTTTCTGATTCTAAGAGCGCTCTCCAAAATATATCTAATAATAACTTTTCCAAAGAAACGGATCATGCCTCCTTATTAACAAAAATGGTATAGTATTGGCAAAGAATAATAATATATATATATATATATATATATATATATATATAAGAGGGTAGTCTCTTGACTGGACTAGTTGGAAAAAACTGAGTTTAGAACACAAAAAACCAATTTTATGTTTTCCTTTGAGGTTGCAGTCAATAGGAAAAATTTTTTATGAACTATAAAAAACTCACTAACTCGAGGTTGCTAACAGGAAAATATCGGTGCACATCACAAATAAAATCTTTAAAAATCAGTTTGTGAAAAACATCTTCGACTACTTGAAAATCTCATGTTGAATATGCAAATTCATGTCGAATTTGATTGAAATACACAAGTGGTGATCCCTGCAGTGGATTGTCGAGAGAGGACCGTGAACGCGGTCAGAATAATTGATATGATGTTAGATATGAATTTCGTGATTGTAATCAATAAAAGTTTAATTTCTGAGAAAGCAATATCCAATTATTTATATTCAAATGGATGTTCACATAAGTACAATACACATTAATGATTAATCCATTTGTTTTATCGTCAGTATGCTGTGTAATGCTGTTTGATGTAGAAGTACATGCGACACTTTCAGGAACTAAAAGCTTTGAAGATGAACGTGACGTATGAAAAAATAAAAGTCAAGAAATGTACAGCAGAGAATGATGGTTTCGCATTCACATCTAGTTCGGATTTTATTTGCGATACAAACTTTCATCTATCATTGATATGTGGTCGATTCAAAAAATGTATGGATCATTTTTGCAAAGGGGGAAACGCTTCAAGCCAAAAGATATGGCGTCTATCCCATATGAGATCTTTGAGTCGCATTTTCATAAACTTTCAGCTTTGTTCAAAGTCACAAGTAACCTGTTTCCCTGACTTTGGAGTCCATTTTCCTTATCTTGGGATTTCAGAATCTTCCACATTGTGGTCACGTGATGAAATATAAATTTGTTTTGGGTGATTTTTTCATGCTATATGTCTATACGTTCCTGGTTGGATTGGAATCGTGGATAATGAATTTATATTGTTGTTATTCGATATACTGAGCAGAAACACTGAAATCATAATTTTAATTCCTAATTCGGAATAAAAATAAACATTATTATCTACTTCTTGTTGGTGGTAAAACCAAATATCTCTGCCTAGCCCATACCTATTTACTCAAAGGAAATGACATATACTACAAAACCCCGTAATAAGTTTTTATTCTGGAATTAAATATCAAATATCAGTGCTGTTGAAAATAATACGCGATAATTGTATTTTGTGCACATTTGGTCATAATAATACCCAAACTATGATAACGTTATCTCAGTGTGAGGAGGAAACCTCTCTGAGAAGAGAAATAGCCAATCATGACATTTTAAATATTAGATGGTGTGTAGTGATTGGCCCAAAAATTGCAATTTGACATTTTCACGTTCCGCATAGTCTGAAAGCACTCTAAGAATGCTAACTTTGCAGAATGCGGAGTCCGAATTTTTTTTCGCCAATTGTGACTATTTCTAAAAAAATCGAGATATTATGATTCGCTTGAAAACTTTAATTCGACGTGTTGAAATTTTCAAAGTCATCGTTTCAACACATCAATCTTTCATTGTTTGCTTTCGTTTTCTTGCACTTCAGTCAATACATTTTTTCTTACCCATTTGCTTCAGCTGGACCAACTTCATTGAATTCAATTTTGTCGCATCAGTACATTCTGTCAATCTATCCATTGCCGGCATAACCTGTTTTGTATTGCCTTCGTCGATGGTTAACACTTATTTGCTTTTATATTTTCATCTATAATAATGAATGATGAGTGTTTTGAAATAGTTGCCATCATGAAAAGATGTGGAGCCCATAGCAAAATATTCCTATGTACCACATAATTGGGAACATGATGGCTCTGATCTTCGAACTTTGGGAAATGTAGGACTGGATTATATTTCAATTCTAGCAGCTAATCGATATCATTTGGTGGTATACCTGTATGGTTTATTCATTCTATTCGAATTTCTACTTGGCATTTTATATGTTTTGAAATTCGGTTCCAAAATAAATTATTTGAAGAGACTAAATTGTATCATGTCATCCGAATCGATTCAGGCTTCAGTATCTTATAATAGACCAAGTAATTTGATTCAGTTTTTGGTAACTTTGACTCCATTGTAGACATTAAGTCTAATCAGACACATATTGAAGTGAGATCACCCTCATTGTGGAACAGTAGGTATAAACTAAGACAGAAAATGCCCAGGAAACTTGATTGGTGCCAAAATAGGTAATGTAGGTATATAGTAGACCTGTTCATCGACTTGTTTATACCCTCACCAAGTGAATGAGGTAATAATTGGGTTGATATTCACCGGAAAGTTTGAGTATTTTGAACAAATTTGGCTGGTCACCTTTAGGTAAAATTTAACCTTATAAATAACTTATTGACCCATGAGGCAGTAAAGGCATATTTGAAGTTCATAACAAGTAATTCCATACTATGCACTACGCCCATCAGGTTTATGGTTCTTGAAGCAGATTCGGTGGTCTCAATTACGGTTTTTCTAACTCGAATTATAACTTATTATATTATTATTATATATTTAGTAGTTGAAGATACAATATTTGGTCAGAATTAGGTAAATTCGCCTTCTTGGAGCCATTTCACCCCTTTACTTGGTATAATTTTCCTATAATGTTAGTTGGGAGCTAGTTTTGTCTAATTCACTCTCATTCTTATCCGCTTTCTGAACCATGTATTTTTTGAGTTTTTTCGAACAATCTGGATTATGTCTATTTCTACCGCGAGAATGGATTCAAATTTCTTCCAAATTTCTTTGCGAGGTAGGAAGGTGCCTTATCCACCAGACCGCCTCGTACTCCCAATTTTTCTGCGAATGCTAATAATTAAATATTAATGCCGTCACTCAAAACACGAGGTTCATTCAACATGATAAAATGTATATTTGTATTCCAAAATTGAATCATTGTATATAGTGACTTCATATATGATTTTTTGTTCACTTAAATGAATTTTGTGTTATTATATAATCATGACAAAAGCTACCATGTATTAATCTCCAAGGAAAAGTGCATTTATCAATATAACTCTTATATAATCGGTTGTCTCTGAGGAATTTCAGGTCATTCGATTGTTACAGAAATAATTGTCATTATTCATTTAACATGATGTTGCCCTTAGTTATTACACTTAATTTCAATGTTTGGCAATTAGTATTGTTGGATGACAATATAATTCTTTGTGAGTGTAGCTATGGATTACTTCAGTTCCATTAGATTACTCCTGACGATGACATGATAGCGTCTAATATGTGACTGCGGAAGACTCATGGATGAGAACATTTTAATTACAGAAGAAAAGTGGCCCTTGTTATTGAACATGAGTTTGTGACGAAAGGATAGCAAGTTTCCATAAGTTTGGTGAAAATATCTAATAGTCAGTATTTGTCGTATCTGACTTTTGCTAATCAGAAAAATCATCCAATTAAAAGATATTTCTATGTGCACAATTGAAGTCAATATTGAATAGGAAGTGTCTCTTCATTTGTTAGAAGGTGTAGACGATGTGGTAACTTCAATATACCCATTTTGGACGTCTATCGTCTCAATAGGTTTGAAACTCATTCACGACGATTCGATTGCTTGAATCTGCATTCGTTTTCAAGTGAATACTGACAAGATTATTTGCTACTTACTAATTCATACAGTGCGCGGCTAAATTATGGAACAAATTCGACATTGTGCAAGCAATGTACTTTTGACAAAAATCCTGATAGAGGTCGATTTTTGTTTTTAAATGCCGATTTTTTATGTATATTCTAAAGAGGTTATGTCACTGGTTTGACGTGGTTACATAATTGGTAATTCTTTAAATTGAAATAGATGTCTTGTGATACTTCATCTGAAAGGTCCTTCAATACTGCATTCAATGATGATAAATAATTAAATTGTTTGACAGGGTGAACAAAAATTAATATTTTATATCAGTAAGAGAATAATTAATTTTTGTTCACCCTGTATAAACAAATCAAATTATTTATTATTATTGAATGCAGTATTGAAAGACCTTTCAGATGAAGTATCACATGACATCAATTCATATTTGAAGGAATTGCCGATTACGTCAGCACGTCAGAACCAGTGACATAACCCCTTTAAAATATACATTCAAAAATCGGCATTTGAAAACAAAAATCGACCTCTGTCAGGATTTTTGTCAACAGTACATTGTTTGCGTAATATCGAATTTGTTCCATAATTTAGTCGCGCACTGTATGTCTGTCAGTGCAGTGGTGCGTGCAATTCTGACATGTGCAGTGATGCGTTGTGATTTCACGTGGTGTGTGAAGTTTCGCGCCTCTCCAGTCCGCCAGAAAGAGTTTTCCATACGTTCTTGATCTCAACGATTGGTTGACTGAAAGGCTCATTGCAAATGTCATTGCCCGTTCTCCCAACGTTCACATCGAGGGAAGGTAAGGTACTGTTGGTTTCTGTTTCCATCGTGAGTTTGATCGAATCCCTGATGCAATTAATTCTTGAGAAGAAATCCTGGAGATGTTTATATCCGTGGTTCCATATAATAAAAGTGTCATCCACGTACCCCAACCACAGTTTTGGTTTGTATGCTGACTCTCGTATAGCCAATTCCTCGAACCACTCGATGTATTTGTTGGCGATTATTGGAGCGAGTTTACTTTTGATGATGCTAAGGGAGGACATTGGTATTAAAGCTTTCCACGTCGAAACTGATTAAACGTTCTTCTGGAGTTCAACATTCTGTATGGTGTCTGCGAAGAACAGAGGGTCCCAAGAATTCTTCAGAAGGATTCATCAATGAGGATTCTTCTAGCCGGCCCAGATAGCACACATATATCCTATGGATATATTATGGATATCCATGATGGATATAATGGACATCCATAGGATATCTGATGGAGGATGTGGTATATCCTATGGACGTCCATAGGATGTGACCTTTCCAGGTCTCCTATGGATATCCGTGATGGATATCCATAATATATATGTTAGAGATATGTAGAGATATATCTTCACATCCACGAAAAGGCCAAAGGAAGGGTAATCAATTTTGGTTGAAAAAACAGGCTTCAAAAAGCCGCCCTCAAGTTGTCCGGCTTTTGTTAAAACACCCTGTACAGTTTAGAATATTTTCGAGTGACTTCAAAGTTGCGTTTTTCTATTTATGACTTTAAAAATACCGAAAAATTACCACTAAATGAGCACACGGTATAAAAGCAAAATATACTGACTGAGTCATCTCTGCATCTCCCAAACGGTAAGTCCCTCAGATCTAAAAACTATTATTTTTTTCATGATACCCTTCAACAGTTAAATTTCACTTATAAATGTGGCGCTACGCTAACATGTCTCGTTCCTCAATGTAAGTGAATTGAAAATAATAAGTATAAAGTCATTGACCAAAAAAAAATATTTTATGTAAAAAAAGGCGTTGCCTTTTTTCCTTTTTTTTAGTTTTTTCAAACTATAATTTTTGGTAGTAATGATGTCTCCGACTTTTAACTTTTTTAAAATAATCTTTATCTACTCCTATTAAATTATATATTGATCAACAACTGCAGATTTGCTGGGTATAAACTATGGATAATTTTAGGATTCAGAAGCAGATATCCTCAGAGGATGGGGATATACATGGATAATGTGTGACCCCTTTTTGGATCTCCTCTGGATATCCCTAGAAGATTTGTTGAGTAAAATCTATGAATCCATAAAATATTCTTCTAGGGCTGGAGCATCATTGGTGGATGTTCACTGGAAGTCACTGTGTAATTCTCAGGATACGCCAGGATTCACTTGTGACACATTACTCTGAAAATCTATGAATTTCATCATTATAATTATTATAATAAACTGAACTGAAGAGCCTGCCAAATCAATTTAAATTCATTTTAAGCAACTATATTAACAGGAGGAGAAAAATCGCTTTGAAAATATTTTTTATCAAATAAAGATCATAATAAATAAGAATTGTTGATTAATGATTTTCTGTTTGAAAACACCTTTTGATGAATAAAAAGCCATAATAAATGAAAATTGTCGATTTGAAATCTTTCTTTGGCTCGTCTCAGATAGTTTTTTATTGATTTCTCGGTGACTTTTCTTTCCGAAGACTTTTTATTTTATCTGCATCCAGTGAAATTGAACAATTTATTTCAACCACAATGGGAACTCCATTGTTTTTGGACGAGGTTCCGCCATTTTGAGTCAATGCTTCGCCGTACATTTTGTAAGGATCCTTCGAATAAATTCGATCCACTCACCTTCGTGAATATGCAATTTATGCCAACCATGGCTCTTTACTTTCACTGATAGATTCAAAGGAATAAGGTATTATTTAAATCTCGCCAAAACCAATGGAGAGCAAGTAGGTATGAAAACAATTATGAACATAAACGCGAAACCGCAAATCAAACCACCGTGAAGTGAATTCAATATCATTGAGACAACACAATGGTAGGTAAAGGGGGGGGGGGTGGAACACGAGTGGGCACAATTGTCATCATGTGCAGCAGGGTGGTTACATGCAGCAGTTGAGAGGTTACATTTGTTAGGTCAATAGGTGGGTATTTAGTGTAGTTGATTCGATAGTTTACTGTTATCTTGCTGGAATGTCAAGGGGTAAGTACTTTCCAGTAGCGGAAATAGAAATGGGGAGTGTTATTGAATTTAGGATACGTCTTGTGTACCGCCTTTACTAAATAAATTAGTGCGTCTATGGAATTTCTCGTAATAGCTTCGCTTTGGGTACCTTCGAGAAGAACTGTTCACCATGAAGGGGAAGGCCAAACATACTGTCCCAATAGAGAATGAACCCTACTACGTACCATCGTAGTGGCCGGTGATAGCCGTCACGTGACTTCGAAAAACCCAAGAACGTCTTTCGTGTAGCACTGAGCTACACTAGAAATGAGTCTGTTTTCTTTTTTCAACACGATGCACTAGATACTTCCACCTTTGTTTGAGCAGCACTACACAAAACATTTTTGAAATCGAAATAACCTATTTGAGAACAGATGTGAAATATTAAATGTGAAATACTAGTGAAATGAGAAAACTGACGTTTAATGCTGTTTTCACAAAAAGGTGTTTTGGCTTTGGGAGTACTGTTTTTTCTGATTGTCTATGCATTATTATGACGTACTCCAACTAGCCAACCAAAAAATAGAATGCGATAAGTGTGACCTTTGATCTGTATTACGAGTAAAATATATGACATGACCAAAGCGGCAATTGATGTGTACTAACTTTGGGATGTCATTACTGCCAACTTGACGTTTCCACATTCATTCCTCGATTATATTATTAGTTTTTGATTTGATATACAATGCGGTCCATAGGTATGGAATGAATTCATTTTTAGCGTTATTAGGAATTTGTTCAGAAAAACCTGAAACAAGTCGATTTCTATTGTCAATTCGACATTTTGCAGTACGAAAATATTACCTCCTTCTTGAACCCCCTATGAATTATGAGCACCCCCTCAAAAAATTTTAATGAGGAGGCTGGTCGTGTGGCATCTTGTTCGGAAGGGATTTTTATTCTCTGTTCAGCAATATTAGGTTTTTCAAATTTCAAATGCCTCTTGTTGATACTTCAGGTAGAATGAAGGAAATAATTTCACATAATATTTGGGAAGTATTTTTTAGAATGACCACCATTCACTTCTTGACAATAGGTGAGTTGATCTTGGAATTCTCGTACATTTTGTAGGACCTCAGGAGTTATGTTGTTAATTTCTTTCGTTATCCTAACCTTCAAATCTGCAATATTGTCCGGTATATTGGAATATACTTTTGATTTTCAATAACCTCGTAGGAATTGATCGAGGGAAGTCAAATCGGAGGATCAAGGCGGTCATTCAATCGTTTCACGTCTTCCAATCCACCTATTGGGAAAAACCATTCAAATAATCTCTAACAATACGTTAGTAATGCGGTATTACTCCGTTTTGTCGGTGCCAAATTGATCTTTTTTTTGCATTTGGATCATTAGCATCAGGAAAAAGTATTTTCAATGCAGGCTGTGAAAAATTCATAAACCTCACCATCAACTGTGGCTTCAAAAAAATAATAGCCAATAATTTTATTGTTAATGATACCAGCCCCAACGTTCACTTTTTCAGAATATTGTGTGTGAGCCTCACACATCCAATGAGCATTTTATCTGCTCCAATATCCACAGTTTTGTACGAAGGCGTAGAAGTGCCACATTTTTTTTTATTTTACAATTCCGACTTACAAGTCGGAATTCCGACTTGTATCTCGGAATTCCGACTTGTAAGTCGGAATTCCGACTTGTATGTCGGAATTCCGACTTATAAGTCGGAATTCCGAAATACAAGTCGGAATTCCGACATACAAGTCGGAATTCCGACTTGTATGTCATAACAATGGAAAAACATTAAACAAATGAGAGATATATTAAAAGGGAAATACTACTTGAATATTGATAGAAAGTTTTCTGAGAATCACGATTAATGGTTGTTTTGTGAATGTCTACGAAAATATCTTTCGGTAAGCACGCTGCATTGAACTTTTAGCGATAAAATCTCGAAAGCCTAATCAAAGTACTGAAAATTGAAAATTTGCATTTTCATTCAGAAGTATTTGATTTTTCATTCCTTATAAGATCTTCATAAAGATAATGAGGCAAAGAAATGTTTTTTCAAAAGAATTACCAGAAATCATTGTAATATTGACGGACTGATTACTAGGTTTAATACATTTTTCGACGAAAATTATTTACGTACGATTCAGGAAGACGAAAGAAACATTTATAGGCAATTATTTGGTAAAGAGAAGAATCATTTCTTTGGAGACACTTTGTCAGAAAACACTAATTTCAAGTGTCTCCAAAAGAAATGATTCTAACTTTTTCCATCTTTGCAAAGTGAGATTGCTTCTGAAAATGTGTTTCCCATTTTCGGTCTTCCTGATGATCGTGGAAGGTGAAATAGATTTTGTCGACAAAATGTATTGAAGACCTAGTGAATGCGATGTCTCTCCTGCGTCAATGTTACGAATGATTTCTGGTGAGTACTTCTTTGGAAAACATTCTTCTTGCCTCATTCATCTTTATGAGTTCTTAATTAAGACTGGAATAGAAAATCAAATAACTATCTGAATGAAAATGCAAATTTTCAATTTCAGATTTTTTCTTTGAGTTAGGCCTTTTCAGAATATCTATCAGATGTAGTTCAATGTCCAGCGTGGCTTTTAGCGAAGTAGTTGTTTTCTGTTAGACATTCACAAAAAAATAACTTCATTTTAATCGTGGATTTTCAATTCACAGAAAAATCTTTCTATCAATATTCAATGAGAATGTTTCCTTTCAACATGAATAATCCCACAAGAGGTTATCTTGACGATGGAAGATAGTGACTAAAGTTTATATTTCAGTCGCAGATGATTCCACATCTGATTTTATGAACATCCTGTTTATATTTTCAACAAATCGAGAGATATATATATATATATATATATATATATATATATATATATATATATATATATATATATATATATATATATATATGTATATATATATATATATATATATATATATATAACTATATGAATATTGAAAGTTCGGGTTGAACCACGTCTAGATTTTTTTTATCAAAACTGGCAGAATGTTAGGGAAACGCGACATTAAAACCTATTTCACCGAAAATGATAGAATCTCTGATATTCTCAGGTCTCCTAAAGATAACATTCCTAATGAGTCTCAAGGAATATATGAAATATTGTATTCCGAATGCCCTAGGACTTATATAGGACAAACTAACAGGCGAGTCACCAGTCGAGTTAACGACCTTGCGGGAGGCCATTGTTCAGTTTCCTAGTACTGCTCTTAGCATCGTTAACAAAGACTTGGAATAGTCTGTTTGTTAATAGGTTGTTAATTAAATGGCACATTTCCAGGCATGGTATGACTCTGAGTAATTTGTATATTAGGCCTTCCCTCCATGCGGTGTCATATGCTGCAGTAAGATCAATGAACGCTACGGATGTTCTCAGTCCCATTTCAAACCCCGCTTCGATGTGGGTTGTCAGGGATAAGACTTGGTCAGTACAGCTACTGCCACTCCTAAGCCCAGCCTGTTCTACGGGGATCAGTACATCAACTGCAGGACATATACGGTTATGGAGTAGTCTTTCTAACAGCTTATAGCAGCAGCTGAGGAGAGCCATGTCGGTAGCTCTCGGGTAGCTCCTGTGGTTTCCCAGGTTTTAGAATAGCAACAATCTTTGTTCTCTTAAATTCTGGTGGTAGGCTGCCTGTGTTGAGGATGTCATTGAAAAATTTCACAAGCCACTCGGGTTGCCCTACCACATCAATAATTTGCGATAAGAGAATTTTTCCACACAATATTCTTGAAAATAGTGTATTTTCATTTCCTATTCATAATTCCAACCAAGTTCGAGATCACTTTTTTCTCAGTTTTTTCAAATAGAGCCGCCTATAAATAAGGCTATCTCAGAATACCACTATGTGTTTGCAGAAAAAGTAGTGTTTGCCTACTTAATTTCCATCCCAAATGTATCTAATTCTTGAGGAAAGTATGAAAAAGTCATCATAACAGCAATAACGATTTTTTATTCAATGCTGGACAAAAGAGGTAACAAAGTAAACTCAAATAATTTAAAAAAGCGTAAATTCACAGGAGATGTTCGAACAATCTCCCATTTTGAGCTATCTTCGGACATCAACTGAAGTTGATCTTGTAATAGAGCGAAAAATTTCTCTAATTCTATTCTTTATATCTTCTGGTGTCGTTGGTTTCTCGCGTTAGACCTCTCCTTTATCATATCCCCAGAGATAGGAATCTAGGGAAGTGAGGTCTGGGGACCTTGCTGATCACTGAATGGGTCTGTTTTTTGGTATCCGTTTATTTCTGCGCCATCTGTTTAGAAATCTTCTTATCCGATTTTGATTGTGGGGAGGCGCGCTATCATGGTAATATAACCTCTGTCTGGTGTCAATCGGTACATTCCCCAACAAATTTGGTGAATCATTTCGGAGAAAATATCTGTGAATTTTTTTATCAATATTCTGTTCACGGAAGTGTGACTCACATTTAGCTCTTTTGCAATGTTTCTCGTACTAACATGAGGATTCTCATCGGTTGAAAGCATCACCGCTAATTCAATTTCTTCTTTTGTGCAATTTAATTTACTTCTTATGGCCTGTGAATGTCCTCTATGTAGGAGATTTCAATAGTCACCATAATCTATGGGGATATGAGAATAATGATGACAATGGGGAAGAGCTTGTAGACTGGGCCGAAACCAACAACCTCCATTTAGTTTTCAGTGCCAAAGATAAGCCAACGTTTTTCTCAAGAAGGTGGCGTAAGGGCTACAATCCGGATCTCTGTTTTATATCAAGTAATTCACAATCACAACCTTTAGCTAACTCACGCACTGTACTAGCGGACTTCCCACATAGTCAGCATCGCCCCGTTGTGATTACAGTAGGAATCGAAATACCAATGGTCGACTCAGTTCCCAGGCCACGATGAAACTTCGGCAAGGCGAAATGGACTACCTATGCAGCGGAACTCGATATGTGCATCCGCTTCATCCAACCAAAGGCTAAAAACGACCACAAATTTATAGGCCTAATGATAGCTGTAGCCAAAAACATATCTCCCGAAGTTTCCGCAAGAAGTATATCCCTGGATGGAGCGAAGAAAGCCAGTCTCTATACGAGGAATTCGAGGACTCAGGAAACCCGGAAACTGCTGACCATCTACTAAGATCCCTTGACGCCAGCAGAATGGACAAATGGACTCTGCCGAGGAATTAGAACAGGGCCTCAAGGATAAAAGGGGAAAGCGGGAAATGCCTCAATAAACCCAAACCAAATAGCCAACCGCATAGTTGACGTTCCTCGTGCACCAACCGATGAAAACCACGCAAGAGACGTCAAAAAAGAGACCTCAAACGTTCCACGAGTTCTCGCACGACTTCTCTGCCGAGGAATTAGAACAGGGCCTCAAGGATACAAAAATTGGGAAAGCAGCAGGCTTCGACGGCATCTACCCCGAATTCCTGGTTAACTGTGGTAGGGCAACCCGAGTGGCTTGTGAAATTTTTCAATGACATCCTTAACACAGGCAGCCTACCACCAGAATTTAAGAGAACAAAGATTGTTGCTATTCTAAAACCTGGGAAACCACAGGAGCTACCCGAGAGCTACCGACCTATAGCTCTCCTCAGCTGCTGCTGTAAGCTGTTAGAAAGACTACTCCATAACCGTATATGTCCTGCAGTTGATGTACTGATCCCCGTAGAACAGGCTGGGCTTAGGGGTGGCAGTAGCTGTACTGACCAAGTCTTATCCCTGACAACCCACATCGAAGCGGGGTTTGAAATGGGACTGAGAACATCCGTAGCCATCATTGATCTTACTGCAGCATATGACACCGTATGGAGGGAAGGCCTAATATACAAATTACTCAGAGTCATACCATGCCTGGAAATGTGCCATTTAATTAACAACCTATCAACAAACAGATTATTCCAAGTCTTTGTTAGCGATGCTAAGAGCAGTACTAGGAAACTGAACAATGGCCTCCCGCAGGGTCGTTAACTCGACTGGTGACTCGCCTGTTAGTTTGTCCTATATAAGTCCTAGGGCATTCGGAATACAATATTTCATATATTGCTTGAGACTCATTAGGCATGTTATCTTTAGGAGACCTGAGAATATCAGAGATTCTATTATTTTCGGTGAAATAGGTTTTAATGTCGCGTTTCCCTAACATTCTGCCAGTTTTGATAAAAAAAATCTAGACGCGGTTCAACCCGAACTTTCAATATTCATATATATATATATATATATATATATATATATATATATATACATATATATATATATATATCTCATTTGTTTAATGTTTTTCCATTGTTATGACCTCTATGTCGGAATTCCGACTAACAAGTCGGAATTCCGACTTGTATGTCGGAATTCCGACTTGTATCTCGGAATTCCGACTTGTAAGTCGGAATTGTAAAATAAAAAAAAGTGTGGCACTTCTACGCCTTCGTAGTTTTGTCTACCCGTTTCATTTAAATGAAAAATAGCTTCATCAGAAAAAACAATTTTGTTTATGAACTGCAAATCTCCTTTTATTCTGTCCATCATCAGTTCACAGAATTATTGCCTTCTATCAGGATCATCCTCATTTGACTCCTGAACCAACTGAACTTCATAAGGATGGTATTTTTCTTTATGTTAAGCTCTCAATATCGATGACTTACTTGCATCATTGTCGGCGGCAAGTTGTCTACATGTTATATGCAGATTTTCCTCAATCGCTATCAGTACATCTAACTTTTTTCGACATCCAATTAATCATTTCGACCTGGTTTCTGAATAGTCTTTACATGTCCAGTTCCACAAAATGTTGTTTCTATTTTGCTAACTGTAGACTATGAGACGTGTTGACCAGGGTATTCATTATTGAACATTTCTCAAACTTCCTTTGTTCGTTTCATCACCACATCCAATTATAATTGAGTTCTCTCAAAAAATGTTCGTTCAGTGGACTGTATAAATATTAATTTGTGGTAAATTCGCAAACACACAGAACTGATCAAAGTGTCACTCACCCATGTGCCTCCGTCGGGGAATCTGATCTTCAGCCAATAGATACTTCGTCTAGTCTTCCTGGCGGTACCGTCGCTAATCACATTTACACTATATCTAAGGATGAGGAATATCTTGAGTAATAAGCATTATATCAATGAGAAAACACAAACTCGAGAAAAAACTAAAATGCTATGTTCTTTCCATAAGATCTAGGAACTCAATGTCTATCTTCACATTTCTCCTCTTCCGTCTCATTTTCCCACTCCCACAAGTGACTATATCAGTCTGTGTGATACCTCACGCGCAAAATAGGGTCGAAAGAGTTGAATCATGCAAATGAAAAATTCCCATTTGAAATATACAATATACATATAAAATCCCTTGGCAAAATTAATTATAATTATAATAACAAAAATAAACAAATGCGTCAAGACGCAACATAACCGCTCACCTAAAATTACGCGAGAAAATTTACCCAAAAAATAAGCCAAGAGATGCTTATAGTCTAACAAAATTCTAATGTTCTATAGAAGGTAAGGGACATACCTTCGTAACAGGACGCTTGAGTGTCCCTTTAGCAGTTTTGACAGTAACAACTCGTGGAATACCATCTATACCTCCGTGTTCCTCGACTACTCGAGCTAAATGCCACTTCAATGGGGGTGAAAGGTAATCTTTGAGAAGAACCAAATCACCGGTTCTAATAGGAACAGATGGATCTGTCCATTTTGATCGTTGAAGGAGAGTATGGAGGTATTCCCTGTGCCATTTCAACCAGAATGATTGTTGAATTTTCTGAACGATCTGCCATCGTCCTAAACGTCCCATTTTGATATCAGTAAGGTCCTCATCTGGCAAGGAGTTTAGAGGGGCTAGGGTCAGAAAATGACCGGGAGTTAGTGCTGAAACGTCATTCGGATCAGAGCTAATGGGTCCTAATGGCCTTGAGTTCAAAATTGCTTCGATTTGTGTCAAAACTGTATAAAACTCCTCATACGTGAGAAGTTGTTCTCCAACCACGCGAATGAGGTGCCCCTTAACCGATTTTATTCCCGCCTCCCATAAACCTCCAAAATTAGGGGAAAGCGGAGGGATTCTGTGGAACTGGATACCTTCAGTCTCAACAGCGGTTTCCATCAGGTCAGATATTTGTCTGGCAGCACCACAAAAATTCGTTCCCTGATCACTATATATATGACTACAGGAACCACGACGAGAAACGTTGCGCCGCAACGCTCCAAGGAAGGCATCACTCTGAAGAGTTCTTTGAGTTTCGGATAAATGAGCAAAAGTTAAATGAAATACACACAAAAATAATTTTTCGATACACTGACGTGTGTCAGCAACTTATAAATATCAAAATAACAGTAGTCTACTAGATTGACATTACATTATTTATGTGGGCTTTGTGAATGATTTTTTGGTGTCTTGAACGACCCTCTCCTGACGTTTAGCAAAACTGATGAGAAAATACTTGATTATTTCTAATAGGTTCATTCAAAATCGAGAGTATATTCCAATAGAGCATACGATATTGCAGATTTGAAAGTTAGGATAACAAAAGAAATTACCAACTCTTGAGGCCCTACAAATGTTGTACGAGAATTCCAAGATCAACTTGCCTATTGTGAAGAAGTGAATGTCGTCATTTTGAACATTTAATTTCATTGTGAAATGAATTGAAAAATACTTCCTAAACATAATGTGATATTATTTCCTTCATTCTACGTGAAGTATCAAAATTTTCTTAGTTATGATTCCACCAAATTTGGAAAACCCAATATTGCTGAACAGAGGATAAAAATCCCTTTCGGACAAACTGCCACATGACCCACTCCTCATTTAAAATTTTTGAGGGGGACCTCATAATTCAGTGGGGATGTAAGGACGGGGCAATATGATTATACTGTAAATTGTCAAAATGACAATAGAAATCGACCTGTTCTAGGTTTTTTCAAACAAATATAATAACGCTAAAAATGAATTTATTCCATACCTATGGACCGCACTGAATTTCATCAATATAGTCACGTGTATTTCTACTACTGTCGACTTTTGAATATTGAATATCCACAATTGGTCTTCATTGGATATCCTATGGATGGCTGAAAAGTAACTTGGTGCGGTCATTCATAATAGGTTTCGAATGGAGATCCTTAGGATAGCTTTAGGAAATCCACCTAAGATATCCTATATATTTCCGTGAGTGGATATCCTATGGATGTACGTTTCATGTCCACGGATATTCCGCCTTGAACTGGACTTGAAATTGATACCCTCAGTATATCATGTGTTAACTGGGAACGAAGGAAACGCCACGGTTACCATGGACACCAAAAGATATGATGTGAAGATAGAGTCAGAAGAACTACAAACTCCCACAGAAGAATCCAACACACACTATAGAAAGGAACATCTACAGCAGTTTGAGGCAATATAAAACTTCCATTTTAGACAACGAACGATCTCATCCCTTTGGGCTTCCGAAAATCCACAAACCAGACATGCCACTGAGACCAAACACCAGCTTTCGAAACTCACCAACCTACAAGTAATCGGAATTCCTTCTACCGATACTACAACCCTTACAAGAAAATAGCAGTCCATACGTTAAGAATTCCGAGCACTTCGTAGACACCATCATTAAAGTTGATGAATTTGGACCAGAAGATCGCTTCATCAGCTTCGACGTGGAAAGGCTCCACACCAATGTCCCCCTTGGCATCATCAGAAGAAAATTCGAAGAGAATAACCAGCTTCACGAAAGCTGTCCTTCCGATCCAAGCGATAGTAGAATCAGTGCAGTGTGGCCTACAGAACCCATAATACCCATAAAAAGTCTGATTTTTCTTCCAAGATGACGGACTCTTCCCTTTCTCCAATAATCGCCAACACATACATATATTGGTTCGAAGAATTGGCTAAACGGAAGGAAGAATACAACCAAAACTGTAGTTGAGGTACGTGGATGGCACTTTCATCATATGGAACCAAGGACATGAATATCTTCAGGATTTTTCCTCGAGTATGAACAGCATCAGGCATTCGATATAATTCACGATGGAAACGGAAACCAACAATACCTCACCTTTCCATGATGTGATTGTTGAGAGAACAGGCAATGGCATCGGCACCTCTGGGAATATCTTTCAATTGCAAACAACATTTTTTCATGATATTTTTCGAAATATTCCATATTAATGTCACTTTACTCCATAGTGAGTTCAGAATATCAGCCGATTCCCGCTTATCCGCACGTCACTGATAATAACGGCTATTCGCGTATTTAGTCTGATTGAATGCACCAACTTTTATGGAAAATGAAATTATCTGAGAAACTATTAATATATATATATATATATATATATATATATATATATATATATATATATATATATATATATATATATATATATATATATATATATATATATATCCAGAAATCCAAATTTTGAACACGTACCTACTAAGAACCATTGAAAATACAATAACTACATCACATACATTTGGTAAGTATGTTCGTCTTATCACTTTCAGCAAAAGTTAGTGAGAACTTCAATCCCGTTTTGATGAATCGTAATTCATCGTTTCTGTAGTCATGTTGTTTCCTCTGATTTTTTCTCTTCTGGATATATCATTGATATTTTCTTCTGTCAATTTTTCATTCTTTTTTTTAATTCTGTTTTTATTCAATATCAACTCGGCGAAAACATTTACAATTATTTTTCATAGTGTATGGCCACATCTTTTTTCAAATATATCCAGTGTACAGGACACAGGAAACCTATTTTATTCATCAGGATTGAATTCGAATGGGAGATACAAAATTTGGAACGACTCATAAGTACGAATTTATGATTGAATAAACCATTCGCAACCAAATTACATAACACATAACATAAATTCCTTTGAGCTTAGATTGCATAGTTATATGAACATCAAGTGGCCAGCAGGATTCGAGATGAGAGAGTTATACAACTATTAGCACTGCAGAATATCAGGAACGAATTATAATGTGATATTCTAAACATAAATGCAGAAGTTGTCCTCGAATATGATATACATCCAACAAATTACGGAACATGATCACTTGAGTTTCAATTTCACCAGTATATTTGGCATGGATATCACTAGGGTTTTAATACTAGATGCAACTATGCATTTTTCAAAAAGTTGAGTGAAATAAACGCTTTGATATGATGTTTATCTGAAAATGTTCCTCTGATATCTTTTTCGATGAGTATTATGCATTTCTGCATAGTGCCGTATAACTTCTATATAGGTTTTTTTTTCATATATATTGGCAAATACGCACTGTTGGGACACTTGGTAAATATATATATATATATATATATATATATATATATATATATATATATATATATATATATGCATCACCATTGTGGAATATCTTTGTGTTTCCCGTAGTCTGAGTATCCCGAACCGATCGAGTTAGGATCACCATCGTCATTGAGAATATGTTAACATAGTCCTGATTCATACACCTCCAATGTTGGTTGTGTGGCAATGGTCTTATAATTTCATCTATTTGTATTTTTCCTTTTCTGTTTTCTCTGATATTTTTCAATTCAGTTTATGATAACATCTTTAACGGAATACCTTGGCTAAATTCACAGGTGGGCCAAATCTATCGGGTAGTTTCAAAATGGCGGCTTTTGAAATAATGAAAAAAATTATCAATCTTCCATTTTCATACCAATATTGGAAAACTTCACGTAGTTTGATAGAGCTTCATGAGCTCCACCACTTTCATACAGGAAATCGCTGTAAACCACCACAGATTAGCAAGGCACACACGAAAGGGAATTTTGTAAGATTTGATCTGGCGCCAATCAGTTCGCTCTACTTGTCTGACATTTAATGCGCAATGACAGTCACCGTCCTTGAACGATACGGACTATGACAGTTCTCTCCCTCCGCAGACGTTTCCTTTCGTGTTATCGTCCAGTTAGTGAGTGACCACGTGTTTTGTTGTATTAATTCTGGTAAGTTGTTTATGTGAGTTTAGAAAGTGTATACGATAACGAAAAAAAAATGGAGTGGACAAAAGAAATCTTAACTGAGGTGATTGGAATGTACAGACAAAGGCCATGTTTATGAAAAATAAAGAATAAAACCTATCTGAACAAAAATTTGAAAATGCAAGCATACAACGAAATCTTAAACTTTTTGAAAAGCAGAGATTTTGAAAATATCACCATAAAAGATATTAAAGCAAAATTGCAGAATTTGAGAAATGCTTTTAGAAAAGAAACAAAAAAAATTTAAGAGAGCAATAGAAGTGGGGCAGATACAGAAAAAATATATACACCTACTCTGTGGTAAGTTAAAAAAAAGTTTTGGTATCTTCATGTTCTTGAGTTGTTGTTCAAACAAGAAGGACTAAGCAGTATTACAATATTAGCATATTTAAACAAGTTCTTTTGTAGGTATTACCACTTGCTTATATTCACCAAAGACCAGGATACTCCTGTCGAGTCAATAGACAATGTAAATACCCAAGAGTCAGAATCGTTGGAAAGTATGGACGAAGATACTGAACATAATAATAACATTATATCCGGGAATATTCCACCAAACAATCCGATTGATTCCAATTCAGGAGCAAAAAATTCCGAGTCAGGAGTAAAAGAAACACAGAAATTTGTGAGATTATTTTAATGTCAACAAATAATATACATTGATACATTATCTTGTAAGGTTTAACTTTTTCCAATACTCAACATATCTTCTTGCCAGATAACTTAACTTACACCATTGAAAAACTCTTTATATTTTCGACGATTCATTTTAGCCTGCAGGGAAGCATTTTTGACACTACTAATTTGCAATGCCGGCATAACATCAGGAGTGTTGTTACTGCGAGAACTTCTCGACTGTATATTAGACTTTTCAATAAATTGTAAGGAACTGGCATACGATGGACTCTTTTTTCCCTGAAAATTGTGTGAATAACAAATAGCTTACACAACATGATTAATTTTATGAGGTTCAATGTTAATAGAAGTATGCAAGATTCTGAACACTGAAGTTATGAGCCCAAATGTATTTTCTACAACATTCCTTGCTCGTGAAATTCTGTAATTATATATGCGTGAGTCGTGGGTCAACTGCGATTGTGAATATGGTGTTAAAAGGTGAGGCCCTAGTGCAATTGCTGCATCACCTATAAAAACGAAATCAAGGTTTTCTTCAGTTCCATTAGTTTCTGGTAAATCTAAAGTCTTTTCTTTCAATCGTCGACCAAAAAGTGTCGCATCTATTATACCTCCGTCAGATAATCTACCCTGCTTCCCAACATCCACAAATGAAAATTCATAGTTATGATTGACAACAGCTAATAATACGACGCTGTAAATTTTTTTGTAATTATAATACAGAGTAGCAGACCCAGCCGGCGGTTTTATACGTATGTGCTTTCCATCAATTGCTCCACCACAATTCATTACTTGCCAACGGTTCTTGAAACCCAATGCAATGTTTTTCCATTCTTCTTTTGTCTCTGGCATCTGCAAATAAAGTAACTTAGAAATTATATTGTTACAGGTATTAAAGCAACCATCGTAAAAAATGAATAAAAGGAAACATGAGCATGATGCAGATGTTACAGAATTTATTGAAGCATGTACTAAAACACTAAATACACCTGATACACAGGATGAATTTGATAGTATCTGCGTGTCTTTTGCAGCTAAAATGAGAAAGATGGACCAACGGCAATAAATTTTCGCTGAATCACTAATGCATAAAGTCATCACGAAAGGTTTATTGGGTGAATCACATGAACATTTCGATATTATAGATCAACGAAATGTCTTCAGAGTTTCACAACAAACATGCACGTTTTCGCAGCATACATCAGTAGTTTCAACACCTTCGCCATCCCCGAACAGCGATACTGCATCATCATCTAATTTTTCCCAGTGTACAGATTACAACAATACAATCGAATTGTGATTAAAATGTAAATTTCTAACATGTTTATAATTGAAAAAAAGTTTTGTATCTTCGCAAAATACCTTCGTATAGTTACATTGTATTCAATAAATTTTGAAATATGTATGTATCTACTTACTTTTAGATATTTTTCTAATGCTCTACATATTGCAACACAGGTCTCCGGAATGATATATCCTAATGTTTGAGCAGCTATTCCCGTAGAAAACTGCATACGAACGTCATGTAGCTGAATACCTCAAGGTTGCAGAAAGTCTTTCCTCAGCTGGAATAGCATTTCGCATGACAGTGTCTTGTTTCACTATATACGGAGATATTAATCCTAAAAAATACAAAAATATTTTTTAAATAATTTACGACAATTGCATATACCTACCTAGTAATTCATCAAAGTGTGAAGTACTCATTCGCAAGTAATTCTTGAAATCCTTCCTGTCATTCTGTCGAAGTTCTTTAAGTAACGCCATCTGCCCGTTTTTATTTCTATCTTGAACCCATTGCTCCGCCCATTTCGTTCTACGAGTTTCTTTTTTATTTCTTTCGACTATTTCTAACATACACAAACCCATCAGGGCCACATCTCTTCTCTTCGGCATTTTGAAAACTATGTTACACAAATCCCCACGAATTTTGAGAAAATTTACCACTAATTAACACTGTAACGAAGTTACTATTATTTTCCGCTATATTTATCATGCAAAAGCTCCCTGTAAGGAATTAAACTCCGCTTGACAGTAATAATCGGTCTAGAAATGCCATTCGTGTTCGTGATAAATCCGTGGATTACATTTATCCTAATAAACAGACTGAACGCCTTCCGGAAATCACGCGAATAACGCGAGGCGTAGCTGAAATAGCACGCACTAGTATAACCTGCGCCGGCTATCGACTCTCGAGAAAACATTTTTATCAAACAAGCTGGGCTATGTTCAAAACGCTGACGAGAGAATTCAGTCATCCAATAGAAGCCCCAGCCAGCAGTCCAGTCGTGCCAAAAGCACACGCTACCGAGCTGACGTCACGTCACGAGGATTCCCACTTAGGAGAATTCCACAAGGAGTGAGCGGAACACATTTCAGTCATCCGATAGAAGCCCCAGACAGCAGTCCAGTCGAGACAGAGACGCACGCACCGAGCTGACGTCACAGCACGAAGGATTTTACAAGCTGGGTAATTATTCTGTGAAAGTATACTTTGTATCGAAATCGACAGAGTCCACAAAACGGCGCGCGCATATGAGTCGGTCGAGAGGTATTCGGAAAAGAGGGGGAAGCCGGCTGTAGTTCCGTTTCGACATATTTCTAAGATTTAGTAGCTTGTCGAGCCCAGCAGAAGCAGTCACGCGTCCGACTAGTTTCCAGAGTGTGAGCCAAAGACCGAAGCAGTCCACGACCGTCCCGGGCCTTGCCGAAGCAGTGAGATCGGAGTTTGGTAAATATGTTGTATCAGGTAAAAAACATCAGGATATGTTTGTAAGTACCACAGATGCGATGTGCGCATGATCGTAAGAGGCACATATTCATTTCAATGCTGTGCTGGTAATTTCTGCATACGAGTCCGTACGATAACCCCCCCCCCCACCGCAAGAGCTTTTGGTTGCTAAGTTTATCCCGCTTGCTTGAAAACACTTTCCCTGCTTTCTCTGTATATAGTGCTTGCCATGTGTTTATTTGTTGTGATAACTTGAGGCCGCCGTCAGCCGCCCTTCCTGTATTTCTTCATTTTTAATATACCTGTTTATCCTGTTTTTAGTATTCTTTCATTTACTATCTTGAGTAGAATTTAAACATCTAGTGCGCAGTCGCCACCCAGATCCGAAACCCAGTTAAAGGCAATTAAAGCCTGCCTTGCTGGCCCTGTTACAGTGTCACGACTATATTGACCCCTGGAGTGTCTTTCTTCACTGAGACTGCCCGGAGCCAAAGTGGCCTTTTCCACTATAAATCAAAAGGTGGCGCCCAAGGTAAGACCGAGAACAGTGATAAGCGCCGAAGTTTGATAGGTGGGGTAGAGACCCCTTTACTCTGCTCTGTCACATATCAGATCCGTTGATATTGTACAAGATGAGATATGTACGTTAATGCGGAATGGAAGATATGATCGGCGACCGACCAGATCGGCGGAAGCGGAGTACATATCTGGACTGCGGATGAGATCGCTCCGAAATCCTTCTCGTGTGTGCCTTCGACAGGAAAACTCTCCGATCAGTTTTTTTCCCTACATAATTGAATATTATAGAAGAGTTACTCTGTGAAAACCGAAAAAGTTTTATACGTCAGGTCAGAATGTTATTAGATTTTGAAATTCATCGAATTCATAGTTCAACTTCATGAATGATTATTATTTATTGATTTTGCAGGCAAAATTGAGGTTAAAACCCTTGTAAGTACTATCTATACAGTGCGGCCTGCAGTCCAGATCTGCCAGACTTTCAACAGACAGATTGCACCTTCATGAGGTAGCCTGTGAGGGAGCTTATCTGTGCGTTAGTGGCAAAGTCTGTCACAGTTCGAACGACGGGGACTGCGTGTTAGATCTTTTCGACGCAACTAGTTTTGACGAGAGAAGTGGGAAGGAATGGAAACGAGACGTGGCTCTTATCGATTTGTGTACGGTAGCATCAGTTACCAAGAAAAAACACGGCGTCGAACAATATGGGTAGAAAAATGGGTTGAGGAGAGACATAAATATGGTCATATTGCATCAATACAAGAACTGGGACAACATGGAACGGAGGAATTTGAAATGAGTACTGCAAATTTTGACGAATTGTTGAGTAAGTGCTTTGTCCACTCCATTTTCACAAATAACAAGTTCACAACGTACCTGATTCCTCACTAACTGCCAGATCGGATCTGCGGCGGGACAGCTCTTTCACCAACCGGATCCAACAGAGAGGATTCATCTGCACCAGACCAAATCTGCCAGATAATCCTGCCGTGTGTGTCTAGCTTTTCAATACAGGTGATACACAATACCCATCCTTCTCATTTCAATCGTTTCTCATTGAATATATTACATCAATACTAATTTTTTACAAGATTTATATCAATGGTACAATTGCTGTTATTCTGTATGTTGATTCCAAGCGATGATTTTGGAAATAATAAATCAAATGGTTTTTCTTGTATAATGTTACACGTATCATCATTCTCGACTTCGACATTTCCACTTTTCTTGATAACACCACTGGAAAATCCATTTCCAATTTTTTGTTTCCATGGACTGCACCACATACCTTCCTGCAATGGCCGACAATCGCTATCCACCATGATGTTTAAGTCTCAAAATATCAGCCTCTGGGCCAACTTAAAGCGACGTAGAGGACCTTGTAAAACTATGGCTAGTATATTTTGCAGTATTAGGTAATCCAAGAAATGATGCAATTCGACTCGGAATTTCTGCAAAAGTATTCATTTCGACAACTTGAACTGTACATTTTCCATTCCTATACTGAAGAAAAAAATCTAGGGTTTTCTGCTATCTTAGGACGCAGTGACGTGTACTCACGGCAAATGTCAGCTGGATTTGATTTGTGTTTATTGTTATATTGAACTACAAATACTAATCTTTGTATTTTCATCTCTGAATCAGGAATTTCAACAATTATATAAGAATCCTTGTCCTCCATATCATGTTTTGTCATTTAAAAAATTCGTTTCGGCGACAAGCGCCTTACATTCCCATAATCATAACTACTTTTATCAATAAAAAAGTTTCATCCTTAGCATCAAGCAAAAATTCAGTTACCTCTTCTCTCGCGAGAACGTTTACCTTTTTCGGCTTATAGTCAGCACTTTTTTTTTAGAGAAATGCCTTCAATTTGGGATGATCACCTATATGTTAGTTCTTGTTAACAGCTAAAGTTGATTGTAACATAGAAAACTTCGACCACAGGGTTAACGACTTCATAGTTTCAGATTTTCTCCCCAAATACACAAGAATAACGGATTCTGATACCTTAGATATTTTTTTCTGAGAACACCAACAATCAAATGAATCATATTTTATTTTTCGTATAGTAGTCTGGACTTTACTGGTAAAAATTCTAAGCTAACTGCTTCCGCTAACTCCATCACATCGGCAGGAATATCAGATGTATCACTAAAATCGCTTTCTTCACCAAAGCGATATTTTATAAATTTACGGAAATTATCTGATAACGGTTTTACAGTAATGACGACTAAAATAATTGAAATTGTTACTATGCACCCTGACAACCTAATATATTGAAAGATAAGTGCCATGTGAAGTGGAATGAATAGAAATAGATTTTCAGGTGAATATCATTCAACGTTCTGCGTGGTATTTGCCAGGAAAGTAGTTGTTTTTCACCTGAGATCTACCATTTTCTGGTTCAATTTTATATTGAATCCTTTATGTGAAGAAAATCGTTTAATTCGATTTTTCTAACCTAATATATGTTCTGATTTTTTCTGGTTGGTATTAGCGATTGACTGAAATAAATTTGCTTAATGTCAGTGTCACTGCCAAAACAATAAAAATTGGACTACTAAAATACGGACGACTAAAATAATTGAAATCGTTACTATGCACCCTGACAACCTAATATATTGAAAGATAAGTGCCATGTGAAGTGGAATGAATAGAAATAGATTTTCAGGTGAATATCATTCAACGTTCTGCGTGGTATTTGCCAGGAAAGTAGTTGTTTTTCACCTGAGATCTACCATTTTCTGGTTCAATTTTATATTGAATCCTTTATGTGAAGAAAACCGTTTAATTCGATTTTTCTAACCTAATATATGTTCTGATTTTTTCTGGTTGGTATTGCGATTGACTGAAATAAATTTGCTTAATGTCAGTGTCACTGCCAAAACAATAAAAATTGGACTTTTGCTTTCAAAACATTAATAATGGAGGGTATTTTCATTTTTGAATTTAAAAACCAATGTATTGGAAAAAATCATGTATACAACTCGAATATGAAGCCTCTTTTTTGCACTTAAGAGGTTTCATAACTCGCCGGCGGCTCGTTATGAAAACTTCTCACCCATGCAAAAAAGAGTCGCTTAATATTCTTGTTGTATCAATAACTATTTTGTATCACTATTTTTTTATTACAGATGTCAGTTCTAACGGGATCATAATAATCCACCAGGAATTTATTGTTCTTCAAATATCCACCAAAATACTCATTAGTTTTTTCCTTGGCGAAAATATGTTTTTGAGCAAATTAGCGAGTTGAACTGTTGATAGAATCAAAAATATCAATACATGAATCAATCCGTGTAGCATATCTCAATATCCCCGGTTTATCTGAGAAGATTCTCAACGGATTGACAATAGATATACCATTTGAATATACTACATATTGAGATCTATGCGTACACAAACAAACCGGAGAAGAAGAGAAGAGGAAACAAGAAAAAAGACGAATCATACAACAAATTTTTCGATACATAATCTGGGTCTTCAGAATATGGAATAATTTGAAAAACAAAATTCCAACTAAAGAACCTAATGACTAGAAGAGAAAATTGAAAAAATCTGCCTGAATTATACTGTTGGGTAGAATTTGCAAATCTAAAAATACTCTATCGCCCGAATGATTCATCTGTACTGAGAGGAGAATTCATACTCGTGACATAAAGGTGGTAGATTAATCCAGACAACACCCCACACATTATCAACTAATTTGATGATTTCACGAGAAAAAAATGGTTCACGCATTTTTTCACATGGGAAAATGTATTTGCCCCTTATCTTTGTAAAGAGTTCTTGTTCCAATTTCATATTTTCATACCTAGAAAAATATAGCTTTCAGATACTCTATCCACTGGAGTTAATTTCATTAAATTAATTGAGATATACTGGCTCCACATAAGAACTACATAAAATGTTTGACCATTGGTATTCCACCAATACCACGATATCCAAGAACCAACAGTTATGAAAATTTTCAGAGAGATATATTTTACATCGACTTGAATTGTTATACGTAATTTCAGCTTGTAATATATCCAAACGATTAAAACATTAAAATAATTTGGTTATCCAAAATTGATAGACTTCCACTTGCCTCTGGGTCTGGTGAAGTGGCTTAAATCATTTCTCATGGGTAGGACATTCCAAGTCAAGGTCGACAATTGTCTCTCGGATTCGAAACCAATTGAGGCCGGCGTTCCTCAGGGGGCAATATTGTCTCCTATGCTCTACGCTCTTTACACGTCAGACATACCCAGGAGTGAACACGTGAAGATTTCCCTTTACGCTGATGATACGGCCTTACTTTCTTCTTCAGCCGACCATCTGATGGGTGTCGTCTATTTGCAGAATGCATTAGACGACCTCCAGCAGTGGTATCTGGAGTGGAAAATAAGGGTGAAGAGAGACAACCCAGAGAGAGGAGTGACTGTCTCTGGAAGGGACATAAATTGGTTGGAGCAGGTCAAGTACCTCGGATCGCCAACTCACCTGGAGGCCACACGTTAAATTGATAAAAATAAAATACATAAGAAAATCGCATCACTCTATTCGTTAGTAAACAGGAAAAGTAAACTTTCCCTGAAAATAAAGTTATGATCTACAAAATGGTTTCAGACCTGTCAATTTGTATGCCCCAGCGCCTGGGAATGGACCTCAGAACGAGCATTCGCGTCTTGGAACGGGCGCAAATGAAAGTTCTGCGTATGATAACGAACGCTCCGTGGTACGTGCGGAACGAACGAATACTTGAGGACTTAAATCTGCCTTCCATCAGAAGTATCATCAGAGAACGCAATCAGAGAGTATTTGATTGTGCAATAGCCCACGAGAATCCTCTTGTGAGGGAAGCCACTGATTACAATATAGACGACCCCTCGCGTTTTAAACGTCCCAGGCGCTCTCTGGAGTGATGGGCTATTTATTAATCCATACAGGGTAGTGAAAGCTGCATCCTCTATGGAAATTAATATTTTTAGAAACTTTCAGATCAAAAACTATTTCTCGGCTATTTTTGAGAATCACCACCATGGCAAGGACTAAAGATTCTTCTCTAGTCCTTGTCCAATCAAAATTAAAATTTCGTAAATGGCTGTAGCCCACTTGTTTTTATGTTGAAAGAGTAAGAGCCTTCGGGTAACACTCGAATATAATAGTGATAATAGTGATAGTAGACCCTGAATATATAAAAATAAAATGTGCAGCAATAATATGTTTTCAATGAACTCTTCCGTAGTTATCAACATCCGTTATTCGTCAATAAATTTTTCCAAAAAAAAACAACACAAATTAATGGAAATATTATAAGTTCATTGGGAACTATTTTTCCCTGCAGAACAATTCGAATTCGACATCAAATATCAACGAACTAAGGAGCTATGTTATCTCTGATCACAGAGCGTTAATTAAAAACGGACACTAGACTTTCAATCAGAGATGACCTCTTTCTGAAATTTGGTATATTAACTGCAATGATGCTGTATATCACCAGGATTCTTCAAATGTTTTTTTCCAATGTATCCGCTATTTATAATACTCACTTTTCATAATACTCAATTTTGAGTATACCTTGTAAGAGGATAACAATGAAGATTCATTGAAGCATGCCAAGGCTCAAGTAATATAGTTAGAAAATAGAAGTATCCACATTCAAACTACATGAAAAATGCCTCCAATGATGGAATCCCCAATGAATGATCCTCTGATATACCAATATAAAAAGCAGACACTTCCACGAAGATATTTTTGTTACTCGAATTTAAATCCAAAATTGCATCTCATGATACTTCCTGCCACAATAGACATTCAAAATTCAGAACTTCAGAATCACTCACCAATAAATAAAAATAAAACCGACATCATCTTGATCCCCATATTTTTTGAATCCTAAATCCCAGCAATATAATATTTTCAATGAAATTGTTTGTCACTTCTCAACTCAATCACTAGATTATTGATACATCTTGAGAAATCACACTGGTCAGTAGGTATTTATCTTCAAAACACTGACACAAAAGTATATAAATCAATGAATCAAATGTAAAATTGACAAAAACGTCTAACAAGAATGAATATTAGTCACCACACAATTTTAATTTTTTTTTCGGTAGATTCGTGGATCACGTGTATATCGACAGAATCAACAGTCGGCAAAGACGCGGCGACGGCGTTGTCGAGCGTCGTACTGATGAGGCAAAACTAAAACTTTGTTGAGGCGCTCCAGAAATTTCACAGGTTGGCATGCGCCGCGGCGCTTCCTTACAAACTTTATTGTTTGTTGGAAGGATCATTCAGTGAACCGACGATGTAAGAGTGGAGAGGTCAACCGTTATGCTCCTGAAGTTTCCGGATCTCTGTTGTTCATACTGCTTAAAAAGTTTTGATTTAGCGTTTTTAAAAGTGTGTTACGTAAATGTGTTAGTTATTATCATAACCAAATGAACACAGATATTCAATAGAATAGAATAGGATATAATTCATTGTTTTTTCTGAACATTTCATTTCATTTCGCTCTACAACTTTTTCGACGCAGAAATCATTTTTGTGTTATTCGCAGAAAGAGCATACGTGTCTACTTTCACTCAAAAACTCCCATAAATATCCATGTTACAGAAAAAACTATTTGATCATAATGAAAAAACATTCAATTATCTAAGAAAAAAATTTCTGTATTTTTGCGTCCGACAAACCGCTTAGGAGATATATGACGAAACGCGTTTTCCAAGATGGCCGCTAACGCACACCTCTCTGAGCCGTGCCAACTCAGAGTTACACTCAGGATCAACCCCCTATCACGTGGAATTGAAAAATTGCTACCTCATGCTTTACGGCGGCCATTTTCTGCCGACTGAAATAATATCCAATTCAATTTGTTCGCCACTTGTGACTACCTCTGAAAAAAATCGAGATATTATGTTTCACTCAAAAACTTTAATTTGACGTTGCCAGATGCCACAATCATAAGTGTTGAAATTTTTGGAGTCATCGTTTCGACACATCAATCTTTCATTGTTTTGCTATCTGCTTCCGTTTATCATTTTTTATTTTACCTATTTGCTTCAGCTGGACCATGTTCATTGAATTTCATTTCGTCGCATCATTGGAAACGTCACGGATGAAGTTTTCCGCTGGCAACAGACGGAGCTTGCTGAATGCAGCTTATCTATGCATTCATTCTGTACATTCTGTCAATCCATCCACTACCGGCATAACCTCACATAACCCTGTTTTGTATTGTCTACGACGAAGGTTAACATTTATTTGCTTTCATATTTTCATTCCTAATAATGGATGATGAGTGTTTTGAAATAGTTGGCGTCATAAAAGACGTGGATCTCATAGAAATAATATTCCTATGTACCACAAAGGAGGGAATATGAGTTTTGGACTTTGGACTTGGGAAGTGTAGTTTCGGATTATATTATCATTATGGCAGCTGATCGGTAGTAGTTTATTTATTCTATTCAAATTTCTACTTGGCATTCCATAGATTTCTGAAATTCAGCTCCACAGATAAATTATTTGAAGAGAGTAGATTTTATCATGTCATCCTCATCCAATTCGATTCCGGCTTCAATATCTCATAATAGACCAAGTTACTTTGAAGATTTGATTTTTGGTAACTTTGACCTCGTTGTCGACATTCAGTCTGATTCGACATATATTGCAGTCAACTAGCTCTCATTGTGAAACAGTAGGTATAGACTCAGACAAAAAATGCCCAGGCAACTTAGTTGGTGCTAAGATAGGTAATTTATAGTACATAATGGACTTATTCACCGACTTGTTCATTCCCTGACTATGTGAACATATATGAGGTAATAATTAGGTTAATATTCACTATTTTCCCTGAGAGTTGAAGTATTTTGGACATTGCTGGTTACCTTCAGGTGAAATTCAACTTGATAAATAGCTCTATTGACTGTGAGGCTGTGTAGGTATATTTGAAGTTCATACCAAGTAATTTCATACTATGCACTACACCTATTGAGTTCATGGTTTTTGAAGGAGATTTGGTGGTCTCAATTAGTTACTAGTTGGAGGTACGTACAATATTTAGTAAGAAATAGGTGAATTTGGACTTCTTGGATCCATTTTACCCCTCTGTTTGGTAACATTTTCCCATGATGTTAGTTGGGTTATTATTCTGCCACACACTCACATTGTCAGAAATAAAAGCAAAGCAACTTCCTTTTTTTTTATTAAAACGTCTTCTTTGGGAACAACAATTATCATACTATTAACGAAATAAATAAAGTCATTAATTAGCCTATAATTGTGTGATGCGTCACGTGGGATTTTTCAAAATGGAATATCTATGTTATGAAACGAAAAATTGTGGCATATCAAAGAAATTATTGAATAAAAGGAAAAAACCATCCTTAAGCTGGATTCGAACACACGACGTCTGAATCTCTAGTTTGATGCTCTACCAACTGAGCTATTGAATACATAGATTCCATCCGCGTATTTGTGAATCGCTTTTTTTCATAATTTAATGTAAGTGTTAGGAAGGTAGAAAAAATTTCGAGTACTACTCGTCAGTGGCCCTGAAGACCAATCAACCTTTCCCCCTAACATCACCATCGACGTGACAGTTTCAATCGAGGTTCAGGAAGTTGATCTCCAACCACTGATAAGATTTCGCCAAATATATAATATGAAGTGGAAAATTGCGTACGTGAGAAATATATGAAAGGAAAAATTGTGGCATATCAGAAAATTATCAAATCAAAGATGAGTTCTACTCGAGATCTTTTCAACTTCCTGACACTAACATTAAATTATGGGAAAAAGCGATTCACAAATATGCGGATGGAATCTATGGCCTCAATAGCTCAGTTGGTAGAGCATACAACTAGAAATTCGGAGGTCGTGGCTCCGAATCCCGTTTGAGTATGTTTTTTTTTTAAATTTAATAATTTGTCTGATATGCCACAAATTTTCCTTTTATGTATTTCTCACGGACGCAATTTTCCCCTTCATATTATATATTTGTCAAGATCTTATCAGTGGTTGGAGGTCGACTTCCTGAACCTCGATTGAAACTGTCAGGTTGATGGTGATGTTAGGGTAAAAGGTTGATTGGTCTTGATGGCCACTGATGGGTACTACTCGAGATCTTCTCTACCTTCCTAACACTAACATTAAATTATGGGAGGAAGCGATTCACAAATATGGATTTCATTTCCTCAATAGCTCAGTTGGCAGAGCATCTAACTAGAGACTCATTGGTCGTGAGTTTGAATCCCGCTTGAGGATGGTTTTTTCTTTGATTTAATAATTTGTCTGATATGCCACAATTTTGCTTTCAATGTATTTCTCACAGACGCAATTTTCCACCTCATATTATATATTTGACTTTCCTAAACCTCGATTGAAACTGTCGATGGCGATGTTAGGGTGGAAGCTAATTGGTCTTGATGGTCACTGATAAGTACTATTCGAGATCTCTTCTACTTTCCTAACACTAACATTAAATTATGGGAAGTAGTGATTCACAAATATGCGGATGGAATCTATGTCCTCGAAAGCTCAGTTGGTAGAGCGTCTCACTAGAGATTTAGAGGTCGTGGGTTTGAATCCCGCTTGAAAATGTTTTTTTTTTTCAATTTACTAATTTTTCTGATATGCCACAATTTTTCCTTTCATGTATTTCTCACAGAGGCAAATTTCCACTTCATATTATATATTTGGCAAAATCTTATCAGTGGTTGAAGATCATCTTCCTGAACCTCGATTGGAACTGTCACGTCGATGTTGATGTCAGGGTGGAAGGTTATTTGGTCTTGATGGTCACTGATGAGTACTATTCGGGATCTTTTCTACCTTCCTAACACTACCATCAAATCATGGGAAAAAGCGATTCACAAATATGCGGATGGAATCTATGTCCTCAATGTTGGTAGAGCATCTAACCAGAGATTCAGAGGTCGTGGGTTCAAATCCCGATTGAGGATGATTTTTTATTTAATTTAATGATTTGTCTGATATGCCACAATTTAACCTTTCATGTATTTCTCACAGACGCAATTCTCCACTTCATATCTTTATAATATTTTGAATAATATCAAAGAAAAATCGTTGACATTACATTGATTTCAACTATACTTCGAAATTACAAATATTTTAATGTAGTCTATAATCATAACCCACTAATGTATGAATTTCTCAAATACTTAACTTTTACTGAAATCTAAATTTAAATTTCAACTATAAATATGATTGAAAAGTAGGTACATCTCCAGAGAAAGGCTCACTACCTTCTAACATAACATGAGTTAGCAAATTCATGACACAGTTAGTAGATATCAATTATTCCCATTTTCACCGTCAATGATGTTGAGATTCAAAATTAATTGGTACAGTAATCCTACGAGTCTTGTATTCTATTGGTCATATATCATAGTGGCAAAGAAATTTCGAACCAGTTGGAATTTTAATGTTCTTCGGAATAGTTGTACCAAATACGTGGATATTTTCAGGATGAACCAAATATCAGGAATCCCGAAAAAATTCATTATTTTCTCGGTATTTCCATTGTTGAAAAGTTAATTTTTATGTTTCCTCTAGATCATTGACCAGATAGAGATAATCTGAAAGCACAGCTGCAGTATTGTAAATAATGCTAACACGATGACAAAGATGATGTAACTCAGAGTGAAATATGAAGTTGTCTTAGGTCAAACATTCACACTCGAAAGGGCATCCAGTTTGTTGAGATTATTTGATAGCAAGATGATTAACAAGAGCGTGGGGGCCTTCTGATGAGCTTTCTTTTGAAAAAGTTCATTAATGAATGGGTGAGTTTGAGCAGGTTGAGAGTAGTTTGAGAGGAAATGATAACCAATTCCAAGTTTTTTTTCACTCATAAACATATGATATATAACCAATTTTGAATTGGAATCTTGAAAACCAACCCAAAAGATAATAATTATTCCAAGTGAATGATATCCGGAATGGAGTTGCTTTTCTCTATCGGAATTAGTTCGATTTAATTTTCAACCGACGAAACCAAAATGGAGGAGGTTCTCTAGTCGACGGGTATATTTTTTTTTTATGTAAGACCACGCATAACTTTTTACTGAATCGTCCGATTCCGATAATTTCAGTGGATAGGGCATGCTATTCGAATTCAAAAGATGAAATCACCCCTAATGGTAGCAAAATGAAGGATATTTATCACTCACCCTCTGAATTCTGGTCCGTTAACCGATTCTATCAGGCATAACTTTGTACTGGGTTCTTCGATTTGGATGATTTTTTCTCCGAAAGATAGGGTATATATACCTCATTGTCGATCATATTTTGATTTCGAATGGAATTATTCACCCTTACGGGTGGAAAAATAGGGGATATTTGATTTTTCACTTGTGAACATTGGCACACATATGTAGTTGACAATGACAGATCGCTTTTGTCATAATTTTTGTTCTCCTACATCCGTCACAATCATTATATTCTTCGAGAGGATGGAATGATATACAAAATAATGAAATAAACTAACCAGAACAACAACAATTATTTATATTACAACAAATAGTGAAAGTAGATAATCATATTATTTAACTGGTAATAGTTGAAGTAAGGTGGGTAAGTAAGTATTTTGGATGTAATCAAAAAACAAGAAAGTAGTGATTAGTGGATTTCAGCCACAAAAAAATTTTAAATGAAAACTTTTTAACAAAAAATTAAACTGACTGAATACGGAACTGGAAAGTAAAAAATAAAATGTCTCAATAACTGAGTTCCTGAACTAATGTAAGTAACTAATTTTGAGTCGGCGCCAAACGAGCAATCAAAGAAGATCATTGAATTACTCCAAAAAAATTATCAGAATATCACCGCGCAACTCGATGCCATCACTGTACGCCTTACCTAATTCATTCGCTTGTTTGTTTGGCGCCGACTCAGAATTAGTTACTTACATTAGTTCAGGAGCTCAGTTATTGATACTAAGAGGGTTTATTTTATTTTTTACTTTCCAGTTCCGTATTTCGTCGGTTTAATTTTTTGTTAAAAAGTTTTTATCATATTTTCGGTATTGTAATTCGATTAATTTATATAATTTTATTAATTATACATTAATATTGAGGGGAATTATTCATTTTAAAACACTCAATACAACTATGGCTTTGTGATGTGAATACATTATCATTGTTCAACTGCGCATGTACCTTATATCTAGTCACATAAACATACCGGGTGACACAGGATATCGGGCCACCCCTGTAACTTCTGCATTCGTAAACGGATTTTCCGAGAATTTGGTACAGTTATATAAGCTACCATTTCGGATTTGATCACATTACAATCCAATATAGCGGACTTTCGGTTCCACTTGAAATGCCAGTTACTTTGTTTTTTCGAATGGAACACCCTGTATATTTTTACATATTCAAGTTCAACAGGTCGAAACAAGTACAAACCTTATGTCAAATATAATTTTTTCTCAAACAATTGAAATTAAAATAGTTTTTCTACTTTACCCCGTGGATAAATGAGATTTGGTCATAACTATTCACAATGAGTCGCAAATAACAGAAAAACTAAATTTTTTCAAAAAAAATATTTTTTGTGTCACTTACTGGTTAATCAATTCAGTAACATCACATTTTGATCAAAAATTCATTTTTTTCAAATGAAACCCCTATGAGCCACCTACCTGTCTCTCTAGAACATTCATTGAGGAAAGAAATGACATATCATTTCTGTATTTTGGTGCACCGAAATACAAAAATGATATGTCATTACTAATTTTTTAGAAGAAAATATGTTCTGCTGCTATGTCCGACTCATCGTGAATATCCTTGACCAAATCTCATTTTTCCACGAGGTAAAATAAAAATACAATTTTAATTTCAATTGTTTTAAAAAAATTACATTTGACATGAGGTTTGGACTTGTTTTGAGCTGTTGAACTTGAATATGTAAAAATATACAGGGTGTTCTATTTGCTGGCATTTGCATTGGCAAAGTTGCTGGCATTTGCAGAAAAAACAAAGTTGCTGGCATTTGCCGAAAAACCGGAAGTCTGCCATATTGGGTTGTAATGTGATCAAATATGCATCTAATTTCAGAAAAATTCGTTCACGAATGCAGAAGTTACAGGGGTGGCCCGATATTCTGTGTTATGAAAAAAGAATAGCTGAAATATTGTTCTCAGTTGGTATTTTCCGCTCTGCTGAATCAGCCACCTCTTTATTCGAAGGTTTTCGCAGCGTCTCTGATGCGTCAGTACAACCCTGTTCCACAATTATTTCTTTCGGAAGGTTTTCTCTCACATAATTCATCCACTATAATGCCTGAATTTCGACCTTTTTCTCAAAATATTGATATCATTATCAATTTTGACAATATGTGAGCTCATAGTTCCATATAAAAATTAATATTATACAATCAACTTAATGAGACCTTGTCAACATATGGCTTCAATCATTATTATCAACGCATACTCGTTAACCGAGTTTGAAATTCCTTCAGGTTTCCAATAACCCTTGAGTCTGTTTCATGCTGTAGTATATCGAGTTACTTTCAGAATTGCAGAAACAAAGGCAACTAAGTTTACAGAGTTACACCATTAGAATACAGAAAAACATCAAAGGTCCCATTGGAAACAGAAGTGGAAGAAAAGCATATCAAATTGTCCCATCAAGGAAACGTGTTTGCAATGAGTTATTGTATACCGTTTCGAAAGTGCTTTCTTTGACACCATCGAGGAAAACTTCACCTTCATAAAATAAAGTTCTCGAGATGTAAAAAGCTTTCACGTTTGATGCATAACAATCCTTGGGAGTGAAATTCCCTTTTCTCATACGACACTTGATACATAAAATGGTTGAGACGGTAAGATCATCCGATCTATACGCCAGTAGCCGAGCTAAAAAAACTGATGGCATGTCCAATCGGAAGAGGTAGTTTCGATAAAATAGTGCTGATGAATGGATGACGTTCTGACCTGACGTATGTGCCATGGGCGTTTTTCACAGATATCTATAGAAGTAGTAGCTCTATAGAAAGAGGTAGACTGATGTGTTGATGTTCGACAAAAAAATATAAACGATTTTCAAATTCTGCAAAAATAAGAAATAACCTCATATGAAACTCATCTATCTATCCCCATGTATACAGGGTGTGATCTAACCTATTGCTCACCCGTGAATGAAAAGTGTATGATACCATATCGGAACAAAAGACAGTAATTAAAATTAAAAAAAAAAATAAACCTTCTATTGCATGAATTATAACAATCAAAAAATGTCTAGATGACTTCATTTGGACCAAAATAACATAGTAATGGTACTTTTTGTAATTTTTTTTGCAGTTGATTAGAAACAAAAAATCGAAACCATATATGGTTTGGATTGCATTAGCGCCTATTGGTATGAAACATTCATTGGACATATATGGTTTCGACTGCAAAAAACGAAATGTTAACTTTCAAATTATGAGATAATAGTAGTATGATATAAAATAAGATAACAAAAAGTCAGTATTCACCTGAAGACGATTGCAGATACAAGCATTCGAAACGTCGTGAAAACCTTTTAAATACATTCAAGACGTTGGACGTCCGAAACGATAGTAATCAACAAAAAGTCAATCATGAAATAAACAATTTCTTTTGTCATTACTTTACATTTTGTCAACACTTTACATTTCCTGCATTTTGTATGTGTTATTTGTTAACACATTTGGCATATATCGCGGTTTTTTTGCCATTCTGGCATGTGGCCTATATTATCAATTCGAACTGAATTTAGAGGCAAATCTTGGTGTCTCATAGGAGTTTTTCTTCTTTTCACTGAAACTGGTGTTGAAGGGTACGAAACAGCAGGGCTTCCTTGGCCAACAGTGGAAGGATGACCTTTCTTTCGCGATAATAATTTTTCTGCTTTGCATAAATGTTCAGAAATCGCACGTTTGAAATCGAACAGAGACATATTAGACTCGCTCTCGGTCTTCCTACGCCACGAATCCAAGCATTCACTACACACATGGCGACCATGTGGAAAAATATTTTTTTGTACCATTTTTCAGACCTCAAATGTATTCTGTATAAACCAAGTATGGAATCTAATGAATATACACCTCCCATATGCCGATTGTAAATTTCAACAGCTCGAGGACAGGGTATCTCCTTATATTCCTTTTCTTTTCTGAAATACCTGCGCTTTGTAGTTCGTGGTTCACTGCCAACGTATGTTGACAACATATTCACTGGCTTATTCTCAAACCAAGTGGTGATACCTATTTTGATGTTGTCAATTAGGGCAACTTTCTCGACAATGAAACCACGGCCTTGCTTTTTGAGATCTTTGGCTGTTGGAATTTCTGAATTTGGAACACGGTTCAATCGAACAGTACCTAATGGTAAGAGACCATTCTTCGCAAGGTAAATTTGTAGATTTGGGTTGTTGAACCAGTTATCAAAAAATATTTTGTGATTCATATTTTTTGGCACAGATTCTGTCAAACGAGTCACAACATTACCACCCACCCCCAGGTCAGGTGCTCCGTCTGGAAAAGTATTACTTTGTTCGCCAGCGAATATATCAAAATCATAACTGAAACCTGATGCTCCACTGAGGAATTGATTTCAATATCCCCACTTATGTGGTTTTGCAGCATTGTATTGCTTGAGCTGGTGACGGCACTTTGTAGGGATGATTTGTTCTTCAACAGCCAAGAACTCCTCTTTCGGAACTAATAGAAGGCGCTGTCTGATTCCTTCAAGAAGAGGTCAGACTCTGAAAACTTTGTCATTGCCTAGATCACTAAACCGACTGAAATTAGTGTTGTCATTGAAGTAAAGGTGCCTTTTGATGGTCTCCCACCTATTACAAGTCATTGTTTCATATATTTGAGGTAACCCTATAGTTTTATTCCAATAAAGCCTCGATGATGATGATTTTACTAAAGACATAAATATTATCATACCTTAAAATTTTTCCATCTCGTTTTTTGTAATACTTTGAGGCTCATTCATTCTTGGAGAGCCTTTCTATTTGATTGTTCAACAATCATAGATATCAAATCATCAGGAAACAGAAATAGAAAAAATCTGCAGGAGTTTCTTATTCTGCAATGTATACAGGTAGTTCTGTAACTCCGATGAACTTGTAGTTGTTTTCGTCGAAGGGATCCAAATTCCCCCAGTTTTCAATTCAATTTTTTCTTGTTTATTTTTTTCTTACATCTGGAGAGTGGAGGAATATTTCAATATTTTCCTTCCCATAATCGATGAATCATTGTCGGTTTCGGGGATGATTAGGGACCTTCCGTGACGTAGGGCATAATGGGAAGGAACATAGTCGCTATCTGAATCAGAGGATGATTCGTCTTCACTCACTGACCCATCGCAATGTGTGGTGTTGACATGCTTAGATGACCCATAGAAGCGAGCAGGCTCCATTCTGTGAATAAAAAACAGTACCACTCAATGCATACGAAGCCATATTTGACAGGTGGAATTGAAGCTGAAATGAGTATGGACATACGAAGCCATATTCGACAGGTAGAATTGATGCGAAAATGAATATTGATGCATACGAAACCATATTTGGTTTCGTCATATATTTCGCCGTTAAAATAGTCAATTGGCATATTTCAAGGTATAAAACATGTTGTACACAAAGGAGTTCTATATTTGATATAAATATTCTTTGCGAATTGTTACTTACCTTGTTCTTATCAAGAGAGAGCATCAAACTTGCACGTCACAGAGACTACTACGAATGATTCACACGCATACAGAAATTTGAGGTTAACATCGTGAATACATAGAAATATAGACAACCAAAAATACACTGGTGTGTGAGAAGACCGGATGATGGAAGGTTTGTCGTGTTTCGTCATTGATGACAAAAAATTTAAACCAAATATGGAATTGTATGCAGTAGAGGGTTGAAAAAAAGAAACATTTTGAAAAAAACATCTAAAAATTACGAAAAAAGTCAGAATTTTGAGAATTCAATGAAAAATATACCAGTAGGATTGCAACATATGCCGTGTGCAATGGATTTCTGGTCGCTTGAAAAAAAAATAATGTAGTGGAAGAAACGGTTGTTTATCATTCGGTGACGTATAAATTCACAAATACGACATGGATTTCTACATTTTCCCACCCAATATGGTATTGATATTTCACCATATTTTTATAAAAAATCTTGCAATGCATTACCGCCCAATATATACAAAATATTTACATTGTTTTTCTTACCAATATTGCTTTCGAAACACTGAACCAACATTCTGACAGATATTCTCGCAATGCTTTTTCTGTCATATCTCAATAATATCGCCCAATATTCACTTTTCATGGCAGTGATTCTCCATATTTTGCCAAAATATTAATTGATAGGCTAATCATTAGAGATTTTTCGTGACTAAAATAATACCAGGAAACCGACTTTGCCATTATGAGGAAGACCATATGTAGTTATACCCTGTTATGTTTCCTACTCCCAACTATTATTGCCTTATTTCTAATAAATATTCAAGAGCAAAAAATCGAGTTTTTTTTTTTTCGTAACATAAAAACTAATGAAGCAGTCTCGATGCTCCCGATGGACAAAATGTTAAAAATCGAAATCCAAAAAAAATTTTCCAGCACAACTCGATCCTGTTATCAGTAACGGAGAAACCAGCAGAAATAGAGTTTCAGAAAAAAAACTAATAACACCATAATCTTTCGAGTTGTAGCACAAAAACATTATAGTGATTGATATATTCTTTACGTGTACCAAATTCAGGAGCTGTCGAGTCATTAATTTTTGCATAACTGCAATTCGAATTTATTAATGCACTTCATTGGAGCAAGCCTAAATGCGTCATAGGTGGTCCGATGTTGCAAGAAGAAATATAGTGCAACAAAATGTCTATTTTCATTTTGCGTCAATACGCTGCAAAATAGGTGAGAAATACTTGCAAACATGACCCAAAACGTGCGAGCGCGTGAATTTTTTTAAAATGTTTGCAAGTATTTCTTACCAATTTTGCATCATGGTAATGCAAAATTAGGATGTCGTTTGTAGAACTATACTTCTACTTGCAATATTTTCATGAAAATTTCAAACCAGACCACCCATTACGCATCCAGGCTTGCTTCAATAAAGTGCATTGAAAAATTCAAATTGCAATTATGCAAAAACAGCACCTGAGTTCCCTGAGGTACATATAAATCTTTACTATGTCTATATTATGTATTTTTGAACAAAAAAGGCTTTTTTTTCTCTCTTTTTCCGGTTTTTCTCCGTTAGGTGCAAGGCCTCATTTTTTTGCATTTTGATTCTCTACGATTTGTTCATTGAAAACATTGCTTCATCAGTTTTTATGTTACATATAAAAAACAGAAAAACTGTTTTTGCTATCAGATGTTCATAACAAATTAGGAAATGAGAGATAAGTGCCATGTGAAGTGGAATGAATAGAAAAATCGAATTTAAACGGTTTTCTTCACATAAAGGATTCAATATAAAATTGAACCAGAGAAAGGTAGATCTCAGGTGAAAAACAACTACTTTCCTTAGGATTTTCAGGTGAATATCATTCAACGTTCTGCGTGGTATTTGCCAGGAAAGTAGTTGTTTTTCACCTGAGATCTACCTTTCTCTGGTTCAATTTTATATTGAATCCTTTATGTGAAGAAAACCGTTTAAATTCGATTTTTCTAAATTAGGAAATGATAGTTGCCAGTGGGAATTCAACAGGATATATTGTATCATCTTTCGTATGATGGCACAGTCGATTTCCTGGAACTACTTTTGTCATAGGATCGGCCATTTTCTGCTCTATTGATTGTACTTTGTTTCAACATTTACTTGCTACTATGGTTCATTCAATTCGAGAGATAGGTTTTTCACAAGATTGGGAGCTCACAAGTTTCTTTCACGTGCACGGAATGAAAATAAACTATACAGTGCTAGTCAAAAGTCCCCTCCCCCCCTCGTATCTTTTGAACGGGTATACTTATAATGATGAAATTTGGAGGGTGGAAATAAACGGATGTAGGCTTCTCAACTGGTCATAACAGGTGACGCAATAGTCATAAATGACGTCACAGGGCCACTGTGACCAATAATTTTAAATGGGACCCTATGGCAAGTGACAGCTCGTTTGAAAGGTATTGAAAATACCTATTCAGTCATACCAATTTTGTTTGGGTTTCGGCTGATTTTGATTGATAAATTGAAGAAATACGAAAATTATAGTTTCGCATTTAATTAATAAAGATTTAAGAACCAGTTCTTATAATAAGTGTTCAAAATGTGCTCCATCTACTTCCTGGCAGTAATGCATCCTATTGCTAAACTCTTGTCGTACTCGTCCCAGTGTGTCAGCGGAAATTGCCCTACATTCTTCAACAATTCGTTGTTTTAGAATGGCAATACTGTCAGGTTACGTTATTTCCAAGTTGTCGAATTCATCTGGATTATCTTCTAGAATTTCAAGAATTAACGCCTCAATATCATTTTGTAACATCTCCAGATACAATTCACCGGTTAAGTTAGCATTGAGAAAAAGAGGCCCAACTATGTGGTTTCCCAAAATACCTGCCAAACATTTTTTTTCTGGAAATTGAGTATGTTTTTCACGAAAAATGTGAGGATTTGTGTCACTCCAATACCTCACATTTTGAGTGTTAACATTTCCATTGAGAAAGAAAGTACTCTAGTCACTAAAACAAATTGTCTGTATGTAGCCTGGTTGTTGGTTCATTTTATTGGACATAGTTTCACAGAATTCTAGTCTTCGGTCGGGGTCATCATCTGAAAGTTGGTGCACCATTTTTAATTTGTATGGATGAAATTTGTTTTTAGCCAACACCCTATGTACTGTCCTTTGACTGACTTCACAGATAGACGCAACTTGGGCTGTGGAAGAAGTAGGGTTTACAACCATTTCTCCAATTATGTCAATTTTTTTGTCATCACTAATTGTTGGTCGACCAGATCGTTTGGCATCTTGAACACTACCTGATGCTTCAAACTTCCGAAGAAGCTCCCTCAAATAAACCCTCGATATAGGGCGATCGGGGTACCTCTCATTAAACAGTCGTTCCGCTGCATGGAAATTGTTTCTACATTCACCAATTATTAAGATAGCTGCTACTTTGTCGGCTACAGTACGTACCATTTTGCCTATGTAAACACTTAAACGTCTCGTTAAACAATAGCTTAGGTAAATTTTCAAGGTATAAACACTTTTGACAAGTAGAGAATTCAAAAACGTCAACCTTTTTGACACTTAACCAGAGGCGTACTTTAAAATCTTTATTAATTAAATGCGAAACTATAATTTTCGTATTTCTTCAATATATCAATCAAAATCAGCCGAAACCCAAACAAAATTGGTATGACTGAATAGGTATTGTCAATACCTTTCAAACGAGCTGTCACTTGCCATAGGGTCCCATTTAAAATTATTGGTCACAGTGGCCTTGTGACGTCATTTATGACTATTGCGTCACCTGTTATGACCAGTTGAGAAGCCTACATCCGTTTTTTTCCACCCTCCAAATTTCATTATTATAAGTATACCCGTTCAAAAGATACGAGGGGGGGAAGGGACTTTTGATTAGCACTGTATAATGTTGAAAATAATTGGAGAGGAGCTGCAAAATAGGTCCTCGTAATGAGGTCAGGGTAATATTCCATAATGAAGCATTTTACCGTTGAACCAACTAATGAAAACATTTTATTCGCGCTTGATTAATGACAAGAGGGCACGAATTGCATCAATTATGGGGGTGAATCAGGGTGCAAACTCACAAATCACTCTTATCACCCGACGAATAATATAAACATGTCGCCTATTCGAATGAATATGTAAACAAGAATGGTCATCATTGTTTTCAACAGCAATTTACATAAATGAATATACAGTCTTTTGCTCCATAACATTGAAGTGAATATGTTTGAATTTTTTTTTTGTTGAAGCTAATCAATTCATGTTTGAAAGAACATTTTATAGGAGTTCTCAGCTATTGAGGCGTCACTAAACTGACGCCATGTTTTTTGTAATTGAAACCCTATTAACAGCATGCCTTACCTGAAATGTAAAAACGGAATACCTATGGTTTTTCTGTTAGATCTTTCTGTTTGTCAATTCTAAGCCTTCGAAAATCTGAACGTTTGAATCTGGGATGTTGAAATTTGGTAAATAATGATGATGTCTCATCTGAACGATAAAATGAAAGAAAAATACAGAATGACTGACTGGATAATGATCACTTTCTCTCTAAATGAAAAGAAAACAAAAAAAAAGGATAACATAACGGGAAAAAAGGAGAGTTGAAAGAAATGAAAAAATAGAAGGAAGAAATACACCTGCAGGAAGACGCCAATGTGTGAGTTCTATTCAAAGGATAAAAAATTCCACTTTAGCGGAGTCGTAATTCAAGTCATCATGGAAAAACTTTTGCAAATTGAAATTGGTTCATTCAGAAAACATACAATAAATTTACCTAAAACGTTGCAGGGAACGCAATAAACTATAGGTTATTTGAAATGTTTTAGTGCCAGCACACGTTTTCTTCGAAATATTTTTTGGAATTCTCATTTTGGGAACGATGAATACTTCATATATTGAGTTGTTATGAAAATAAAAAAATATTATTTATGCGGGCATGTGTCTGTCCCAACTTGGCAAGAATTTGTACATAAACCAATGGAAATTTGAAATATTGTTCTTCACACAAAAAAAAAACAAAAAAACTTTATTTCCAAAAAGCAGGCAGAAAATATGTATGTCGTTTCCTTTCTGTTTATTTGGAAAGCTAATAAATAATTATTTATGATACAAGTCTTAAACGAGGAATTTTATTTTGTTAGTGTGGAATAATGCGAAACAAATGAAAATACTTTCAACAAAGTGTCACACAATATTTTTTGTACAACTGTTATTGATAGTAAAAAAATACTTGAAATAACTTCTGTAAGATTCGAACCTCAGATGCTCCATCCTCTTGAGCTAACAGAGTGATTAATTACGGTACTCTGGAATTCCAGTGGATATTTAAACGAAAAAAAAAAGGTTCTGGAGGGTTTGAACAGTTCTTAGTCAATATTATATCTTATAATCTTGATGGTGAGGCAAGTGAAAACAATTGTTTTTTAATTAGTGACTACAAATTGATGATAGTGCCCAGTTCCTTTGTGCTACTGCAAAAATAAATATAATAAAAGTTGAATTTGAAATTAATGATTCAGATTGCTCTCTTCCACCATAAATTCAAGAAGCTGCAAACTGTGCAACTTTGAATCTGTTGCCCGAAAAATCACGGCACCAATATGAAATTGCCTATAATGGATTCATCGAATGGAGTCAAATGGAGAAAGTTGAAGGCAAGTTCACTGAAAGCATGCTTTCAGTTTATTTCGAAGTAAAATCGAAGTTATGAAAGTCATCGACGCTGTGGTCTGAATTCTCTATGATGGAAGCTGGATTTAAAATTGAAAAACACGTAACATAAGCAGTTACTATAAATTGATAGTATTTTTCAAACGAAAGAGTGTCGGATATTATCCGAAAAAATTGAAAATTCTGACAAGAGAACAATTTGACAGGTTGTAGGAAGAAGCTCCTGATACCAATTATCTAATGATGAGAGTGGCAACCATTTTTGGATTTTTCGGAGCGTGCCGTCGTGAAGGACTCTGCAATTCCAGCGTAGATGACATTTTAGAAGCAAACTTTACCAATTCATATTGCAGACACCAAAACCAACATTTCACGAAGTTTTTGCATCGTTGGAAACTACATGAATCTTCACTGTGAATATGCTGCATCACGCCCAACTTTCATAACTCATCGTCGGTTTCACCCGAATCATTCAAATGCACCGTTCAACAGGTTGGAATAAATGAAACGAACATACTCAACGACTGTTGTTATTTTTCAATAAAATAAAATTATATACACAAAAAAATATCCCACCTCTAGTCACCAGTTGTAACGAACAGGCCACTTCACTATTGGCTGATTGTTCTTCGATGGACTCCACTGAAAACACTCCATCCAGTTGTAATACTCACGTCTCTTTTGTCACTAACTAGGGAAGTTTCCTAGAATCCTACTCAGTCGTCACCACTGTGGAAGTAGTCATTAAGACTAATTTTTATAGAATTGTTAGAAAAATAGGCATCTTACTTCACACAACAAGTACAAAGAAAAATATAATTGGTAGCCACCCCTCTTGCTGTCTCCAACCTGACCACGGAAGGTGCCTAGGATTTTCATATTTGAGGTTAATTTCCTCGAAGTTACGTTTAGCACTAGATTTCACCTGATCATCCGATCGAAAGTGAATTCGGCTAAAAGCAATGTCTAGTCTTGTTTATGATTCTTTCTCTGGAGTTTGCTTAGTTGAGGGTTTGAGATTCTCCCCCTAGGTTCGAAAATTTGTTACGTCCCTCTGACCGGCGAATGATGACACTATTTAGAGGAAAACAAATATATTCGAGTGAAAAATTGGTAAATAAAATGTTACTTCACATAGGGAATTGACTGTGAATAAATAGGGGAAAATTTAGATTCCTCTGCATCTGATAATGAATGAATTCCGCCGTTTGCGTCAAACGACATACAGATCTCACCCGTAGTTCATGCCCTGAACCGGTGTCAGATCCCCTAGTCCCTTTCGGCTTCAAAAATATACTAGAATTTTCTTGCTACTTGATTTTGAATTATAACTTGGATACGAAGCATCTCTGTATTCTATTCAAATCACTCAAATATCAAATTATGTTAATAATTATATCATAAATGCCCATCACCCACTAGTTATGCTGTGGATACCAGATGATCTCGTATATTCTTCTCGTAATCCCAAATGAGGTCACTTGTCTCATGAGATGTCGACTTTCTATTATCTTTGATCACTTTGACAATCACGCCAAACCTCGTCTAGAGCGACGCGTTTAAACTCAAATATTCCGATTGATCGCTCACTGTGCGATTCCGTACATGAACCCCGATTATTCGGTAACGTCCGGTAAGCTTGTATTCTACTAGACGATTCTAACTCACTCGTTCACTTCAACTGGGTTGTTGTTTCAATAATTCGGGAGAAGTACTCTAAACCTTTCGTTTCAAATCGCCCGTTTGTATGCCTCGAGGAGATAGATTTCTTTTTGAAGTCTTCAATTCAAATTTGGCCCGGTACCGCTTAGACTTCAACTTTCTGGAAGTCACTCAAAATTCAATCGTACCGCCTGGAAGTGCCGCGTGGACTCCAATTTTTGGAAGTCTTCAAATTCAACCGAACTGCCCGGAGGTGCCGCGTTGGCTCCCGTTCCTTAACCCTTTTCGAAGCTCCCGCTCAACCAGCGTCCGTTTCTAGATCTCTCATTGGCTCAGGTTGTCTGGCTGGTAATGAAAAAGCGTGCCTCGTAGTTATTTTGAGTCCTCACGGGAATAATACAGGGCATGAAAGAGGTCTGTGAATCTCTCTCTAGACTAAACAGATCAATGCAACATTTCAATTCAATGTAGAAATAACGTGGGCGCCTTAACAGCTGCATTCCAATGCATCGATGTAAATGCCAATCGAGCCTGCCTTTCTGGTTGCCTAATCATTAGGTCAGCTTATGAATTTAATTTTATCTGTGTGGATGCTTATATACCCGTAAGGCCATCGTTCTGATTGAAATTATATTACGAGGCGAGTTAATAAGTACCATCCGCTAGCTAAAAGATTCAGGATATTTTATAACCAAAATAAAAAAAACAACTAACAACTACAGTTGTTACATAAATACTTTTGAAAGATGCCTACCACCATTGCCAAATTTCCGAAATTTCCTGATCCGCAGCAGTTTACAGGCCATTGTTTCCTAAGATCTCCAGCATCTTTGTTGACAAGTCCAAGAGCAAATTTGACTTCAATATAACGACATGGAGAATAGGAGTCCTGAACCGTAGCTGATTGGAAATGAAAATAAAATTACTGATAAAATGTTTCCTGGTACAAGTACTAGTTCTATCTCTGCACCTGCATTATTTGGCCATCCCACTTCAATAGCACCGTCATCAGTCAGCGACGACGAACGTTCTACAGTTGAATGAGCCTCTGTATGAACCATGAGGAAACACTGTGATTAGAAAATATATGTGCTAATATCACTTGGATTTCGGAAAAAAGTGGGTTCGTGATGTCACATTCACCAAAATTAGATTTGGCATCGTTGTACGAAATGCGCACCATGGAATTGTGACGTATGACATTTGTTATTTGATACTTGATAGGTTCGTTCGTTTGCTCCACGGACTATGATATTATCAATCGTTTTTCTCTCTTCAGCTCTTTTTGTTACAGATATCATATACGAGATACGTGATATGCAGAGATCTGCTGCAAACGGACGAACTCTCCATAAATGTTACGTATTGAAAATTTCCGGAATTATTTTCTTATTTCAATCACTAAAAATGTCTAAAAAGTGCTATGTGCCCGGTTGTCTGAACATCAGTGAAAGTTCTAATGAACAATTTTTTTATGCACCTAATGATGAGGGGCGTCGTGAAAAAAGGCTCGAGACAGAAAACTTTTGTAAAAAGCGGAAATATATGCTTCTGTGCATGACATTTTCAGGTGGGTACATCAACTTATTATTTTATTGAAAGCCGGGTTCTAGGAACAATCTTTAATTTCACTAAATACAAGTTTTTTCATTGAAAACATCAGTCAGTACTGTAATTTATATCCAGTCTTATAAACATATTGTCCTTTGGTTCCAGCTGAAAGGAGATACTACGAATTGGGAATATGTCAGAACAACGGGATTGAAATTTATGTTGAAGAAAGATGTCTGTCCATATACCAACCTGAAACGACATTGGTCTGACGATGTTTCACCACAAATATATGACCTACCAACGATGAAGAAACCCAAACTAAATGAAAACATCACTCCTGCAGCTAGTAAAATCGTGTTGAGTGGCATTACGTCCATGAGAAATATTTACTCAAGAGTTTCGGATAGTTCTTCTCCTAGCAGTAGTACATTATCCGATTCACTAAAAAATAACACCAACAAAGAAAATTCTAACTATATTCCTAGTCAGTATTCATCCGATCCTGATGGTGAAAATATCGAAGGACAGCAGCGCCAACGCTTATCTATTTCGCTTATAGAAACAAAGAGTAGATTTCATTTGGGACTCTTTGAAAATGTTCACCACATTGTGAAATTTATTACCGAAATTGGAGAATTTACATATATGGATGTTCTGACGAGTTTAAAAAAGATACGGGTTGGAGATGTATACTCTCGATTGGCTGGTGACTTCGATTTGAGTATATCAAGTGATCACAGAATTTTCACGAAAGCTCTGCCTATGATGGCCACCTGTTTACAGGAGCTTATATATTTGCCTGATATATCTGAAATTGGGAGAAATTTGCCGACCCCTTCTAGAGCTCGCTATAAGAAAGTTATTTCGATTATCAATTGTCTGGAAATTGAAAAACTCTCTGATCCTGTTCGTCTGTCCATGACTTGGTCAGAATACAAAAAATCCAATACTGTGAAATTTTTAATATCTATTACGTCAAATGGCGCAATGCAATTTATTTCAGGGGCATACGGTGAACAAATTCTTCAACGACTTTGTGAATAAGATTCATTTCTCCTATTTTGATTGATTGAAATTCAAAAATAGAATGTGCAGTATTATGTCAAAGTTTTCTGAGGTTCGTTGTCACATTCTCTTCATGAATGCCAATATCTTCAGTTATATTTTTTTTGTATAGCTTTGTTATCATAGGGAGATCGCTGGCCATAGGAAATGTAAACCTGTATTTGTAAAAAATAGATGAGTAAACGTTTGGATCAGCATCCCTTAACAAAGAGTTGGTGTGAAATAAGTAAATGAAAATTTTGCAAAAAATTAACGATATTTGTATAAACATACCTCGAATCTATCCATTCTGAATTAATAATTATGTTTTCAGTTGTTCAAACTCAATAAATATTTGACTGGGGGGTAATGAAAAAGCATGCCTGCCTCTTCATTATTTCAAGTTCCCATGGAAATAATACGGGGCATGAAAGAGGTCTGCGTATCCCTCGCTAGACTGAACAGAATAATGCAGATTTTTATACAATGTAGAAATAACGTGGGTGGCTCAACAGCTGCATTCCAATGCATCGATATAAACGCCAATTGAGCCTGCCATTTCGGTTGCCTAATTATCAGGTCAGCTTATGAATTCAATTTTATTTGTGTGCTTGCTCATAGACCCGTAAGGCCATCGTTCTGATTGAAATTATATTACGAGGCGAGTTCATAAGTACCATCAGCTAGCTGAAAGTTCCAGGTTATTTCATAACCAAAATAAAGAAAACAACCAACAACTACACGTTGTTACATAAATACTTCTGAAAGATGCCTACCACCATTGCCATAGTCCCGAAATTTCCTGATCCTCAGCAGTTTACAGGCCATTGCAGCGCAGATAATTCTAAGAAATCCGGATGCGTTGTATCGACAATTTAGTGGTGAATTGAACACTGTAATAAAAATTGGGAGTTGCCATTTAAAAAAATAGAAATTAGGTGTGTATCTTATTTTGGGACATCCTGTATATCAATATAAATATTTTAGGAATATGCCCCATTAACTGACCTATCGTTTCTGAAACAATCAAGTCGATAGCTCAGATAGAAAAAAAGTTATGGAGCTTGCACGCACCCCTGGGTCACCCTGTATATATACAAACTTTCGAACTGATGAACTTTTTTGGTTCTGGGGACCATGATCGTGGAGTAGTGGTATTTCTATTGAAATCTACCTCAAAAGTACTCGCTGAGCCGTAAACCGTCATCCAATTGAATACGAGCTGAGAAAAATAAATGTTCATTTCTTTCTGGTACATTTTCAGTGATGACTTATTTTTTGAATATTTATTAATCTTCCAGAAGTCGGCATATTAACATTGACATAATCATTATTGGAAAATATTTGTTCAAATACAATCATTATCCATTTAGTAAAAAGGCATAAATGTGAATTTTAATGAAGTGAATATATCATCAGGATAAATATCATTTATTTTATGATAGAATCAAAAAAACAAATTTTCCAATTCATGATCAGTATTTTTCATTTTTGATGAATTAATTGGATCATACATTTATTTCATGTATCCATTTCAAATCTGAATGCAGATAAAGATGAAAAATTCATGAATATGGAAACAGAGGGTTCATATTTCATGAGGAAGTTCTGCATCGTTTTCCAAATCAGATTTATTATTGCAATTGTTCACTACTGGATATTTAGAATATGAATATTTGAAATAAAAATCAAGTCGCTCCTGAAAACAAAAATTACGGCTCATGTGACAAGAGCGTTACCTTGTCACGGGTTCATTCAACAGTGAAATGCCAAGTAAACTCCATTGTTTCATCAGTTATGAAATTTTATTTTTACAAGATTTTATTTTTACAAGATTTTATTTGAATTGCTTCGTTCGTATGTCATTCTTTCCGGTTCAAAATTTGTAATTCATTTTGGGAGCAATTGCCGACATCCGATTGAGCTGAAATTTTGAAATTTTTGTTAGAGAAAAAAACAAAATGGCAGCTCCAAGATGGCGGACGAGTTTTGTGATTATGGCACGATTTGATTCAAATTCGGTATAGGAGGGGTTTTCGGGGACGGAGATTGTGAATTTCATTGTCATAATTCTACATTTCAAGATGGCGGCCAAATTTTGTGATTATGGTCCAATTCGATTCAAAATTGGTATGTGGGGGTTTTCGAGGTTGAAGATCAGGAATCTTTCCCAAAATTTATAAATTCGAAATGGCGGCTTCAAAACGGCGGAAGAGATTTGTGATTAGGGTTCGATTCTATTCAAAATTTGCTTGTGGGAGTTTTCAGAGTCGGAGATTGATTTTTAGTTAAAATGTATGTAATTGAAATGTATGTTTGTGTGTTATAGAAAAAAACAAGATGACGCTCCAAGATTGCGGGCGAGATTAAGGTTAATGGTCCGATTTGATTCAGAATTGGTATGGCGTGGTTTTCAGGGTGGAATATTATGAATTTTTCTTAAAAATTCATAGAATCGTAATGACGGCTCCAATGTTGCCGATGATCTCTGTGTTTATGGTCCGATTCTATTGAAAATTGGTATGTGGGCGTTTTTGGGGTCGGAGATCATCAATTTTTCTTCAAAATCCATAAAATCGGTTTGGCGGTTCCAAGATGGCCGATGATCTGTGTTTATGGTCAGTTCTATTCAAAATTGGTAGTTGGGGTTTTGGGGTAGGAGATTATGAATTTTTCATCAAAATTCACAAATTCAAGATGGCGGACGAGTTTCATAATTATGGGCCAAGTCGATTCAAAATTGGTATGTGGTGGTTTTTGGGGTCGGAGATTATGAATTTAGTCGAAGATTATTGATTTTCAGTTGAAATTGAAGATGGCAATTCCAAGATATCGAATGAGTTGATCTTTAGATGGTCTTCCCATCGAAGGACTAGATAGCCAAGAACTCAAAGGAAAAAGGCCTCATTATAACGATACTTCAACAAAAATGCATAGATTAAGGCGTACTAGAGTACTGAAAGTTATTGTACCTACATTATAGTTCAACTTTGTCTTACTTCAACATACTCTCAATACGAGAACAAATAATATTCACTAATATTTGGAATAGCAATGGGTTCTCCAATTGCTGCAATCATAGCAAATATCGCAATGGTGAATGTAGAAGAGAAGATCATCAACTCACTTACATTTGAACAAGTCTCCTCCAAAAGATATGTAGATGATTACCCTACTTGTATACCGAATGACAAATGATAAAATTCTAGAAAAATCTGATAACTATCACCCCAGATTAAAATTTACTGCAGAAAAAAAAACAACCACTAAATAAACTTCATCGATACAACTATAATGAACAACAATTTTGGAAAAAAATTCACAAACTGGTTCACTGAACACTACTCACTCATCATATCGCTACACAAACTACTTGAGGTATTTCTGTAGTTTTGATCAAATCTTTGGAATCGTCCGAAATTTTAGTATGATATGAACATAATCTCCCTGAACCGATTTTTAAATCCTTCCACCGTCCAGTTCGTCAGATATTTGCAATTAAAAATATTCCTTTTTGTACGCCATCCCTATACCTAACACGTGAACAGATAAGACTCTGTTCACATTTTTCATTATAGACGCTGAGCGGATTTCGATATTTTTTTCAAAAACCATCAATGTATGGAGTACTATTGTGGTATTCATTAAAAAAAAATTTTGAAGATATCGACTGACGAAAAATATCAAGTTTATTCTACTCGGACCAAGATACGACGAAATGGCAACAGTGTACACTGCGATGAAAAAATGAGTGCGCGATGAAGTACGGGAATGTGAAATGGAAGTATCAGTATCAATCGGCTCAAGAAGGATGGAGATAAACACTGACTGTGCGGCGTTGCCACGATTAAAACGCCGTCTCTTCACGTGTAGTGGACCCATTTTGCATGAGGTTTGATTTGTGCAGGATCTTCAGAGTGTACAGGCTCTATCAAAAGTTTGAGACTGGCAGCATCATATTGGCATTGGATTTTACCGTACACATATATTTATATATATATATATATATATATATATATTATATATATATATATATATATATATATATATATATATATATATATATATATATATATATATATATATATATATATATATATATATGTATATATATATATATATATATATATATATATATATATATATGTATAGAACGTATATGTATATACAGGGTGCCCCAAACTTGATGGCCTATTTGACGTTCCTCAGGAACGTAACACAGGATAATTTTGAAAATTTGAATTCTTGGGTAATTAGTTCTGCTCTATATTATTTTCAGCGCTGCAACGTTGCCGCTTATATTGAAACGTAGCAACAACTTTGATATTTTTGATGAGACACCCTGTATATTATTGCATTTTTTGCTCTGCTATAGCTTTAGGATCATTTTCGTATGATTTTGCCCATACCTATTTCAAGCGGTTTTCGAGAAATTCATTGATTTCCTTATTCGTTGTTCAAAACATAGCCTCAATTAAAAGTGTATTACTGCGTTATTTGGACTCGTTCAGAGCTGAAATCATGGGTGTAGTTTACCAATGTTCTATGCATCTGTTATGTCTGAGGGGATTCGTTCTCCATTATATAGGGTCGTTCAAAATTAGTGATTTTTCCGATAGATACAATAATGGTGAAAAGTACATTTTTTTAAATGGAACAACCAGTATATTATTGAAAAATAATCTGGTTTCCGGAATGAGAGCAAGTTTTCATGAAAATTTTGAATATCTGCATTTGAATATGTATTATTGTCCATTTTGATAGAAACACCATGAAAATCACTGCTCATCTTGCTCTTTTCTGGTCACGGCACACTACTACCATTTTCATTTCCCAGTATAACAAATCGAAATAGATTATATCACCCAATTGAAATGATCTGATTGAAAAATCAAATCAATCTGAAATGACTCGCTTAAAAATGTTCATACTTTTGGAAATACACCTGAAAGATGGGTTTTTTCTAACTCTCAGATGATGCAATTCAGTTTCAGCAGAGATCAACTACAATAATATGTTTTTCAGACACCCTGTATAAAATATAGTCAAATCATTCGATGTTACTGAAATTACTAAATATTTTCTGGGTGAAAGTTGAATTTGAGTCCTGTGTGTGTGTGTAGGTGTGTGTGTGTGGGTGTGTGTGTGTGTGTGTGTAACAGATAAGGAGGTATTTGAATTCAAGTTGGTACCATTCTGGTAGCAACACAATTATAAATTAATCATATTCGATAAACGGTATACGACGGTATACGACATCTTCAGAATGAAATACTGGGTGTTCCATTTGAAATTCGAAAGTTGATATTAGTTACCCAACAAACATTATAGGTAAAATTTACGTCATTTCGACCTTCGAATAGGTTAGCGCCCTAATTGGCGAAGGTTATTATTACGTTATAATTACCTCAAATTTACCATTATGGGGAAAAAAATGGAAGTAATTCAGAAGTCGAAATTTGGGAGATTAAAACATTTTTCCTTATAAGTTGAAGGCATAAATAGGTGAAATTGTTTCCAGACTAGTCGACTGATGGTAAAAATGTCATTTTTACCTATTTTAGGTTATAAACACTGTAATAAAACAAACAACAAACCATTGCAGGTTAGAAGAAGATGATAAAAGTTAACTGTATATTGTGTATCTTAACCTACATGCTTATTCGTGAAAGCGTTGAAGTTGACATGAACATGGCGTATGAAGAAAGAACTGTCAATAAACGTATAGCAGATAATGCAATAAGTGATGGTTTCGCATTCACACCTAGTTGTGATTTTATTTGCGATACAAACTTTTCTGTGATAATGTTGATTTTTACTCGTCTAAAACAAGTGGGCCCATCAAATTATTAAGTTTGTATGAAAAAAAAACCATTGATTTATGTCTACTTCCATAACTTTTTCCATCAAACACTTCAAAAACTGATTTTATAGATGAAGTATGTGTATACATATTATATTCACCTATTTCTTGACTACCAATCATTAAAATGTGGTCGATTCGAGAAAATTATTTATTATTTTTACAATGGCGGAAACGGTTCAAACCGAAAAATATGGCGTAGGTTCCATATGGGACCTATATGTCGAAATTCCTTGAAATTTTGACTATGAGAACACATAGCCTTTGTTCAAAGTCGAAAGTAACCTTTATTCCTGACTTTGAAGTCCATTTTCCTTATCTTGGGATTTCAGACCCTTTCACATTGTGGTCACGTGATGAATTACAATATATGTTATTGGATGTTTTTTCATGCATGTCTATACGTTTCGTTCTCTGGATGGATTGCGAATCGTTGATAATGAATTTATATTTTACTTATTCTATGTTCTGTGCAGAAACACTCAAATGTCAATACGGGGTGAAAAAATCAATATTTTTTGCTAATGTTAATGGTGAAGCCAAGTAACCTATAGTTACTCAGAGACATGGATAAAGACTACAAAACCCTGTAATGAGTGTTTATTCTGAAATTAAATATCAAATCCATCAGTAATGTTGATAATAGTACGCGATATTTATATTTCAGTGCACATCTTCCCAGCATAGAAGCCATGGTTAATGTTATGGTCTAATGAGGGAATCTCTTTCCGAAGAGAAATAGCCAATCATAACATTTTAAATATGAAATGGTGTGTTATGATTGGCTGAATAATTTTGATTTGACATTTCTGCGTTCCGCATGCGGTGCCCGGAAATATACAATTTATCAGCCAACTGAGTGGAAGATGATGTCTCTGATCTCTGGACATCGGAAAGTATAGGATGGTTTCGGATTATATTTTCATTTGTTCTCATTCTGGCAGCTAATCGATAATAGTTGGTGGTATACCTGTATGGTTTACTAACTCTATTCGAATTTTTGCTCGGCATTTTATAGATTTCTAAAATTTAGGGCACAATAAGAAAATTAAAGGAAGTAAATTATATCATGTCATCCTCATCTGAATCGACTTGGTCTTTAATATCTGATGATAGACTAAGTTACTTTGAGGATTTTATTTTAGGTAACTTTGACTTCGTTGTAGACATTTAGTCTGATTAGACAAATATTGTGGTAATCTCGCCCTCATTGTAGGGCAGTAGGTATAAACTAGGTCAAGAAATGTCCAGGCAACTCCTTTAACTTAATCGGTGCCAAAATAGGTAATGAAGAGTATATAGTAGACCTGTTTACTGACTTCTCAATTCCCTGACTATATGAACACACATGAGGTAATAATTAGGTAAATATTCACCAGAAGGTTTTCCCTGAGAGTTCCAAGTATTTTGAACACATTTTGCTGGTTACCTTTAGGTAAAATTTAACCTAGTAAATAACTCTATTAACCCATGAGGCTGTGAAGGTATATTTGAATTCCATAACAAGTAATTTCATACTACGCACTACGCCTATTAAGTTTTTGGTTTTTGAAGGAGATTTGGTGGTCTTAATTATGGTTTTTATAACTCCAATTATAACTTTAGAGTTAGTTAGTACTTGAAGGTAAAATATTTGGTCACAAATGGGTGAATTCGGACTTCTTGAAGCCGTTTTACCCCACTGCTTGTTATAATTTTCCTATAATGTTTGTTCATTAATGTGGGACACTGCAACCGTGAAAATATTTTCAAGTGCTAGATCGCAGTCTCTCATTGGGGGATACAAAATTTCAGTATTCATATCTCAGATCTCCAGAAACGTCCAATAGGCCATCGAGTTTGGAATACACTGTATATTTATCATCTTTTGTACAATCAGTTCGTTACCTTATTATTCATACACTACAGATCCTTCTGCATGTTCTCGCTATGATTTGATCACATTGACCATGAAGATAAACAATTTCATCAAAACCTCTTTGAATAGTTATTGCCTTCCATTTTGATTCTTTTCTGGTCAAATTTTCGGTAAGAACGCACAAACGTTTAATTATTGATGCACTAATTGTCGAATTTTATAATGACGTATTCCATGACATTTAATACAAAATATGACAAAATAATACGATTTTTATAGAAACTTGCTTTTATGTCGGAAACCAGACTATTTAGGTATAGGAATATGATACATAATTCGAAAGAAACTTCAATTGTCTTTCAGGATATGTGATAATATACAGGGTGTTACATCCAAAAAAAATGTACTCTTCACCATTTTTGTATCTATCGGAAAAATCACAAATTTTGAACGACGTTGTATAATGGAGAATGAATTCCCTTAGACATAACCAATCCACAGAACTTTGGTAAACTACACCCAATATTTCAGCTCTGTACGAGTCCAAATACCACAGTAAAAAACATTCTTGAAGCTATGTTTTGCACAAAAAATAAAGAAATCAATGAATTTCTCGAAAATCGCTTGAGGTAGGTATGGATAAATATTATACAACAATGATCGTAAAGCAAAGCAAAAAATGCAATAATATACAGGGTATCTCATTCAAAATATCAAAGTTGTTGCAGAGCGCGGAAATATTTTAAACCGAAAGAGCAGAGCCAATTACCTGAGAAACCAAATTTTCACTTATAATACCACAAGAGCTTCAAAATTATCGGGTATTTCCCGATAGGTTCGTTGCAAACAAATTAAGGAGTCAAGTTTTTCAGGTTAAAAAATCACGAGCGCGAAGCGCGAGTGATTTTTCCTGAAAAACTTGACGACTTTATTTGTTTGCAGGAACTGAGGAAATCCAGATATTGAAGCTCGTAATGGTATTCGAGGATTATTTTTCCGTCCCAAAAAAGTAGTAAATTGGTTCCAAACTGTTTTTGCCTTCTCCGTATTAATGGGAACATTTCCTTTGACTTTTTATCGATGGTGGACAGAGAACAAACTCCAAATCGACTCATTTTCATGCAAAATCTCCAATTGTCACAATTGAATTCAACCTGTCAGTTTGAAGTGTGGTTAATTTGACTGGATCATGTTTTGTTTTTTATATATAGCAACTACCAGAGAAAATTTTCAAAAAATTATCAGTATAATACCATGTAGGTTGTACCACGTGACGTCGAATGGTGCAATTCTATTGGTCGATATTTGGGTCGGAAAAATAATCAAAATTATCCTGTGTCCCGTTCTCCAGAAACGTCTAACAGGCCATCGAGTTTGGGACACCCTGTATATGAATTATGCATATTGATGAGTATTTACATCTCTCATATAAGTTCTGGTGGAATCAACAGAATATTCTTACGAATAAACAATGAAAGTTAAATTCTTCACTCCTGCATTTCGTAAATAGCAAGCAAATTCCCATGATTCTAAATGAAATCAGTTATAAATTCCACATTTCGGATGCATTAATCTACCATTTGTTAATAGGTGGAGTAATCATAATTATACTTTCTGTGTGCCATTATGCGGAATAAAAAGTCAGAAAGCATAAATCATGCCCTAATAAGAGCGGAGAGTTTAAGACGGCTGTTATTTCGTAGTGAGATGAATAATTGCTTTTTCCAAGTTTAATTGAAATCACTTTTTGTCTCCCTTTTACGCTGCCTTTTGCTCAAATTAATTATCATTTCACGAAATTTTCCTCATTATTTCATGGCAATGTCACTATCAATTCCCCTTAAATTCAACATATTCAATTAATTTCTGGCGAAAATTTTCTGTCAACGATTAAACTCTTAAACCACCCCGTGTCGTGGGCCCAATTAATTTCCAATTCTTGATTAGTCAACGAGTTATTAAATTTGTCACAAAGTTTAATTCGCCATCCCAGTTATTTCCTTAGAGTTCACTTGGTCTGCCTTTCCGGGGTGATAACGAAGTAAACACTTCGTGGAATTATGGTTTCTTCTCCTCTACTAGGGTGGAATCATCCGCAATAGGGAGATTAATTCAAATATGTATTGATCGAAAGTTATTTTTCGTGGGAAAAAGTATGTCGACATAGTTTTTGGTTTCACAATCTGAAAATATCTCTTAATTTATCAGAGGGATCCAAAATATTAGTGTGCAACGATATGTGACTGCAATTCTCAAATGACTATCGTACTGCAAAATTTTGAAAATTTTCAATGACTCCTCGAACTATAGATTTGCCAATCAGAAAACTGAGCTAGGAATGAATAATAATAATAATAATTTATTTGCTGAAAAAAATTAAATACATTCTTACAAATGTTAATACACAGCAAATAAATAAAAATAACCCACATAAGGTGAACCTGAAACGTATGATACTGAAATTCAGACTTAATGTGAAACTTCATAGATGAACAAGTCAACGAATGAATACCCACTAAAGTTTCACCTAAGTGAGTGTTCTTGAAGTGGGTAATAGGTATCGAATAAGTATAAAGTAACAAACTGGAATTAGAATATAGCATTTAACACAACATCAAGAAACCTAATAATATTACTTGTATCTAGTAATTCCCACTTTTACGAAGGAAACTCTGAATCAACTTAAATAATCTAGAAAATAATTATTTGAAAATAAGAGCAAACAACAACAACACAAATCAAAAGGGAGCAAGCAACATTCTCCAACTGAATCAATCCACATTAAGTGTGACCATTGTGGCAGATCAAACCATTTAAAAAGGGATTGTTATTTTAATAAACAGATGATTGATAAACAAGCGGTTCACCCTATACAAACACTGAATCAAGACAAAGGTTCTGCTTCTTCAATGGATCATAATCATTTCAACACAACATTGAATGAGAATGCAGAATGCATCATTCCTGCTAGACTCTGGAGCAACTGATCATGTTGTTAACGTGTTTACACAAATATGCGATCTACTTACTCCCATGGAAACGACAATGACTTAAAATGACACTGCTGTCACCGCTACGAAAAAGAATCTATATATATATATATATATATAAATATATATATATATATATATATATATATATATATATATATATATATATATATATATATATATATATATTATATATATTTATATATATATATATATATATATATAAATATGAAAGAGAGTAATATCAGGGGACTGTTGAAAACAAAATGGAAGGAATTTAATGGACATAGCCCTCAGAGAAAAGTGCTAACCGTAGACACGTGTTTTGGGCTCTCGGCCCTCATCAGTACGGTGGAGAAGTGCAAGGATTAACAACACTTGGTAGAAAACGACAAATCAACGGAGTAAACAAACAGAAGCCAGCCGCTCATTTGTGATTTCGGTCAGCAGACCCTGAATTCCAGGGCTATGTCCATTAAATTCATTCCATTTTTTTTTTCAACAGTCCCCTCGATATTACTCTCTTTCATATTTATATTCTTGGACTCGGATGTCACGCAGGTAGCTATAGCTGCCTCCGTGTTGACGTTGGTTGTTGCCCTGGAATTCAGGGTCCGCTGACCGAAATCACAAATGAGCGGCTGGCTTCTGTTTGTTTTACTCCGTTGATTTGTCGTTTTCACAAGTGTTGTTCATTATTGCACTTCTTCACCGTACTGATGAGGGCCGAGAGCCCGAAACACGTGTCTACGGTTAGAACTTTTCTCTGAGGGCTATGTCCATTAAATTCCTTCCATTTTGTTTTCAACAGTCCCCTCGATATTACTCTCTTTCATATTTATATTCTTGGACTCGGATGTCACGCAGGTAGCTATAGCTGCCTCCGTGTTGACGTTGGTTGTTGCCCTGGAATTCAGGGTCCGCTGACCGAAATCACAAATGAGCGGCTGGCTTCTGTTAGTTTACTCCGTTGATTTGTCGTTTTCTACCAAGTGTTGTTCATCCTTGCACTTCTCCACCGTACTGATGAGGGCCGAGAGCCCGAAACCGTGTCTACGGTTAGCACTTTTCTCTGAGGGCTATGTCCATTAAATTCCTTCCATTTTGTTTTCAACAGTCCCCTCGATATTACTCTCTTTCATATTTATATTCTTGGACTCGGATGTCACGCAGGTAGCTATAGCTGCCTCCGTGTTGACGTTGGTTGTTGCCCTGGAATTCAGGGTCTGCTGACCGAAATCACAAATGAGCGGCTGGCTTCTGTTTGTTTACTCCGTTGATCTGTCGTTTTCTACCAAGTGTTGTTCATCCTTGCACTTCTCCACCGTACTGTTGAGGGCCGAGAGCCCGAAACACGTGTCTACGGTTAGCACTTTTCTCTGAGGGCTATGTCCATTAAATTCCTTCCATTTTATATATATATATATATATATATTAATTAAGTGATTGGTATTTGGGTTATGCAGCAGGCCAATGAGTGTACTCTTTTACACAGATTCCAAGCTTTCGATAATATTTATTATCATCATCAGGGATGCTACAAAGTAGGAAGACACATATGAATATATAATAAAGAAAAACAAACATGTTATCTATTTAAGAATTCATTCAGTCACTTGTCTAGTTGACAGCGTCTTCAAAGAAAAACACGATCCTATCACACAATTAAGTCTCAACATAATAATACATTGTTTCCGTATGTGTATTGTGGTTGATTCCTGTGAGTTAAAAAAAAAATTATCCCCAGTTTTGTCCATATAACATTATTATTATTTTCAACATCATAGCCGCATAACCTCACTTACACTGTAAGTTATAACAGGCTTGTTTTTCTTCATTATATATTCATATGTGTCTTCCTACTTCGTAGCATCCCTGATGATGATTATAAATATTATCGAAAGCTTGGAATCTGTGTAAAATAGTACACTCATTGGCCTGCTGCATAACCCAAATACCAATCACTCAATTCCTATCTAGTCAGCAAATAAAACTACCAATACTATATATATCTATATATATATATATATATCTATATATATATATATATATATATATATATATATATATATATATATATTATATATATATATATATATAAAAACCTTCCATACACAATAAAAAAACTCTACAGAACCACTATCAATACTATATATATATATATATATATAAATATAAATACCGTCCAAACACAATGAAAACTCTTCAACACCTCAACACATACATACAATTGTTCTGGATAACATTTCATGGGTACCCACAATTCTTATACAAACTCTGAATGTTCATCTTGAAATTTCGAATAACCTTACCAGAATAAATCCATTCATATCCAATCTCAATTTCATAATGTGAGATAAGATATCGGATGAAATATTAGAATTAAATTTCATGTAATTGAGATAAAAAATAAACAAAATAAAAATTAATAACCATCTTTGTCAAAATTTGGAAATATGAAAAATCATGAACGGTAAGATTTATTGATGTGAATACAATTTACAAATGTTAACTGATTTGAAATCAAATATAAATATACGATTGCATGAATTACTTTCGTATTAGAATCGTCGTTATATATTATTCCTAGTAATGGAAGTTCTATTCGTATTTTGGGTGTGTATGTTTTGACAGCTTGGGTGAGTAAAACAATTTGCATGTAATATTCGAGAAAAAATATCACAAATTGGTAAATTATTAGTTAACAATATAATCTTAAGTAGACGAAGTGTCAACAATCCTGATTCATTATTCTGGTTAGAGATATCTGGTAGGGCTATTATTGCTAATATTGAACTATACTTACCGTACACCTGATCTTATTCCTCTTTCCTCCTGGGTTTCCTCCATACTGAAAGTAGGAATAATTAGCTTTCACTAGTTTTCCAAATTCTGAAATGGGAAATGGAAAAATTTTCAACATATCAATAAATTTACCCTTTTTCAAGATATTGTTAGTATTTCCAAAAGTTCAACCAACACATCAATTTTTCTGAATAATATCAGTTGTGTGGAAAAATCTGTATTTTCTGTCACTTCCTTATGATAAAAACATTCCAATATGCATAATTCAACTTATAAATAGCCCAAGATTGAATTGATGTAGGATTCAAGCTCTTTCAGAAAAATAAGCTCATATCAATCATGGTTTTTTTTAATCAAAGAATTTCCATTGTTTATAAGTAACTACATCGTTACAGAAATGGCATTCTAATTTGAATTATTATCAATATATCAGCAACTTCTGGAGATTTTGTCTAGATTTATTTTTATTCAGCTTTCATATGAATGAATACAAAAAAAATGTGTGTGGTCGGGAGATCCCCGTCAGGAACTATGTTCCTTACGTTCTGCAAACTCGATAAAATAACTGCAATAATGTTTTCGACAAGAGTTTCAATTTGCAATCTCTCGCGTCAAACGGAAAACATATTTTTTCATTGAATTGATTTTTTTCATTGAAATAAGTATCGGAATTATGACAAAAGTTTCCAATAATGGTTGCGAGTGGAGATGTCCTGACGTACAATGTTTTCATTGATTTGCAACCTCGTCTACAACACGTAAATGAGGGTAAAATCAAAAGAAAAATATCTTCGTATCTGTACTCTACCAAAATAAGCTAAAGTTTTGCGAATCGGACAGAATCCCTACATACCAATTTTCATTGAAATCGCATCATGAATAAAAAATCTTAAATTTTTTAGATGAAATAATGATCTGCGACCCCAAAACCCAATGAATTTTGAATGGATTCGAACCATAAATGATAGTTTTTTACAGAAGTTTTTTTTTTGTGGGCAGAACATGGATTAGATAAATTTTTTCTTTTTTTCCCCACTTGATGAAAAGTTCAGAATATAATTGAAAATATGCTAGAACTTGTTTAGATGTAGAGATTTCGAACATGAATTGCTTTTGAAATACAAAAAAATTTTTTTTTATAAATTTATCTGTATTGAAACTTTCCACATATTGAATCTGTGGAAAGTTCCGATGAAAATATGGGAAAGTTCAATGTGAAAATCTGAAAATACAAACATGAATGAAAAAAAATGTGATATAAAACCCTTTTTAACTAAAGATATTTATTTTTTGAATAAGAACTTGTAAAAATATTCCAAATAAAATGTCCATATCCGTAAAATATCGCCTTTCGGGGAACAGTTTCTCGGCTCCCAAAAGTGTTTCAGTACGAGCTTGCGGAAAGTTCATATACAAAGAGGTCCGCCGAAATCATAGTGAATGGAATATAATTTAAATTGGTGTCACTTTGACAATTGGTCTGGCCCCTCTCAGTTAAAGAGAGTCATATGAAAAAACTTTTTAACAAAAAATTAAAGCGACGAAAAAATCAACCGAAAAGCAAAAAATAAAATGAACCTTAGTCCAAATGATAATTGAGCTCCTGAACTAATGTAAGTAACTGATTTTGAGTCGGCGCCAAACAAACAATTATCGAAGATCATTATCTATGAAAGAAGTCATCAAAACGCAGCCGTGCATCTCGCTGCCATCATTTTACGCTTCACCTAATTCAATTGCTAGTTTGTTTGGCGCCGACTCAAAATCAGTTACTTACATTAGTTTGGACTCAATTATCATTTAGACTAAAAGGTTTATTTTATTTTGCTTTTCATGATTTTCGCCGTTTTAATTTTTTGTTAAAAAGTTTTTATTTTTCAATTTTTTGTGGCTGAAATCTACCAATTACTACCCACTTGTTTTTTCATTACTTCCAAAATACTTACTTACCCACCTTACTACAACTATTACCAGTTAAATAATATGAATATCTACTTATACTATTTGTTGTAATATAAATTATTTTCGTTGTTCTGGTCCGTTTATTTCATTTCTTTGTATATCATTCCATCCTCTCATAAAATTTACTGATTTTGACGGATGTGGAACAAGAATAATGTCAGTAGCGATCTGTCATTGTCAACTACGTATGTGTGTGCCAATGTTCACTAGTGAAAAATCAATTATCCCCTATTTTTCTACCCGTGAGGGTGGCTCATTCTTTTCGAAATCCAAATATAAGGTATACCCTATCTGATTAAAAAAAGAATCATCCAAATCGAAGAACCCAGTACAAAGTTATGCCTGATAGAGTCGGTTAACGGACCAGAATTCAGAGGGTGAGTGATCAATATCCTTCATTCCGCTACCCTTAGGGGTGGATTTCATCTTTTAAATTCAAATGGGACCAAATTCGAAGTACACCCTATTCACTGAAGAAAGAATTATCGAGATCGGACGCCTCAGTAAAAAGTTATGCGTGATCATACATAAAAAAATATGATGGAAAAAAAATATACGGGTCGAATAGAGAACCTCCTCCTTTTTGGTGTCGGTTAAAAATTACTTTTTACCTATAACTTTCCTGAAGATTTCTTAAGAGTACATCATCATTTGTAGAAAGTCTATTCATTAAGTTTCATGCAGAGAAAAATATTTGAATTTACTTATCAATGCAGTCACGAAATATTATCTCATAAAATCTATGCGCATGAAACTCACTCCGCATCGCAAAACATAAAAAATAATGCTCATTCATAGGTAAGAGAAGGCTCAGTGCTTAGTGATACAGAAAAGTGCTTCGGAGTACTGCAGTGCTTGGCAGCCCTTCATGGCCATTAACTATACAACTTGCAATATTTGTCAATACCTCAAATAACTCTTTTTACAGAAACTGAATGATCCCTAGTTCAACTCAAAAGGAATGATTCGAGGTCACATCTTGAAGAGTGAAAATGGAAGTGACTACTACGCCTTTCAGGAAATACCGTACGCGGCGCCACCTGTAGGCATGAACAGGTTTCAGGTGAACACGAATTAATTTTTGACATGATCTCTTGTTTATTTTTCGGGGAAAGTTTTTTCGTTAAAAATTATATCCTGAAAAATAATCCATACACACATAAAGAACAGTCAGGGTACTTCAATGCTCGATGGATTTGCTTTTTTTCATTTCGATTAAAAGTCCATGGATTTGAAATGAACATTTATTGGGAAGTAAAATTCAAACATTGAACAATATATCTACACAGGAAAAAAATTGTTGAATAAAAAATTATTTGCACGAAAAAATATAATTCTCATAATGAGTAAAATTATTTCTTGGTTATGGATCAAATCAATCCAACTGAAACTAATTTGCATAACCAAATATCTTCTTCGACCAACTCTATTCATAACTCGTTTTGGCAGAAATGTTGTTTCAAACATGTAATTATTTTTGTGGAATCGAATAATCAGATCTACAAAATTTGCTGATCTTTAACAAAAATATTCATTCGAAATAAGTATTTATGTCAAATTGATTAATTCAATATACTGTCAATTCAACAAAATAGCTGATTTCTTCACTGAAAATATCTATTCGAATGACTAATCATTTTGTTAATACACTGAATTGACAAATATGGCAATAAGATCCTACACCGGACATTTAAGCCCGGACGTCCGTCATAACGATGATAAGTTGGCTTTGCTATTCGATACATTACCTAAGTCAGGGCCCAGTTGTGCAAGCTTCGCCATCTAACGCATATTATTTAACCAATATACTATTCTTCAATCCATTTCTGTTATTTCATTCAAATAAATATTATATTTTGTGTTGAAACAAATATGTTCAATCAATATGAGTTGAAGATTTTTTCGATAGATGAACATATAGTCAAATCAAAGAAATCCTAGTATTGCATTGAGAAATCCATTTTGTCATCGCTATAATGATTCTATCAATCGAATACACCTGTGTTTTGGGATTGATTTTTTTTAGTCGAGCCCAAGCCATTAAGAGTGACCAAATAAATTTGGTTGAATTAACAAATCCTTTTTTTCCGTGAAAGAATGTACCAAAATGTGAAGCATATTTGGAAATATCTAGACCCTGAACCTCTTTTAGATATCCATTTTTGATCTTACTCAATATGATTTTATACCCATTTGACGTCGACATGTCGAATTGATTTCGAATTTTCAAAATATTTTAATTGAACTTAATTTTTCCTCATTATGATATTACAGCGGTCTGTTCCATCGATCTAGTTACCTAGATTAGATAAGCTACCCACAAATGAACATATATTCAAATTATGTACCAGTTTCATCTACTGTTGTTGAGTTTCATACCCAAAATTCTTTGTAATCAAATTGGCTTGATTTTAGTTCAATTTTAGTCATTCAGTAATATGATGGTCGTTTAAAACTAACAATATTTTTTAGCAATCGTCATAAATTCATTCAAGCTGCCGATGGCTTGTAAAAATTCCACAATCACCGGCATGACTGAAGCAGCAACAATGCAGTTAATATCTGACTGTACAAAAATCATTTTGTGTAATGTTTCTATCATTTTAGTATCAATCAGTGAACCAATTACGGTGAAAAATTGACTTGTTTCATATCAATTGATTGTGTGGCTACAATTTACAAAATTTTGGGAAAGGGCTCTCCACCTAAAAGGTGATCAAACTTTCTGAGGGCATATAATTTGAGTTTTTATACAAGTATTCGACGTCCGTCATCTCACGGAAAAATTCAATTCCAAACAATTGAAATTTTCTAAGTATAACTCTACGTCATTTTCACCGTCATTTTTTTCTGTATCACAATTGTCCTCACCTAATGTTAATAATAATTTTATCCTGGTTATATCATTGAAAAACGGCACAATATTTGATAATGTTAACAAAATAAAATCGATATTCTTCTTCGCAACATAATTCTTCATTTCTGTCCAAAATAGCTTTATCGAAATTTAAGGCTGGGGGTATGATGGCAACGGTTCATTGTGCCTTCTTAGGTTGGCCAATTGGGAAAATAAGGATGAACCTGAACAGGGTGTCCCGCAGGTTCCATACTCGGTCCCACTTTGTGGAACGTGTTATACAATGGCATCCTACGCTGGACCTCCGAGGAATTGGCAACCGTCGCGTACGCCGACGATCTTGCACTTATAATCACGGCCGACAAAAGTGACGAGCTGACGCGCACTGCAAAAACCCGAGCTTAGCAATAATTAAACGCTGGACGGAGGATAATGGGTTAGAGATTGCCCGCAGAAAACCGAGGCTATCATAATCAGGGGACGCAGGGGAAGGGGAAGGAATTCGCTTCGAGCTGGCTGGCACGGAGATAATTCCAAAAGATTCGTTAAGTATCTCGGGGTTTGGCTTGACGACAAACTGAGGTTTGATAAACACGTCAGGAGACCGACAAGGCGAATAGGCAGGTGACGCCCCAACGAGGGGCCTTTCAAACACAAGGACCTGGCCTATATAAGAGAAGTGATGTACGGAGTGGTGCAGTCCGTCCTCCTATAGCGGCTCCCGTGTGGGCGATGTCACCAGAGTGAAGACATACAGGGGGATGTTGATATCAACGCAGCGGAAGATGCTACTCCGCGTGGCCATGGCCTATAGGACTGTGTCGGCTGATGCACTGTGCGTCATAACGGAATACCCAATAGACCTCATGATAGAGGAAAGGATACGTCTGGATTCCATTCCCAATCTGACTGAAAGGGGAAAGAAGGAAAGAGGAACAGGACCAATGAACAATGGCAAACGCGATGGGATGAAAATACTACTACTGCTCAATGGACCAGAAGACTCATTCCGAACCTGAGGCGTGGATAGAATATAGTCATAAGGGCACAAATTACTATGTAACCAGGCCCTAAGTGGGCATGGGTCTTTCAGAAAATACACCTATAAGATAGGAAAAGCCGCGGACGATTGAATTGCTTGTATTGTGGTGAATGGGATGACCAAATCACACAATATTTGGATGCAAAGATGGGAACGAGAGCGACACAACGCGGAAATGGCCTTGGGGGTAACAATTATGCCTGAGATGATCGGACCGATCACTAAAGAAGATGGATAAATTTTTCTAAGACAGGTGATGGAGGCTAAAGAAAGGAAAGGGGCTATGCAAAGGCAGGACCCGGTTCCCAATAAATGATGGAATGAACTGTGAAAATTTGAGTCTGTGATACCTATGTTTGTGATATTTTAGTATAGTATTTCATTTATTTTATTTATTTATGTACTGCCTGACGGGTGGAAAACCCATGCGAAGATAAAAAGAAAGTTGCTGATGGTCGCCGCCTATGCTTGACGCTATGTCGACAAGATGGTCCCAAGCATAGAGGGCGAAGGGGGGTTTGTCGGTTGCGCCCGACACTACCTGAGCATAGACAAAGGCCCCGGTGCCAGCGGTTTCCCCCTTCAAAACAAAAAGGTTGGCAATTTCATATGTTTCCAACCTGATATTAAGTCGATGAGGCCTTGAAGTTAAAATTTATCATCTCGTATTATGGTATGACTTCACTTTTCAACCAATTTTACATATCCGCTCATCTTGAGAGATGTGGGGATTTTTTAGTTGTTTATTGGGTGCATTATCAATCACCAAATTTTTTTTTGACCGGATTTGACGAGTTACAATTTTCATTTTAAAGGGGTCTCCCCCAGAGGGATAAACTTTCGAGGAATATAATTAGAGTTGTTTGTATTCGACGTCCCGTCTTTCCCCGGAAAAATTTCAATTCCAAACAAATTTAAATTTTTAAGTTCAACTCTACGCGTTTACTGTAATTGTTTTTTTTCCCTTTTCCCCGAATGTAAATATTTTTATCTTTTAACCGGTTCATTTGAGGTTATTTTCCCGGGGAAGTTTGAACGTTCAAAGGATTTCAACATCAACTGAACCTTGGAAAAGGCCAATATTTATAACGTTATCAAAAAGAAAGTCGTATTCTTTTTTTAAAATTTTTTTTTTTACAAATTAGCTTTTCGAATTGGAGGCTTGGATGGGGCAACCGCGCCTTCCTTTTAGGGTTTTCGTTTTCCCAAACGGTTGTTTTTTAAGGATTTAAGGGGGTTTATTATCCCTTTATTATGGATGACTTTTTTTTCAACCAATTTTAAAATCCGCTATCTTGGGGGATTGGGGGTTTTTTTTTTTTTATTGTGGGCATTATCAATCACCACAATATTTTTACGGGGGGTTTGACGAAATATTTCGGGGAAATTACCTTTTAATTTTTTAATTCAAACTAGATAATCGTCGTTCATTATATTCCCATCTTATGTGGGTTAAAAAACCATTTCCCCCTAGCCCAAATAATTAATTTTTTTGAATATACAAATATTCCAGCCCTTTATATTCTGGGTTGGATGGAACGTCTCATCCCAAAAAGTTTTTTTCTATAATGACGTTTTTTTCGAAATTGACCGTGGGTCTAATTCGTTATTTTTTTCTTCTGAAAAATTTTTTTTTTTATATTTTTGCTGATCCCACAGCCTTTTCAGTGTCTCCTATATTTTTTTTGGGAATTTTTTCTGTGTTCGAACTTTTTTTGGATTGGCTTCGGTTCTTGAATTCCAAACCCATGCCCGGTATTTTTAGTTTCCCGTTTGACCGTCTTATTGGGTGAAAATTTAGGACTACCCAATTAAATTTTTTTCCCTTACTTTTCTTTATTCCAATGCCAATTTCCAAGTAACCGTTTTGCTTTTAAAAAAAACCCATAAAAAGTAAAAATATTTTTAAATTTTTGGGTTTTGTATATAAACTTCGAACGGAAATTTTGGAAATTTTTTTATAAAGTTGACTTTCCCCACTTTGGATTGTGAGTCGTTTATTTTTGCCCCTTAAAAAATTTTTAAAGAATGAACAGAATATTTTACCTTGGGAATTATTTTCTTAACTCCCGCGAGACGTTTTAGGGGGACGAAAAATATTCAAATTTATATATACGGTATATTTTTTAGGATTCTTCGAACCTAGAAAAAGGCAACTGGGTAGTCATCATAAAGAATAATGATCCACTTTCCCTTGTCTTTCCAAAACTTAAATTTCGGGGTTCCCCTAGTTTTTTTTTTAAACTAAAATTTATTCAACAACATTTCAGCTCAAAAAAGCGATCCATGGAAAGGGATTCTGGACCAACCGGGGAAAAGAAAAACTGTTATCAAGTACTTCCCCATCAGAACCTCAAATCACGAAGAGTTTGTTTGAATGTCTACACACCCTCGGGGAGTTGATAATTTTTTATACTCTTCTGAAAATTGGTGACGGCAAATTGATGCATTATTACTTATAAAGAAGGTTTTTTTAGAAAGTTTGTCGAAAATGTATGATTGATTTTAAACGCATTCATCAATTATGTTAAACTATGTATTGCTCGAGGAAACGTAATATATTCAAATTCGTAATTCAAAACGAACCAACAAGAAATAAAATAATTGTATGAAGGTGTGAAAGGGCCACTGAAATCATTTTCATATTTTCCACCCAGTAGGGTGGGACATTGGCTAGTTGAGCAATTTTCCACTTGATCAGCCATAACATCTATACGATAAGTCAAAGTTACTTTATATATACTCTGATAGAAAAGTAATCTATCCCTCCGCAAAAGTCTCTTGGGAATTTCTCTTTCATAAATCTAGTTCAAGCTAAAATCCTTCAAGGAAAAAGTCAAACATGCTCATTCTATCCATATGGTGATATATTGAGCAAGCGGAAGGGGCAAATTTGGCAATAAGATAATCAAGCCATGCAATGACGTGATTATTCACTAGACAGACAGGTAATTCATTTTTTATGATACAATCAACTTTTTATGTATAATCTCTTATTGATATACTAGTGAAACAAAAACTTCTTTTTCTCAATTATTAAACAAAAATATAATCAACATGAACAAAACATTTTTTTACGAATAATTTTTAGAATCAACTCAGTCTTAATTCTTGAAATTATATTCTCATAGTGATGCGACTATTGATTAGTTTTTAAATGTAAAAATAATGTCATATAGGAAATTATTCATCAATGCAAACGTAAGTACCAGTAGCATTCGGCGAACATTTCGTATGCGCCCATTTCTTGCAAACCTGGCACTGGATTCCTTTTTCTCCCTGGTAAACTTTCAGAATAGGCTTCGCTGCAAACCAGGCAGGTAAAGTTATTCTTTTTTATCAATCTTTTGCTTTTCAAGCAGGAACTCATAGTCGTCCTCATTGCTTTCTCCACTTGAATGTAGCATTTTTTCAGGAACACGTTTCTTCTTGCTTCACTTCTTCAACTATTTTAGTCTTTTTATTTTGTTGGTCTTACAATACATTTCGTAGTCCAGGTCAATGGAAGTTCAATGCCAAATTCAACAGCACCCTCGTAGGCAAGGCAACGAACGTCTTTCAGGAGATATCCATGAAAGATTGATGCCATTTGTAACAAGTGTTTTTTCTGAAGAATACTCAGCTCGGTGCTGCATAATCCATCGATGAGGTAATTCCAGACTTTAATTTCTTCTTAAATCTTGTTAAGGTCATTCGTTTAATACCGAATTTTTTGGCGGCAACATTTATACTTCACATATATCACCTTTGTTTCAAACCGTGTGGTTAATTAATAATAAGAATAATAAAATTTCTTTATTTTAATTATCCTCGGCGAAGTCCAGTTAGACTGCTCAACTCAACCGAGTACCAGTTACAAATAAATTATTTCATACAGAATAATGCCTACATATATATAATATAATTAACAGTCACAGGAGTAACAGGTATGTTCAAATAACTAAAATGTACTTACATGTAAATAATGCAAAGAATGCGTAAAGGGAGAACGTTAATATAATTACAACATATAAAACAAAAATGTTATAGAACCATAAGGTATTACTTAAAGGCTCTTTCAAATCCATAAGATGATTTGTTCTTGATAGGAGTTGGTATGGAGTTAAATATTTTTACCGCAGAATGAGAAAATGACCTTTTGAATGCAGCAGTGTTATGCCTGGGTATTACAAGTAGGTTTCCATATCTGGTGTTAACATCATGCACAACCGACCTATATGACATTTTTTTTCTAATATACGAGGGAGTTCCTTTTTCTAATACTTTTTGAACAAAACATGCAAGATGAAGTTTCCTTCTGTCCTGCATATCAAGCCACCCTAGTTCAGCTCTGAATGGAGTTACGTGGTCTCGTGATCTTGGTGAACAGATGAAACGAATACATGAATGAGTTCTGAATTTCTTTGAATTCTAGTTGAAGTTCGAATATCAAGACATGCTCCATAAATCAAATCGCCATAATTTGAGTGGCTCAAAACTAGTGATTCGCATAACCGTTTTTCCAATTCTTTGTTTAGTATTGTTCTGTTGCGGTAAAGATTTCTTAATGACATATAGCTTCTCTGGACTATATGTTTATCATCAATGAATAGTCCCAATTTTTTTATTGTTCTACAGGGCTCAATACTCACACCATCAATTACTACTCCTTCAGTAGCGTAATCACTATGACCAAAACATATCATTTATGATTTAGTGAAATTTAATTTCAACCCATGTTTATTGGAGTATTTCAATATTTTATCAAGGGTATCATTGATTTTTGTAATGACCATGTCTGCATTATCTTTGTTGAAACTTGCATACACTTGAGTATCATCAAAATTGATGTATATAACAGTCCCAGAAAGTTCTGTTAGATCCATAGTATAAAGTAAAAGAGTAGCGGCCCTAGTATTGAGCCCTGAGAAACTCCTCGAGGTAATGGCATTGCACTTGAACTGGTGTCCTCTAGGACAACATACTGACATCGGTTGGAGAGATAGCTTCCAATTAATCCTATGGTCCTTAGATTAACAGTAATAATTTAGTTTCGCCAATAATAGATTATGACCAGGGGTATCAAAAGCTTTACTATAGTCTTATGTAACCAGTAATGATGTATTGCTACCATCAGTTGCCTGATATATATCATCTAATACTTTTGTTAATGCTGTAATTGTACTATGCCCAGTCAAACCAGATTGACAATCAGAAAATAGTTCATTCTCTATGGGAAACCAAAATTTCATTGAAAATCAGTCTTTCGAACATCTTGGATAGCACTGGAAGCCTACTGATAGGTCTAAGATCAGTCTAAGATCAGACAGACATTAAGGATTTGAAACCTTTGGTAACTAAAATAACTGCATTTCTCCAATTTATAGAAAAATATCCCTCAAGTAGGCAGCAATTGAATATGTGAGTGATAAATGACAATAAAAGAGGCACACATTTTTATCATATGAAGGGTTATTCCATCAGAACCTTCTGTATTTGATTTGATACTATCTACAGCCTCCAGAACGTCATGCTCCCGAAAGGGTTCAATTTTGCAGTGGTCTAGGTTATAATTCACTTTATGGGTATTATAATACTGTACAAGATCATCATCACCTTGACACTCTAATGCATTGACAGAGTTAATGAAATGGCAATTGATAGCTTCAGCATCATTCAAGTCAGGTGGTAATGATATATCAGATTTCTTAGAATGGATATTCAACTGTTCAAGTGCTTTCCAGGTATCTTCCCGATTCTTTTTAGTTCTGTGAATTTCATTCAAATAATTCTGCTTCTCGGTCCTAACTGCCGCGGTGAAATCATTTCTTGCTCGCTTGTATGCTTCCCAATCATCCAAGTTTTTTTGTTGATTTGTACTTGGCAAGTAGTTTGTTTCTTTGTTTTTTCATGATCTTCAAATTATTAGTCATCCAAGGAGCCCTCGGTTCAGTCGATCTTACTTTCCTAAGCGGAGTATGACGATCAAAAACAGATTTAATATAATTAGTTAATATATCAACTTTCATGTCGATATCCTCTGTAAAAACTATTTCTTGCCAATTCTGCATTTGTAATTCCATTTCGAAATCAACCTGATTGAATGCACTGAAGTCTCTGTAAATTATATACTTGATTTTATTTTTGAGGAATTTTTATTTTGAGTTGGTAAAACACCAGTTGGTGATCTGTGACTTGATGCATCGACATGTTGTGCTTCACCATCAATCAAGTCAATATCACCAACTGCTATGATATCTAATAAGATATTACAGTTTTTTGTAATACGTGTTGGGGCTTTTATTATTTGAGTAATATTAAATAAATTCAACAAATCTGTGAGCAAGTCTGTTGCTGGTGTCACTTGCATTGAGTTTAAGTTGAGATCACCCATTAATATAATATTATCTGTATCGGAGAACATTGAAGCAATTGAGTGCTCTAGAGAATTTATAGCATCCAAAACTTGACCACCTGGAGGTCTGTAGACTGTCCCAAACAAATAGTTATTATTTGCAATATCAATTACTACCCAAAGTTGTTCAATATTCACCTCATTGAGCGACTATCGCCCAACTAGTTCCAACCCAAATATTTGAAATAAAAGTGAGGTTCTGAAAAAATGGTTTCAATAAAAATAAAATTCTTTCTAGATATCATAAAGAAATCAGTTTTGTGTGTAACACTTACTTGATTGGAAATGGTTGATTTCTGACGTGTAGGAAGAAATACAGAACGAAACATTTTTTTTACTTTTTCATCGCAAACCAGAGTTTGCGCATACTTCATTTGATTAGCAAGATGTCACTGACGGACTTGCAGTGAATTCCCCTCTTGCAACCGATTATTTGCGCCATTTGACGAGTTGGCGTACGTGTGTAGTTTTCGAGATATTTCGATTGGCCAACTTACCCATATGTTCAAATAGCCCCGCCTTACCCTATCTCGGACTCAGGTAATTTCGACCCAGTGAGTCAAAATTCCGACATAATAATTCGGAATCAGCTGATTGCGACTTAGTGAGTCGGATTTTCTACCTAATATTTCGGGATTAGCTAATTCTGACTGATTTATTTATAATTTTGACGAAAGTATCTCGAAGTTAACTAATTCCAACTCGGTAAGTCAAAATTTCTACTCAATATCTCGGAATTAGCTAATTTAGACTTGGTAGGTCGAGATTCCCACTCAATATCCGGATACAAGGAGGCAAATGTAAGAGGGAGGGATACCCTCAGGAAGTTATATCCCAAAAAAATAGCAACGGTATGGGTCTGATCAAAAATCCAAACGATGGATATATATAGGAAACCAGAAGGAAAGTATTAGTGTTCTCATCCAGATACACTTTCGTCCAAGGTTGTTGAAGACAAGTGCAAAGTTTTCATCTGGAAGGAGTTGTCACTAAGTTCAGAAGATCCAGCAGGAGCCTAGCAAGGAAAGGTTCCCCCCCAGAAGATCAAAGGGCAAAATATTCCACGAGTCACTACAAAATGATCTCAGGATAATAGAGTCCTTCTTGGAAAGGCTGTTCTAAGGCTGTTCAAAGTCGAAGCAGTAATGCTCATACCAAGGACTAGGGAGACGTCCAGCAGACGAACCGAGTCTCATCGTCCATCAATCTCTTTTTCCTGAAAACAATGTAGAAAATTATAGACTGTACTATAGAGCGTGTAGTCCTCTTGGCAGACCGCTTCACAAAAAAAGTTCGCTTGTCAAACAGGCAAATCAACGAATAATGCTCTAGAATGCTCAGTTTAAATCATTGAGAAGACATACTTGGCAATAGAAATGGTTATATGTGCATCCACAGATATAGAGGTGCTTTCAATAACACCTCATATAAATGCATCATTAGATCACTAGAGGCAAATAATATCAATATCTCAGAGATTGGATGGATACATGCAATGCGGAAAAGCAGAATCATTGTAACGGTCAGAATGACAGCAGAAAAGGTTGCCCAAGTCCTATCGCCTTTGAGGTGGTCATTGACCAAGGATAATCTGATGGTGAAGCCACATGACTCTGATATCACTACTCAAGGTTCTGTTGATGACCTGGTCGTCACTATTAGGACAAATCTGACAGGATAATATCCAATCATATGCAGACAGCTATGAATATAATCGGAAGCTAGTGTGTAAAGGAGGAATTGAATATAAATCCTAGCTGGTTCCATTACAAAGAGACAAGAGTACAAACTGGAAGCCCCAACCCAAAAGTCAAAACCTGGGCATTATAATCGACCGAAGACCAAAATGGAACATACATATCAATAACATCCTTCAAGGCTACAGCCCAACATCCATCCAAGGCTACAGCCCAACCTGGACATGTCGCAGAGTTTTGGCCAGACATGGGTTTGAAGCCAAAATTATATACTAGTTATATCAGACGATTATAAACGATAATCAACTCACCTGTGCCTCATCAGTATGGTCACAATCTCAACAGTGCTCGGCAGAAAATCAAGCTGCAGAAAATGCAACAGTTAGGGAGGTAATGCTGCACCTTCCGCGACTACACTTATTTGTAATGAAGGAAGCGGGACAAGAAAGACTTGGAACTGGTTACGGGGCTGCTCACCGGAAATTTCCTCTGAGTTATCACCTCAAAAATAGATAGATCACAGAGGTCCTGTTCCGTTACTGCTTTGCGACTGCCAAGCGCTTCTTTGAAAAAGGCTCAAGTCTCTGGCCTTCAGACATCGGCAACCTAGTTCACAGAAATCTGATAGGCTTAGCAAGGAGGTTCGAGATCCGGGATCCCGGATAGATGGAAAGTAATATACAAAGTCATTATAGGTCGAGATATGAGAGCCTTCCTTCAATATACAATCAAGTATCTCGAAATAAGCTGATTTCCACTCAGGATTCCCTATTCAATAGTTATGCGGGAGTTATGATGAAATCGTTCATAATTCAATGCTAGTCACTCCTTCATGAATAAGAAATTAATTTTCTGCATGATAATTCAAGTTTCGCATTTCTAAAAAAAAATTAATTTGGATTCAAAATATTTCACATACCGGATGAAAAAAACGAAATAAACTTTCCTGATTCAACTATTGAAGTTAAGGACAATAAGATTATCACAAGTTGGTACCACAAACCATCTTGGTCTGGTAGCTATCTTAATTTTTTATCCTATTTACCAACCAAATACAAAAAGTCCGTAGTTGTGAGTTTAATTGATAGAACTATTCTATTATCAGGCAACAAATATCAGAAACAAATTATAACACTTATTTCTAAAACTCTGAACAGGAATAACTACCCCAATTCTCCTATTGATATAGTCATTAAACAACGGAAGAAATAACTCTCACAAAATTATTGAAATAAAGTCAATACCTACTGGGAATGAATACGTCAAAACGCCTCTCTACCATAGTATGCAACACGAAATATATGAACTTCTCAAACCCTCAATGCTAAGACCTGCCTGAAGCTCCTTTTACTCCCCTGAAAGATCGATATCCTCTAGATAAACAAAGTAATGTCATCTATGAAATATGTTTCAAAGATTGCATCAACACATGTTACAGCGGTGAAACCTGCCAATACAGAAAAAACGGTTCTATCAACACAGTAACCACATAAAAAATAACAATTCACTCCACTCTAGACTTGCTGATCACTCCATTGACAACAACCATTCTTTCGACTCCGAAAATGCCCAAATTCTACACAGAGTTAACGGGTAGCTGAGTCACTTATCCATAACAGTTGAAAAATGACTTCCAACATAATTTCTTTTTTTTTTCTCGTGTGTTACCCTAATATTCTCTTTATATTTTGTCTACTCTCCTGTTTCAAATAGAAAATCCACTGGCAAACCACGAATTCAGGTAAATGTCCACGAATATGCTAGAAACATAATCAGAATGAACGGAGGGAGTTATCTCGGTGGACAGCCCATATTTTTGCTTGTTATGAGATAAAATTAATGAAAACCTGGTGCAAAATATCAACTCCGACTAGGTATAGTCGTAAAATACATCAATGAAGTGTTGTAGAATCCAGAATTTCCGTGTGAATATAAAGATATATCAAATCAACCATATTTCGGAAAAAACGACTCATAGATATTCAAGGTGAAATATAATTGAAATACTAATCGAAACATTGAGCGGCTTACGCTGATTTTAGTGGGGATTAGCATTTGCATTACTTAACAGGTATAAGTGTGGGCCAATTGAACGTAATGGGATTGAGGCTGAATTTCGGCAACTTCACAGACCTTATCATTAAAACGAGATCAAACAATTATGGGTTAAATTGGAACAAGGGATGTACTTATTCAGAAAAAATTTGAGGAATACTTTTTTACCATCTTGAAAAACAATAACTCCTTCGAATGAGAGAACATCACGTCAAGCGGAAAAAGTTATTTGAGAGGAAGTTCATTAAGTTAAAGCCAAGAAATGAATAGTATTATCAGAAAATATAGGAAACGGAGATCAGATATCTCTTTAGAGAATTTCAGTCATGAAAAATATAGCGTACAAAAGGTATTTGGTCAATAGGGAATTTTGGATATTTGTAAAACAAGGAACGAGAAAATAAAAGCCTTATTATTTTCATTGGGAGCTCTTATTTAAAATTGGGAATAAATAGCTTCAGAAGAAACTATACATTGTTTTTCCCATCCACTGGCTACACGCAGACACACGATCAATTAGCGGATCATTCACGTATGTTCAATAGTCCAGTGTTTTCATTGAAGATTTCAAAAATATCACTTCGAGAAAGAGGACGGTTCAATGTCACAATGTAGTTTATGTTAGCACAGGCGATTTATGCTGGAAATACGGATATAATTTGGTATTTTTGTCGGAAATCATAGTGATTGGTAATGAACATCCTCCGGAAGTACTTTTTGGAAAAAAATGACATAGTTGGTGCTGCATAGAAATTCTGAAGTGCACCGGAGTTTCGCCGGCAGAACAGATTATGTGATGGTTGATCGGTCAATGAAACAGTCTTAACTTGTAGAGAGTGTGCGTTGTGTGTGGGAGGTGGATTAGAAAAAAAGGGGGTTATTTTGGGTGGATATTTCGTTGGTAAACTCCAAAGAAAAAAATTACATGCAAAAAACATTCAACCAGCGGTGGAGAGAGAGAAACTAGGGCGAGGGATATTTTCAACGTTGAGTAGCGAATATGTATGGATTTTTTTTTTTGCGCTCCTCCTCTCTCTACCGATATATTGCAGCGTAAACGTTCATTTCAGAGAAGAAACAGCCACAGCCAGAAAGCAGAAAATAACACAGTTCTTTTTTTTCAGTGGGTCGATGAGAATTGAAATTGAAATAATTTTAATACATATTTGTTTTCAGGTAGATAACTGTGGTTGTCTAAAATCTTTATAGAGAATTATTCTGGGTGAACCCCTGCCTTTTTTTTGTAGGAACTTATTTACTGATCCTTTTTTTTTTGGTTGATTACTTTTATTTGGGTACGGGTATCGAGGTTATGTGTTCTAGAATACGGAAGTGCAAATAGTGGATGGTGATAGGAAAGTGCCTAGGTGATACACACAGTGACCATTAGAAGTAGGTATTGTAGCATACAGGAGTAGTGTGACGTATTCAAGTGTGTGAACTGCGCAGAGAAAAATTAAGTGTACATGAGTGGTTACAGACGTAGGAGCAATAGCACACGGGAGAGAAGAGTAAGCGATCATTAGTAAGCATTAGAAAAGGAGGAAACCTGAGAAGGCTGACAGAAAATGAGGACAACAATGGCGGTGCCAGAAGGGATTCAAGTGCTATACACGACAACGTTAGCAATATGCAGTGGCTCGACCACTGCCAGTGGAATGGGCAGCATTATGTCAACAGCGGCTGGTGGAATGGCGAGAAATAACTCGTCAACCTACTCTGGGGGGAAACGCAACATCATTACCGGGGAGTTCGTTATCAGGGGAAGGAGAAAAGACTTCATATCTACGGAGACTCACCCTAAGAGGAACCTCAGACGTAGCCCAGTTTTGGAGGGGGCCTGGACTATGCAATATTTCTCAATGCTGCAGAGCGTGGGCACCCATCATGATTGGACGGAGGCTTAGAAAATGTGAACCGTCGGAATGAAACTAATGAACAAGGCCACGGAATATTATGGGGCTCTCCTACCAAACGAAAGGCCAAGCACCATGAGTGCTGGGCAAACGGAACTGGAACGTTGCATCCGATGAAACTTTGGGGAAGTTCTGCACAGCGCCTGAAAGTCATTGTTAACGGAATGATTCTACCAAGCAGTGTCAACACGCCTGCACAAACCTATTCCATCGCATCGAGAATCTGAGGAAATGTTAGAAATTGCTTCTGCCTCACTTTCTCTCTCTCTCTTCTCTCTCTCTACTCTTCCTCTCTCTCTATCTCTCAATCTTTCTCTTCTTTTTCTGCCATTACTTCGCTGATCTCATCATTCTTCTCAGCCCTAGTGACATGACTTTTCTCAAATGAAGGCCTTGGTGGAAGATCAGATGAGAGGTAACTTAGCAATCTGAACCAAAGGCCATTTGTAGGTACCGACCTACAGATATATATATATATATATATATTTTATGAAGTAGAAAACTCGAATCGTCTCCACAATATGATATTAACAATCGATTAGATAAAACCATCGATTAGGTGAACATGTTTCGAAACTCTATAGGTTCATCATCAGCGGATAATAAAATATTCTACAATAAAGAAGAACAAAGACTTAAATCCATAGGTAGTGTGATAGAATAAGTGCTACTTACATGGAGATGAAAAATATTTTATAGGTTAACGATTTAAAATTATTTTAAGTCAGAGATCATAATTTAGACCAAATGGAAACTTGAGAATTCGCCTTCAAGGCTGTGTCCCATTTTAATTTAGGGGCTAAATACATTAGCCGATGCAAAATAACTGGAAGACATGAGGACCGTGAAACAATGGAAGCATTGACTGGTGATTGACAGCAACCAAGAGCCATCCATCTGGCAGACTGAATTGTCAAAACCTAACCATGGAACGGCGACAGGAGAACTCCATGCACGGAACAAATATGAACTAGATGTAAATCACAACCAAAGCAATTAATATACCATGCAAAGAGCTCAGATGTCACCTATCCATATTTACAACTTTATATATATATATATATATATATATAAGAGTAGATCAATTGTGTATCAAAAAAAGAACAGTGTGTATGTGACAGACTAGTTATTCCACGAACACCCGAAGTGCAACTTGTACTAAAGAAAGGAAAACCAACCACAGAGCTAACGGAATACACCTGTCCAACGAACAGATCACTATGACATAGAACAATTGGTTTATCGGAGATCGAGGCAGGAAAGGTTCTAATGAATGTAGGAATTAAAACTTTCGACAATCAAACTGTACTTGTTCATTTAAGAGACGTTTTGGCAAATGTAAAATATCAAATAGTGCAATAAAAGAAAGCCCTTTTGGCAAACATGTAAAATATTAAATCATTAATATAAACTGTGGTTGTGATTAAGAATATGGTTAGCAAATGAACTTATTCTTAATCACAACCACAGCTTTGATATTGACACTGATTCAGATATTTTACATGTTTGCCAAAAGGGCTCTCTACTCAATTTCCTTGAAATATTTGAGATGAATGCTGTCATAAACAATCCGAGTGTCATTTCCTTGAATGAACAAGTACAGTTTGATTGTCGAAAGTTTTTTAATTCCCTTACATTTCATTAGAACCTTTTCCTGCCTCGATCTCCGATAAACCAATTGTTCTATGTCATAGTGGATCTGTTCGTTTGGACAGGTGTTATTCCGGTTAGCTCTGTGGTGTGGTATTCCTTTCTTTAGTACAAGTTGCACTTTGGGGTGTTCGGTGGAATAACTAGTCTGTCACATACACACTGTTCTTTATTTTGATACACAATTGTTCTACTCTTATATATATATATATATATATATATATATAAAGTTGTAAATATGGATAGGTGACATCTGAGCTCTTTGCATGGTATATTAATTGCTTTGGTTGTGATTTAGATCTAGTTCATATTTGTTCCGTGCATGGAGTTCTCCTGTCGCCGTTCCATGGTTAGGTTTTGACAATTCAGTCTGCCAGATGGATGGCTCTTTGGTTGCTGTCAATCACCAGTCAATACTTCCATTGTTTTCACGGTCCCATGTCTTCCAGTTATTTTGCATCGGCTAATGTATTTAGCCCCCCTAAATTTAAAAATGGGACACAGCCCTTGAAGGCGAATTCTCAAGTTTCCATCTGGTCTAAATTATGACCTCTCGACTTAAAATAATTTTAAATCGTTAACCCATAAAATATTTTTTCATCTCCATGTAAGTAGCACTTATTGTATCACACTACCTATGGATTTAAGTCTTTGTTCTTCTTTTATTGTAGAATATTTTTATTATCCGCTGATGATGAACCTATAGAGGTTCGAAACATGTTCACCTAATCGATGGTTTTTATCTAATGATTGTAAATATTATATTGTGGAGACGACTTCGAGTTTTTCTACTTCATAAATATATATATATATATATATATATATATATATACATTCCTAAATGTTATAAAATGTGGTGTGCAATAAACGAATTATTATTATTATTATTATATGCTGTTGGTGAATCAATTCATGGATAGTATTGAAGGAAGGCTAGCCAACGAAGTGTTTCGGAGCAGTAAATTCTACAGTTGAGACGAATATCTACAAGGAGCTGAACAGTGGGAAGAAGTGGTGTGCCGGATGGTACATGAGACCCACTACGATGCACGGATATCCGCACTATGGAGAGTAGAGACCAGAGAAAAGTATCCTATCTTAGAGAAGAGAAAGGTGGAGCCATGGAAAACGGCTCCGAAACTAGTGCTTACCAAAGGAACAACGAAGGGGCCCCAGAGATAATGGAGCAAATAGATTCCCCTACATGCGAACCCGCTGTTTACGTTGCGTTGAATGAGGACATTGAGCGGTAGGACGTGGAGACCAAGAAAGATGTTCTGTTACCATTGTGGAAAAGAAAGAGCACCCTGTTCTTTAAACTCCCAGCACCCGAGCGACCAGCCCAACAATTGAGAAGCTCGAACACGTTGTCATATGCCATACCAACCCCAGCCATTCCAAATTCATCGACCTATTCATTTCCCGGATAGCAACAACATGGCTACTGGATACGGGAGCCTCCGTGTCATTGAGTAAAGAAGAATTTACCTGAGGGATTGAATGTGCCGATACACCGCGGATCGAAATCGATCATCACCGACATCTCAGTAAATGTACTCAGCAAAGACGGATTAGTGAAAGTAACCTCTCAACTTCTGAGAGGAAGCAGAGAACATGATTGTATAGTTTGTGACGATGGACTGAGCTTCCCTTCGGATGGACTTCTAGGAGTAGATTTCTTGAACAAGTTCAGACCGACTTTGGATTTTCAGAAGATCTTGCCAATACTCCATGGATACTCTCTGGTTATGTCAGATAATCACCTGATAACGAGTCACCGGACTATAGACATAAATAGTCCAGCAGTGAGGAAAGTGCCGATTGACGTGGAAACACGTCAGCAGTTTTCAGTAGGGAAGCAAATGTGTGACAATGTGGATTGGTATTCGGGGTTCACCGAAGTAAATATTATAAACAATTTTGGGAAATTTGACGTCAGTAAATTGTGTATGGGGACAGCGGATTCTACACCACAAGTGAATGTGGGGACCATATATCATGGAATTGAGGGAAATGGTCCAGTAGAATCCCACACATCGGCATCAGGCCTGGTTAGTAACCCTTCTGGAGATATGCGCATCGACCTGAGTTTGATGTAGAATAATGGGACAAAAACAGTTTTGAATGATATCACCTATACTACTTTTTGAAATGGAAGACATTTCGATTGCTTGTTAGATGGCGTAGGGGGACACAACAACTTAAAAATTTCGAATAGCATGAGGGATTGAGTGGTACATCGTTGAAAAGCTGGTTGAATTCTCTTCTTGACCATTTAATTTTTTTGAATTTTGTTGATACTGTGTTTCACAATGGGCATTTGAAATGTCAAGTATAATTGCGGTTCTGAATGGTACCCTTACCTCGATAACTTCTGAACGGTTCAATGTGAAACAATGGAACTAAAAATATTATGAATTGTATTACCAATTCTACTTTTCGAGAGACGATACCATACAATTACACGACAGAGGGCGCTGGGGGCCCATCAACTTAAAAATTCTGAAAGGCATAGAGGTCGAGTTGCACATCTTTGGAAAGGTAATTCAATTTCATATTCAACCATGGTTATTCTACAGAATCACAATTGCAATGAGTAACACGAAATACGGTCAATAGAGGAATATGCATGATCTGAAATGGTTTTTCATTTCCGAATCCGTTTCAAATCCTAATTGGGTAGAGATCTTGAATCCATAAAATGATCTAATTTCCGACTCAAATAATACCCAATCCATTTATTATTTATTATGACCATCAACGGGATTTGGTGAACTGATAACCAAGCAGTTACCTAGAAATTCCTGATATGAAATTGGATTATTTTGTCGATGTTTAAGACCTTCCAATATATAACACTACTTACCTGCTCTTCATATTGAAAACGAATTATCGCAACTGAAATAACGAGTAACACGGGTGTGTGCTGGTATACCTGCAGATGTGTAACTCAATGTTTGGGAATAATTTTCGAATCGAATATTTTATTTTCAAGAAGCACTAGGCGGACATTTCGAACACCTAATTCATTAATTGGCAACAATTTCGCTTCTTATTCTCAATAAATGAAAGCCCAACATGATAGTTTTGTTTTTTATTATACTTGACATTTCAAATGCACATTGTGAAAAAATGTATAGACGAAATAATATTGATGGTTGGAAAAAAAATATTTTTTCAACGATGTGCTACTTGACCCCCAATGCTATTTAAAATTGTTAAGTTGATGTGCCCCTTCTCGCCATCTATCGGGCAATCACAAGATATTTCATTACAAAAAGGAGGATCGGTGATAAAATTCAAAACTGTTTTTGTCCCATTGTTCTACGTCGAACCGTTCGAAAGTCAACAGTGGAGGGGCTATAAGAAGCCGCACTGTGTATTGATTGGCATCTAGTATTGAAATCTATTCAACACTTCACGAGCACCTTGAATGTTATATTCTTTTAACCCACTACAGAATACTGTTCGCTGTTCATTCAGCATTCGAATCTAGAATATCTAAGGCTGTCTACTCACTAGCATATCGTTGGAGGTTTGGATTCCATAAAACACCTCGGACTGCTCTGAAATGTTGCTTTACGACATGGAAAACGAGTAAGCTTTCAATTTTCCGCCATTCAGTTAACATATTTATGTTTCAGAAACCTGGCAGTGACTTGAAGATACCAGTTCTTGTTTGGATCCATGGTGGGAGATTTATGGCGGAATCGGGTACCTACGAATATTATGGGCCAAAATATATCATGGATCATGGAGTAGTTGTAGTCACCCTCAATTACCGATTGGGACCATTTGGTAAGGTCTGCCATATTTTTCCCAATGAAAAGCATATATTCTAATATTTTCATAGGATTCGCGAGTACAATGGATGATGTCATTCCCAGTAATATTGGATTTTTCGATCAGAAATTGGCTCTCCAGTGGATTCAAAATAATATAGACTTATTCAATGGGGATCCCGAACAAGTAACAATTGTTGGTGAAAGTGCAGGCGCACGGAGTGTCGGTTTCCATTTGATTGGTGAAAATATTCACAAGGAAAGTGAGTACCACATTGTTCTATCCACATCCACCAAGAAGTATTTGTATCATGAATGTTCATATCGACTAGAAAACCATTATAGAACTAACAATAATGTAATGAAAATGGAATTTTCCAAAAATTGAGATTCACCTCATTGAATAATATTAATAAATCTCCGTATATATCTCAATGACTACTTCTTCGAATATGTTTTTCGCAAATGAACAGTTCTCCCTATGTTAGCATCCAAACCACATCATAAAATTAGACAAGTCTGGATATTTATTCTTTCGTTATGCCCAAATACCAAAACATGGCTTCTCAAGATTTTTATTTTCCTGAAATTCTTTTTTTTTATATAAGTACCCTGAACACTTTCATAATCAAATCAGTTTCGCATATTTTTCTTCAAATTCAAGCATATTTGTGAAATCAACTTTAGATTTTTAATTTTTTAGGGAATCACAAATTTCATGTTTGTTGCAATGATATCAAACACAACTTTAAAATTTCGCAAAAATGCTGTTTAACAAGGTAAAACAGTAATAAAGCTGGAATGCATATTTCAAAACTCTAATTTGAAAGGCAAAATTGTTATTGCAAAAGTTTATTAAAAAACTGTACAAATTATTCGACAAACATGAAATCCTATTGAAATTCTCTCGGATACTAATAAAAAAATACGAATAGGGGTTGAAAGTAAACATTATTATTCATTATTATCAACGAAACAATGTATCCATAATGTATATGTAGTGTCGATGGTTTTGCCAATTTTATCGGCTTATTTTAATTATAACAATTAACAATTAAAAAATAAATAAGATCAGAAACTATTTGAAATGCAAAAGAATGTATATGTAAAAAAAACAATAAAGCGTCTCTGTCTTTCCACCTTCTCGTTCAATGCATCTAATTGTCCGATCATAAAATTCACTAAGAGTAGATCGCAATACATTTGCTGGAATATTTTTGCAATGAAATCGTATTGAATTTCCAAGCTCCTCAACATTGTCGATCCTTGTAAGCGTTTCGCTTCAAACATACCCATAAACGAAATCTATCAGGGTAAGATCTGGCTGACGGGCAGGCCGCCGTGGATCGGTATTTCATCCTAACCATTTATTACCAAATTCTCCATTTAAGCATTTAGGACCAATTATAGCAGAATGAGCGGGTCATCCATCATGAACGAAGTCATATCATCCAAATCATCAATGAGTTCGTTTTCCAAAAACTGTAAATAGGTATCACCATTTAGGTTTTGGCGAAAAAAAACGGCCCTATTAAGTTTTCGTTTATAATACGGCACCAAACGTTTGTTTTTTTAATAATACTGGTTTTTATTGGCAATGGCAAAATTTGGAATTTCGTCCGACCACCACCAACAATTTTGGAAAGAGATAACGCCATTTGTTGTGAACGTGAATTCATCCCCACAGAGAATATGTCTATGGAAATCATGTTCTTGAATACACATGCAGAAGTCTCACCGTAATTCATGGTCTCGTTCATGAAAATTGCTGATGAACTCTGCCTTATAGGCATGATATTAATTTTCTGTAAAAATCTTCTTAACATTGCCTTTTTTTTTCCGTATGAGCAGAAATTTCTTGGGTGGCTCTCCTAGGATTTTCAACAACTTCCTGAAGTACTTCCAATTGATTTTCTTCACTACGTAGAGTTTTGGTACGTTCATTTTTAAATTTATAGTCTAAAGACCCTATCTGTTTGAAACTAATCAAAATTTTTCTCACAGTTGAATAGTGAACTTGTTTGTCCGAATGTCGTTCATTGAAAATATCTGCTGCTTCACGCACAGCTTTATAGTTATCTCCATCTATCAAAACTAATTCTGCCTTCTCGACTAACGTAATTGTCTTGGAGGAGGCATTTATTAAAATGAAATGAACTCAATAATCGAGAAATAATTATTCAAGAATGGAAAATTAATGACACCAAACTGTCATATGTTTACTTTTAACCCTCATTTGTTTTTTTATGGGTATCCGCGATTATTTCAGTGGGATTTCATGTTTTTCGCTCAATTTGTACAGTTATTTAATAAACATTGATATTGAAAAAATTGCACCTCAAATTATAGTTTCCCAATATGCATATTATCATTACTACTTCTACCTTGTTGAAAATGATATTTGTGGAATTTTAAAGTTGTGTTTAATATCGCTGCAACAAACATCAAGTTTGTGATTCCCTAAAAAACTATCAAGTTAATTTTACAAACATGTTTGAATTTGCAAAATAGTTTAGAGTTATACAGAATTGATTCGATTCTGATTGATTTATGGAAGTGTTTAGGGTGAATAAAAAAAAAAAAATTTTTTTTTTTAAAAAAAAATTGGGAAGCCATGTTCTGATATTAAGACATTTTTGATTCTAAACAATTTCTTTATTATCATTCTGCTGAATTTTCTATGATGAGGGTACTTTACTCTTGTACAATTTTAATATTTTCTCACCTAACCTATATGTTGTTTGACTTGCAACGATTCTTAGTGCACCTAATATGATTATCGCACATGCACCAACTTTCGGCAATATTTGTATTTCGGTTGTGCAATTAATTATTAATTAAAAAATGTCCATAAGTTACAGACTCAAATGACAACACTTGTCTATATATATACAGGGTGTAACTGAATAAGTGTAAAACATTTAAGGAGGTGATTCCTCATCGAAAAAAAGATAGGATCTTTCATATAAAGAAACTTCATTGGAGCATCCCTTGTTAAGATACAGCCCCTTAAAGGGGGTACATAAAATTTGTATAACAATTTTTTTCACAAGCACTGAAAAAGTTACAATATTGAAATTAACCTCACGTTTTGTACTACCAAAAGACACTTAGCCAATAATTTATTTGGTTTACCCCATGGTTGTAAGGTGAAAACGCAACCCCTAAAATTTATTTCCAATGTAACTTTTGTCTTATTATTTGTTTACCATTTAAAATTTATTTCCGATAGCCTGTTTCATTCTAAACAAAAAATGTCTCTTGGGTTTTTGCCCAAAATAAACCAGTAAGCAGCAAAACATTATTTTACGAACAACTACAGAGATACATCGTCATAAATGCGAACTGGATTTATTGTTATTTTGTAGTTAGTACGCATTGAGCACGTATTCGCTCAAATATTCCTGGAGTCTCTCTCACAACATGTAGAAATCATAGTGAATGTTCAATATGTCTACCTTCAAACATTACGCATGCGTCTAGACGTCGGCGCATTGAGCCACGTATTCGCTCAAATATTCCTGGAGTCTCTCTGATTACCCTGCACGCATCGATGATGCGGTTTCTTAAGTCCTCTACATCGCGAACAGGAGTACGATATACCAAATGCTGTGAATGGCCCCAAATAGAGAAATCGAGAGGATTGAGATCCGGGGATCGAGCGGGCCATTTATGTGGTCCTCCTCGACCTATCCACTGATTTGCATATGTTTCAGTTAAATGCTGACGTGCTACTTGACTAAAATGGGCGGGAGCCCCATCATGCATAAAAAACATATCCCTTCTGACGCCCAAAGGAACTTCCTCCAGCAGTACTGGATGCACTTCTCTTAAAAATTGAACGTATGCCTCACCATTTAATCGAGGAGGTAGAAAATGAGGCCCAATTAAATCATCCCCAATAACCCGAGCCACACGTTAAGAGAAAACTGTTCTTGATGGCTAGTTTCGACAATAGCGTGAGGGTTTTCATCAGCCCATATGTGGTAATTATGAAAATTAATAATCTTGTCCCGAGAAAAACTACAGTCGTCTGTGAATTCTATCGTCTTCAGAAAGTCACAATTTCTTCTAATCATTTCCAGCATCCAATTGCAAAATTCAAGACGGTTCGGAAAGTCTCGCGGTAACAGTGCCTGTACTCGTTGCAGATGGTAAGGGTATAAGAGTTGTTCCTTTAAAATTCGAAATACCGTCATATGATCAACATTTAGCTGGAAAGCAATCTTTCTAGTACTGGTAGTAGGTTGTTCTTCAATCAAATTGAGTACTGCTTCCTCAAGCTGTGGTGTTCGTATTTCTCGATGGCGACCACAATCCTGCGTTCTTTTGTCGAATGAACCATATTCTCGTAATCGTTGATGAAGTCGAGCAAATATTCTATGTGAAGGATGCTGCCGTTGAGGATACATTTCAGCATATCTTCTAGAAGCTTCTAACCCATTCCCCTGCGACAGACCGTAAACGTAATGCATATCAGCCATTTCCTCATTTGTGTATGCCATTTTATTAATAAGTGAATTATTAAAGTAACAAATTAAGAACAGAACAACAACACACAATTAGTATTAATTCAATTTCAAAAATTCCCAAACTGACAGCGTCATACCAATTTAATTGTCACTATCGCTAATAGCGACCTACTAGATAGATTAGTTTCGTATTTTCGCATTTATGACGATGTATCTCTGTAGTTGTTCGTAAAATAATGTTTTGCTGCTTACTGGTTTATTTTGGGCAAAAAACCCAAGAGACATTTTTTGTTTAGAATGAAACAGGCTATCGGAAATGGTAAACAAATAATAAGACAAAAAGTTACATTGGAAATAAATTTTAGGGGTTGCGTTTTTCACCCCTTACAACCATGGGGTAAACCAAATAAATTACTGGCTAAGTGTCTTTTTGGTAGTACAAAACGTCAGGTTAATTTCAATATTGTAACTTTTTTCAGTGCTTGTGAAAAAAATTGTTATACAAATTTTATGTACCCCCTTTAAGGGGCTGTATCTTAACAAGGGATGCTCCAATGAAGTTTCTTTATATGAAAGATCCTATCTTTTTTTCGATGAGGAATCACCTCCTTGAATGTTTTACACTTATTCAGTTACACCCTGTATATATATATATATATATATATACATATATATATATATATATATATAAATATATATATATATATATATATATACATATATATTGTTATGTTATGTTATGCCAGTTGTAAATTTTAAAAGACTAAAACCCACAAAAGAATAATTACTAGATGGTTATTGGTTTCAAGAGTTTGTTTGTGAATAACTTTCGAAATTCTATGTATATTGTGAGCCTAGGTATAATATGGATAGATAAAAATGTCAAAGTACTGTAAAACAAACAATTTCATACACTGTCAAAATTATTATAACCCATAATTGCTCAAAAGACAACAAAAAGTCTAAATTTACAAAATTTTCAGGAATAAAAAGTATTCAACACATTTATAAATTTGAAACATACATTATATGAAATTGTAGCTAACTGAAAGTAGCCAATGATAAAACAGCAAATGTCTTTATAAAAATAGCCAATCAGGGAATAGATGGTCAGGTGTAAAATTGGAAATTGTGGGAGAGTAGCAATGAGATGGTATCAGAAGCAATTATTATTGAAATTTGTAAATAATGATAAAAGTGGAAAAATAATTGTATATATAAATTATGCAATATAAATATAAACAGTGAAAAGTGACAATTCAGTGAATTTCAAGAGATCGAAAATAAATTTTCCAGCGGATGCCACGCAAAAATTGTACTAAAAGAAAAATGGAATAATCCCATCATTCGGTAAACAAAACCAATATTACCTTAAAGATATAACATATCCACGGATCCAAATTCTGATTTCCGCATCTATATAGTTGATCTGATTAATTATCCAATACGTATTGGCGTTTGGCGAGAGTGGTTGTGCTATTGTGTGTGTCCTGAATCTGTTATAAAAATCGTGAACATATATTAACCAATATGGTCCCAACGAGAAGCACGATGAAGCAAAATGATATCGATGACATCAAAACCTCAGGTGAGGATCTTAGATCATTCATTGAAAAACTATTAAAAAAACACACCACACATCTAGAGCGTCAAATCAGTGATTTGAAAGATGAAATAAAAATTCTCAAAGAAACCAACATAGAAATGATAAAATTACTATCAAAAGACAATCGACCCTTTGAGAGTGAAAAAAATTATTCACATAACGACCTTGAGGACCTGAATTCACCTGCAGAAACGGTTATCGAAAATGATACTGAAAGAAATAAACCCCAAAAAAACCATGTAAACATTCCACTAAATTCAGCTAAAAGTATGGACCAGCATTCTTTTAAGAGAGAACACACTGCGCATAGGCGAAATAGTCGGAATACGGCGATAATAGGAACAAGCAGTACTAATGTAGCCGCGGAGTTCACCGGAGCTCGTAGGAGACTGTGGATATACGTAGGAAAGTGTTTACCTCGTTCTACCTCTCACGGAATAAAATACTACCTAGAAAAAATATTTCCAGGACACCCATTCAATGTTGAGAAGTTAAACTCACAGGGAAGTCTGCATTCATATAGGGTAGAAGCTGACATTGAGCTACAGGACTCGCTGTACTCACCCACTATTTGGCCAGAAGGTGTACTAGTTAAAAAATTTACATTTCGTAGACAATATTCAGGAAGTTCCACCCAACGGCCATTCTAGACTATTAGTTGATAAATCATTTGACAAACTGAAAATTGTATACGTAAACGCTCAGTGCATCAATAACAAAATAAGTCAGTTTGAAGTACTCATATTCCAAGAGAAACCTGATGTATTATGTATCTCTGAGTCCTGGTGCAACAATTCAAATATAAATACTATTCAATTCAGTGAATATGTCCTTGCTACTCACTTTACTAGACAAAACCATATTCATGGTGGTACTTTGATTTTCATTCGAAAAAATTTCAGTTTCAAAAACGAAACCTTTATAAACAAACTTTCACAAGAACTTCAGTTCGAGGTTAGTGCAGTATCTTTCCAGTGCCATGGTAACAAATATTGTTTATTATCAGTTTATAGACCACCAGCTGGAATCATTGAAACATTTATAAATGGATTCTCTGTCGCATTGGACTATTGTAATAAAAAAAAATAATTTTTGTGGTGTAAAAATTTCAAATCGAGGAAAAAAAAATTAACTATTTTCGATCTCCTAGTACTATAAACTAAAAACAAAATTTTGAACCAGAGGGTCTTTACAAATTAAATGGCAAACGATAGAGAAAATTACTATTTTTTCAATATATGCAATTCGAAATATATTGAAACAGTTAAAAACATGAATATTGCTGATCATTTTGGTATCATATTCGAATTGATTCTGGAGATGAACCCCATAAATGAACACAGGTTTAACCATGAAACCGTATCCTTCCGAAATACAAGTGACGAGAATCTTGGCATTTTACAATCCTTCCTAGAAAAAGAAACCTTTTGGTTAGTTGTCGAATGCTCTGAAAATATTCATATAATATATGAGACTTTCCTAAATACTCTTCAGTATTTTATTGACTTATCATGTCCAACAGTTGTAAAAAAATGTAACAGAAACTCAAATACACACCAGTGGGTGAACAAAGATATTATTTCTATGAGTAAAGAATTGAAAGAATTATTCTGGGTGATGAGGAACTCAAATGATAGCCATGTAACTGAAATCTACAAGAAATCTAAAAAAAAAGTAATAAAAAATTTCGCAAAAACAAAAAGGCATTTTACAAAAAAAAAAAAAACAGGTCATCACCAGAAACAAAAACAAATATGGAATATAGTCAGAGAAAAAATAGGAAATTCAAGATTTACATCAAATATTCAAATAAAAGTAGAAAATGAAATAGTTGAGAACAAGAAAGTCATTGCAAACGCTTTCGGCGCCTTTTTCTCAAACAATGCAAAAAATTCCATAGAGCAACACTTCGGCTCGAAAGTATTCAACGATTTTACTTCAATGTATAAAACTAATACATTCTATTTTTTCCCTGTTTTGGGCTGTGATGTCCTAGATGCAATAGGTTCACTGAAAAATTCTAACTCAGTTGGAATAGACTGTATATCCACCAAAATCATTAAGAGTATCGCTGTGTACATCGCTGAACCTTTAGCTTATATTATAAATCGATCAATAGAGTCAGGAGAATTTCCAAATTACCTAAAACAGGTTTAGTGACTCCTATTTTCAAAAAAGGGTGATACATCTATCATGAGTAATTTCCGACCAATAACAGTACCGACTGTGATAGGTAAAGTTATTGAAAGATGTGTCTATAACAAAATGTATGCATTCTTAACCAGATTTGAAATTCTATCAAAGTACCAACATGGTTTTTGTCCAGAAAAGTCGATTGAAAGTGCTTCCTACAACTTTTTTGAATATATTTACAATTCTATAGATAAAGGAAAATATGTTGGAGCACTCTTTTTCGATCTATCGAAAGCATTCGATATCATTGACCTAAACATTATCGAAAGCAAACTCTACTCTTTAGGATTTCGTGGTAATTTTCTGTCGTGGTTAGTCTCATACATGCGTCTTAGAAAAATATCTGTCAAAATTGAAGAGCATAGGTCTGATTTCTATTCTATGGACCTGGGAGTTCCTCAGGGTTCCATCTTAGGTCCACTGATTTTTTTATTATTCATAAACGATCTACCACTTCATATAAGCACACAATGTATAGTTCTCTATGCTGATGATTCAACTTTGGCTGCTGATGCTGACAGTCCCGAGCAACTCCAAGGTAAATTGAATATATTGTCAAAGGAATTCACAACCTGGTGTGAAAAAAATTCTTTAATTGTGAACTCAGACAAAACAGTGTGTATGCAGTTCTATCGCAGATCAAAAATTGTAACAAATTTTCAAGTAAGAGTGATGGATGATGTGATTAATCTCTCTGAAAATACTAAATTTCTCGGAACTTTCGTAGATAGTGATATGAGATGGAAAGCAAATATAAATGCTGTTTGTAAAAAGTTAAATAGTGGTTATTATGCCATTCTACAACTGAAAAATATTTTTGATATAACTCAATTGATCAATATTTATTATGCCATAATCTACTCCCACATCTCCTGTAAAATCAACATCTGGGGCAGCTCCAGCAACTCCAACAGAATATTTATTCTACAGAAAAGAGTCATCAGACTCATTTCCAATCTAAAGATTAGAGATTCGTGTAGAGAATATTTTAAAAGATTCAATATCTTAACATATCCATGTATATATATTTTTAAATGTATAATGTTATTTCTGACACAGAAACATATGTACGACACTGTTTCCCAACATCATAACTATTCCACTAGAAAAGGAGATCTCATCAGGATCCCAACTCATAACACATCATTCTTTAAAAACAGTCCGTCATATACAGGAATTACATTTTTCAACAATCTTCCAACTGATCTAAGGAAAATTCAAAACAAAAATATGTTCAAATCGAAATTGAAGAAATATCTGTTAGAAAACTGTTTCTACAGCATTTCTGAATTTTTTAACTCGAAATAAAATGTTAGTTCTGTCTGTGTATATATGACATTTATATTTTACATTTGATTTGTTTTAAATTCCAGATAAAATGTTAGTTCTATCTGTGTATATGTGACATTTATATTTTGTATTTTGGTATTTTGATTATTTGTCTACCTTTTTGTGTTCTTGACGTATCCTATATCATGTATTTGATCTTAAAGGATTCAATAAATTATTATTATATTATTATTATTATCCGTGAATATTTGTTTGATTCACCCTAGTATAAGTTATTTCTCGTAGGCCAGGTATTATTAAGTCTTCCTGAATAAAGGAGATAATTGCTTTATGATATTTTGTTGTTTGTTTTCTCACAATGATCAATAACATACCAAAGACCATTCAATAAACTGAAGTTAGCCAGCAGTGGCAGTGTCTCTATTGCCTTGAACCGGCCACCTTGAGATAAGGGCGTACCAACTGTTGCTTAGCCATGGTGAGGAAAATAATAATTGTTGATAGCGTGACGAGAGAACAGTGACGTTCGCTGGCAATTATTATTACAGCATACAATACAGGGGCAGAAATATCTATTTATATCATATCAATTTGGCTCACAAAGAATACCAAAAATTATTAGCAATTTCAATATACAAAAAAAATATATATAATATTTCCAATTCATCAAAACATAACAAAATGGCACCCAAAAGTGGGGCGAAATAAGAACAGAATAATCTGTTATATCATCAATACATAACAAAATGGCGCACAAAACGTGGGGCGGAAAAGGCGAATAAAGGCAATATTATTTCTTAATATTAACCGCAACGTAAGGGCAAGTAAGGGAAATATATTATTCCTTAATATTTATCGCAACGTAGTGGCAAAGTAAGGGCAATATATCATTTCAAGGCAGAGTAAGGGCAAATAAAGGAAAAATATTATTTCTTAATATTTATTGCAATACTGGGTGAACATTAGTAATTGGCATTTCAACGTGTAAGGTTAGATATTGGTGAATAAAAAATGGATTTTAGAGATGGTAAGAAAGTTGGTTTGGAAGAAAGTGCAGAAGGTAGAGAGAGGGGTGATCAGGAACAAGGAGAGAGTAGTAAAGTGAGAGAGATAGAAGTAAAAGGTGAGGTGAAAATACAGCAAGTATGAATGAAAATATGGCAGGTATGGAAAGTAGAACGAAAAATGAATTAAAAAATGAAATGAAAGAGCAAATAGAAAAAATGAATGAAAAGTCAGAAAAAATGAAAGAAAATATGGGTAGTATGAAAAATGAAATGAAAAAGCAAATAGAAAGAATGATAAATGGAATGAAAGAAAGTAGTGGAGGAATATGTAAACCATTAGAAACAAGTAGTGAGCAAAATAAAATTAATGAGGTAGTTATACAAAAAACAGATGATAGTAATAATTTATTAGAAAAAAATTATACACAAACACAAAATATAAAAATGAATTTCGATCTAAAAAATAATGAACTATAGATAATATAAATGTGAATAATGAAAAGTTTAAATGAAAAAGGGAAAAATAAATAAAGTAAAAATAAGGAAATATATGACATAAAAGGAAATTGGTTGAAAATATTAACATAAAATTTCAATTGAAAATTTGTAAAATGAAAAATAGGCTTGCAGTTACAAAACAAGCAAGATTCCATAGAAGGAGAAACAAATAATAAAAAAAAAATTAGGAAAAAAAATTGAGGTAAAAATTTAAGGTAAGTTAAGGAAAAAAAATTTAAAAAAATAATTTGGGGTTTAAATTTGAATAAAATAAAAGAGAGAAAAACAAATGTAAAGAAAAAAATATCAATGAGAGAAAATTTGAAGGAAACAAAAACAACACATGAGTGAATATTTCATGAAAGAAAACAATAATATTGAATAACAATAAAAATACTGAAAAACAGAAAAGTTGATATGAAATTATTGGTACAGGTTAGTTAGATGAAGTAAAGTGAAAAACAATATAATTATAAAGAAGGAAAAATATAGAAATGGATAATAAATAATGTGAATTTTGAAGAAAAATGAAAAGAAATAATGATAAAAATATTTTGTGTATAAAATGAATGTATGTGAGAAATGAAAGTGGGTATGATAATAATGATAATACCAAAGAAGTATATTATAATAAATATGATGGTGATGATGATAAAGGTATATTGATAAATAATATGAAGGTATATTAATAATTAAAATGAAGGTATATTAATGAATTATAAATGAATATAATATGTTAATTATGTATGAATAATGAAAAAGCGAAAGAGTATGTACACAAAATAAAAGTAAATAATATGAGAGATTCAGATAAATAAAATATCCAATTCAATATGAATTTAAGAACAACTGAAGGAAAAGATAGGAAAAATGATAAATCAGTATGATTGAAAGAGTACCAGTAATTGTAAAATTGATAATTGAAAATAATATCAGTATAAATATAAAATGAAAGTAAGATGATAAAAATGAAATATAAAATGTCATATATGATGATATCTTGAAAAGTTTTCTCTCTTGATCTGAAAAGAAGTCCAAGTCAAGTTTTTCTGGAACAAAAGAACGTAGTACTAGTAGTTGTAAATAATAGTTATCGTTGAAGAACTTGTTTTTCTTGAAGTCCAGCACAAGAAGTTTTCTGAAATTAGAAAAATATAGTATTAGTCAAAGTAAAGTTAATAAATATAAATGAAGAAATTGATATTCAAAGTTTTCTAACCAGTAGAAAATTATTGAATATAAATTTAGGAATGTTGTTATGTTATGTTATGCCAGTTGTGAATTTTAAAGACTAAAAACCCACAAAAAGGATAATTACTAGATGGTTATTGGTTTCAAGAGTTTGTTTGTGAATAACTTTTGAAATTCTATGTATATTGTGAGCCTAGGTATAATATGGATAGATAAAAATGTCAAAGTACTATAAAACAAACGAGTTCATATACTGTCAAAATTATTATAACCCATAATTGCTCAAAAGACAACAAAAAGTCTAAATTTACAAAATTTTTAGGAATAAAAAGTAATCAACACATTTATAAATTTGAAACATACAGTATATGAAATTGTAGCTAACTAAAAGTAGCCAATGATAGAACAGCAAATGTCTTTATAAAAATAGCCAATCAGGGAATAGATGGTCAGGTGAAAAATTGGAAATTGTGGGAGAGTAGCAATGAGATGGTATCAGAAGCAATTATTATTGAAATTTGTAAATAATGATAAGAGTGGAAAAATAATTGTATATATAAATTATGCAATATAAATATAAACAGTGAAAAGTGAAAATTTAGTGCGCGAATTCAAAAATTCAAATGAAAAAACAATGAGAGAAAGATATATCTAGGCGATAGAAAACAAAGTTTCAAGAGATCGAAAATAAATTTTCAAGCGGATGCCACGCAAAAATTTTACTAAAAGAAAAATGGAATAATCCCATCATTTGGTAAACAAAACCAATATTACCTCAAAGATATAACATATCCACGGATACAAATGCTGATTTCCGCATATATATAGTTCCTGATTCATGGTATTGCAGTCCTGACAGCGATTGGAGAGAGGAGACATCCAGTTTCATGATATAATTAGAACACCAACAGTTCCAACCAGGTATAAAACTTCAATAGTGCTCTTCCGGTCCTGAACTATTCCACAAATAACATATTTCACATTCGAAGAACTTTATGTCACCCTATTTTGAACAATAACAGAAAACTTCACTCTCACGGAAAAAGTGAGGTTCCGTTTATCTATCCATGATCTGATTTATTATTATTATCCGTGAATATTTGTTCGATTCACCCTAGTATAAGTTATTTCTCGTAGGCCAGGTATTATCAAGTCTTCCTGAATAAAGGAGATAATTGCTTTGTGATATTTTGTTGTTTGTTTTCTCACAATGATCAATAACATACCAAAGACCATTCAATAAACTGAAGTTAGCCAGAAGTGGCAGTGTCTCTATTGCTTCGAACCGGCCACCTTGAGATAAGGGCGTACCAACTGTTGCTTAGCCGTGGTGAGGAAAATAATAATTGTTGGTAGCGTGACGAGAGAACAGTGACGTTCGCTGGCAATTATTATTACAGATACAATACAGGGGCAGAAATATCTATTCATATCATATCAATTTGGCTCACAAATAATACCAAAAATAATAAGCAATTTCAATATACAAAAACAATATATATAATATTTCCAATTCATCAAAACATAACAAAATGGCACCCAAAAGTGGGGCGATATAGAACAAAATAATTTGTTATATCATCAATACATAACAATATATATATATATATATATATATATATATATATATACTGGTGGTATGCTACACATAATATTGAAATTTTCGAAAATTCACGGGTGGTCATGTCCTCTGCTCTGTTTTAAATGTATTGAATTACTGAATAAATTTGCAGTTGCTTTGAGTCAGTCTTCGCACGCTTACACATTTGTGTTTTATATTTATTGTTTTGAATTTGATTATTCTTTCAACAATGGCACATGTTTACGAAAGCCTTCAACTGGTAGCCCTGTTTTCAATCAAAGATACTGCTGCAACATCTGATATCTCACCAAATAATTGTGAATTCTGTAAAAGGTCATTGATAAGCGGGACGGATTGACTAGAATTTGAAGAATCTGAAAATTATCTAGAAATGATCAGACAACAAGCATCCTCAATCTAAAGTTGGTTCAGTGAAGTATAAGAACGATTTCCCTTACACGATTATCGAAGGACATCAGCATTTGAACTTCGAGATCGTCCTGCAAGTGTTTAATTTCGTCAGTTCCTTCTGAATCAACATCATAATAAAAATTTGACCAAACTTATTTTGTCTTCAGACGAAGCGACATTCACCCGAAATCGTGTCGATATTTTTCATGATATACGTATTTACTAGTATTATATTACTGTTATTGAGACCAATTAATCTTGATGCCTCATTTCGAGTAACGGCCTATGTCGCTTGCGCCATCTTCCATTCAATGAGGGGAGGCAACTCATGTCAGCTACATTGAAGAACATTTATTCTAGGGGTCAATATAGTGATATCAACCTAGTAGTCAGTTTTTTTACTTTCACTGTCATGGCTATTAGCTGGTTGTACAGGAATACTGATTTGATGGATGCAAAAACAGATATAACCTAACAAAAGTAATTTTTTTTCAATAGTTGCTACATTACATTTTAAACACAAATCAACACGAGATTATGATATACGGTTCCTAAATGGTCTGGATCTCATATTCTCTCACATGAATCTCATATTCTCTCACATGATAGTTCCAAATCCACACGGTTTCTGTCGGTTGGCTGACTGGGGTCGGCAGGATCTGTTATGGATGCATATGTCCAGTCTGGTTTTTATTTTCGCAGAGTTCCACTGATTCACATGTCATATGACTATTCTGATCGCAAAAATCCGATTTAATATTTTTTTCCGAAACGTTATGATAGGTTATAGTTTCCTTGATGAGCAAGATATGTTTCAATGTTAAATTTGTTTCGATTTGAATTTCCATAATAAAAATAGTTAGATTTGTTGAAAATATAAACAGGATGTTCATAAAATCAGATGTGGAATCATCTGCGACTGAAAGATAAACTTTAGTCACTATCTTCCATCGTCAAGATAACCTCTTGTGGGGTATTCATGTTGAAAAGGGAAACATTCTCAATTGAGAATGTTTCCCTTTTCAACAAAAATAGTTACTTCGTTACAAGTATAAAATTTTCGCGACGAACAAACTTTTAGTGAATACAATGGAAGAAAATGCGTACTAAATTGTTCAAGTACAAATATTTCATTTTCTTTGAATGAAATGACACATATCAGCTCCATAATAGGATACATTTCATCAGTAATTTTTTTATCTCGCTAGAATTTGGACTGAAATTTTTCAAAAATTTTGCATGTTTTGAGATGAATGCATCGACTCTGAAACACCTTCTGTATATTGACCAATTTCATATCATCAATGGTAATGAGTTAACATAAATGTACGAACTAGTGAGAGTTTATAAAAATTCGTAAATTTTCCAGATCTCTTCAGGGCTGCTATTATGCAGAGCGGTACATCAATGGGTCGCATCCAGCAAAAGAATCCAAGAGAGAATATATTTAATATAGGACGAGCATTGAACAAAAACTTCTCTTCGAATGACTCTACTGATCTTCTGAAACTACTACAGAATGCCTCAGCATCCGATATCATCAATGTTAGTGGTATTTAACGAAATATTTTCATGAATTCATTTATAGTTGAATAATCGATAAAAAAATGTTTGTTTTCTGAATATTTTGAAGGCATCACAGGGAGGCGGATGAGGTCAGCAGTGTATTCGGTTATCGAAACTACCTGATTTGTTTCTACCAGAGTAGGGGATTTAAGCCGGCTGGCTCTTTCCCTACAGCTATGAATTCATAATGTGGCCTCGAACGAGTACATTAGAGAAATTTGGTGTAGCCTGAGTATGTTTGACTATCAGTTGTAATGGTTTGCATGGTCTGTTACAAATCATTGAAACATTACATTCGATTAAGATTGTCGCTAGGTTTGACGTTGACTGAAGTTGAGTATGCATACATATTCTGTGAGAAATGACCTTCATGAATCCTCACCTCACACTCGGCGGTCGGGGAGGGGAGGAGGAAGGGGGTATACATCCTCTAAGAGAACGATCAGTAAATCGCAAGAATTGATGAGCGCGTTGAAAGACAGGAGAGCAATTACCTTCACACTGCCATCTCTCAACTATCCAACAATGTACGCATCGCCATGCTTCCCAACTTGTGGAATGATAGATGCATCTCATAGAAAATGCATGACAAGGAGGGTATGTCGAATCAATGTCTCCTCCAGTACGCTATCGAAAACAATTCGGTGAAATGTATTCCTTTGATTGTGGTAGTCTCCACTCGCAGTGACAATCTACGTCGACAGGAACTTCTCAGGAAGGTCCTTCAGTGAAATAAGTTGAATTGGACAATGGTGATGACTCACCGCTTGTGCTACTACATACGTGTGAATATTTAATATGTCAATCCCATATTGTCAAATCAACTCTCACAACAGAACACTCGCATACAGAACGAATTCATTTGTTCTTTTGGAAAGTGGAAATGCATTTAATGCCGAAATGCATTTAATGCCGAATTTCCAACTACAGAGTTTCTAGTGACCATGTGTATACTGAGTATGTACCTTTTTTCGATGACATCAAGCAGAGAGTACCCAAGCTATTGGAAAAACCATCAAATCGCACAACTTTATCAAGGTCAACATGGATGTGTTTCGAACTTATGTCATCCAAACCCAGGAATTGACAGATATCCAGTCATTCAACTCCCTCAACCGTATACCAGATGGATCGACCGATTTCAGTAAATTATTCGATGCCTTTCATGAAATTATTATTGCCCAAAGTACGGAGTTTGAAGAGCGGGATTCAGAATTGTAGTAATGTGTAATGAGTGTGAGTTTGTGGTTTATTGTGGTTGTATGATGGAATGAAGTAGTGGTGAATATTCACAAATCCTTAGCGGAAACTCCTACATAATACTTTTCGAATCCATTGAGAAGAGAAGAGGTGTAGTCAATCTGAACAAATATTTTACCCAACCTAACATTCATATATATATTCACTATATAATTTCACTTCCGTTCTTACAGATATATGTTATTGATATAACTCAAGTCTCCGATAGCAGTTAGTAAAAATGAAAGTTCTGCATTTTCACGTTCTCTTTCAAAGCAGTCTACCATTTTTTAAGAATTATTTTTATTATATAACAGAAAACACTAATATGCTAAGCATATTAGAATTCTCAGAGGAAAGTTTTGCTCTAGTTTCGATTTTCTCATCCTTCATCTTTCCAATTCGAAATTTGTTTTTTTTTTGGCACTTTTTGCCAAATTTTGGCCCTTTTTTCAGTTTATGGCCTATATCTCAGAAAGGAAGCATATTTTGACCATAGTATATGAAATTGAAGAAGACACAATTTGCTGCATTTTCCTCATGGAATGTTTTTTTGTACAATCAATCGTTTCGCCGCTAGAGCGCGCCAAAAAAAAGATAATTTTCAGACATCGGAAATTTCAGCATTTCTTTTTCTTTCTTCATGTCTTTTGGGTCGCTGAAAACGAATCGGAGAGTTTTGGGCCAAAATTCTCACCAAAACTTTTGTTTATTTGGCACTTCTTGACCAATTTTTGGCTGTCTGTTTTTTGCCTATATCTCGGAAAGAAAGCGTTTTCTCGACAAAAAAACATACTCCCGGACCTAGTATACCTTACATGAATAATAAATATAGGGAATGTGATTGAAAAAATGGAGACAAACAAATGAAATGCAGTTATAATTCAAGTAGTTATGTCCGATTATTATCGTCAGTAGTATAATATATACTCACTTATATCATTATAATGATGAATGTCGCGAATGATGAATGTCTCTATGAATGGATTAGACTGCCTCTATCATCTGGAAATGTTATTTCCTGGATTTACTGATTGACGGGGTAAGTGGAAATCTGCACACGTTTACTTTTGAAGATACTGTTGTACATACCTTCGTCACATCCCCTTCAGTCCATTCATCTATTCTCCTCATTTTTTCAGGTGGTGGGAAGTCTGTAATGAACTATTTCCGAACGGTACATTTATGCTCCAAGTGTGTGATAGTCGTTTTCGGAGGAGGAAATAATATATACCTTCGTCCCCTTTGTCCACACTTTCTTCGATGGTCTCAACAACCGGAGAGAGGGTGAAACCCAGTTTGACCTTTTTTTCGACGCCGAATGATCCGTCCTCAAGGGGATTTGTGAGATCTGTCTCGATTGTCACGTTGTTGCAGGACCCCTCACACTTGATGCACATATTGGTGCAATCGTGACCTGCTTTTTTGCTGCTACATTTTTTTGCGCAGGTTTTGACGCATCTGCATGATTCCAGGCCATTTTTTGGCCGTTTCCAACACCAATCTTCGGCATTCTTATTAACCCCCAGCCATTGCTGCACCTGATGGTACACTATAAAACTGTGCTGTGGGCTGCAGCAGCTGATGGTGGCAGTGCAGCTATTTTTTATGAAGCCTTGAAAGCTGCCTTCTTATAATTGATGTACTCCAGACGGTTTATTGACGGTTCAGTCCTTCCCGTGTAGCCGTACACGTTGACCAGAAATCTCTTGCTTGCTGCTCCAATGCTTTCCGGAGTTGCGTCAGGGTTTTTGAACACACCTACGACATCGGCAAGGTTAGGGTTTTCGGTGAGAGTTTTCACAAACTTCAGTTTCTCTTGTTTGAAAGGTGCTGAAGCCGTATCACACCCACTCATTGCGTGAAGAAACATGATGTGTTCTTTAATGAATTCATTTTGCAGTGCGAGCACAGGAGAGTTAACTCCCAGCCATTACCACACCTGGTGATACACTCTGAAACTGTGCTGTGTGGCTGAAGCAGCTGATGGTGGCAGTGCAGCTATTTTTGATTAGGCCTTGAAAGCTGCCTTTTTATAATTGATGTTCTTTAGACGGTTTATTGACGGTTCAGCCGTACACGTTGATCAGGAATCCCTCTTCTGCTGCTTCAATGCTTTCTGGAGTTGCCTCAGGGTTTTTGAACACACCTACGACATCGGCAAGGTTGGGGTTTTTGGTGAGAGTTTCCACAAACTTCAGTTTTCCTTGTTCGTGAGGTACTGAAGTCGTATCACACCCACTCATTGCGTGAAGAAACATGATGTGTTCTTTGATGAATTTATTTTGTAGAGCGTGCACAGGAGAGTAGGTGGTTGAAGGAACGTTTTTAGGTTTTATTGTTGGCAAAGACCCGTGAGGATGACCAACAGGTCGATGTCATCTCCAACCATTTCCACAGTCTCAGTACTTTCAGCCAAAGACAGGGCTCCGTTCACAATGACGGTGTCGGCATCTTCTGTGGCTTGTCTCCATGTCATTCTTTGATAATGTAACTTTGCTATGATCATGGAAATGAATATTTTTTTGTTGTTCGTATTGGCCACGAATGTTCCTTCCTGTATGGTCGGTATCATGTTCTCATCGAAGAGAATGTCAGCGGAAATAGTTTTCATAGATCTCTTCAACCGTTCAGCACTTTTTGTTTCACCTTTGGTACCTTCAGGATATCCATCGAAGACAACTTCTGTCTGTGGCCCATAGATATTAATGACCTAGTCAACACACCTGTTGCATATTGCAGAAAAGGATTGTTTTTCGGGTCAGACAACTTTGTGTAATAACATATTGCACTTTTCCGCTGAACAACTTGGATTGTGTAGGTACAAATGCTTTGTATACAGCAGATTCCGTTCCTTTACTCAAACCATTCGGATTTACAGGGAGAATGTCGTCGCCTATTTTGCTCCCATTGTTCATTATGGCAAGAAGTTGGACTCGGTCAATCCTTAGGAATTTGACATCACCAAAGTTGAAGTTTTTAACACATATTCCGATGCCCCCCATGCCCTTCCCTCACGCCCCATGACAATCGATCCTCTCATCAGCAATAATGCCTGTGCTCAGAGATAATAAATAATAGCTTCATGGGAATGGAGAGTGTTCCTGCAACCACGCATATATCTTGGCCCAATCCTCATCATCCCGAATGGATGTTGCACTTGATAGGCCATGATATTGATGAGAGGTCCCAAATGGAACACCACAATAGTTTCCTATTTGCTTACAAACGTGCTGCCTAGCTGTGAATGGAATGGTCCATCTGGTTTGAATACCTTATTGTACCCCACGCTCATGAGTCAGGCCTCCTTGCACCTTCAGGCTCCTCATTAGGAACTGTTCAATGACCATATCGGTCTACGTCCCTGACCTTCGTCTGATTTCTCTTCATTGCTCTGGATCAGAGTCTAGGATAACGGATGTATCAAAATCATATAACACTTCAGCGAAATTTGATTTTGAATCTGGGGAGAGGCTTATCATTTTCATGACAATTTTTATCAGTGCAGTGTGAGCTAAAATATGGGGTCTCAGTGCTCTGTGATAAGCATGTCCTATCATCATTTTCTCGATTGAATTCATCGCATAGCAGGTGTTGATCAAATCCCTCCATTGTGGATTGTATCATAATCAGAGGGAGGGGAATTGATGAAAGGAAGGCAAGCAGTGTACGTTTCTTCGAAGGGAAGGTCATTCGTCGCTTCCTCCATAAATGCACTCCATCCAGGTATAATGTCGAATTCCTTATTCTTGCTGTACAGCCACAGAACTTCAGCTGCTGAGGAATAGGTGCTCGGTGATGTTTGAAATTTGCTTGACAGATCTTGAATTTCGATTTCCTTCAATCCGTCACCACCCTGTTTCGTCTGAAATGTTTCTGTTCCCCATCTGTGTTTGGTGCTCGTTTTCCAATCAGTTCTATTCGTCACTTTTGTGATATTGCGCTTGATATGCAACCAAATCAGGGACATGCTCAATTCGGCGTGAAACTGCCCTTACAAATTCATCGTCACGATCTAGTGCGTCCTTCATAACACTTTCTCTCAAACCACCAGTTATATCGCGAACCTGGTACACAACATTTCGCAAATCGACATCGTGAACTCACGTTAAAAGTAAAAAACGAACGTAAAACCACAATTGTAGTATCGAAAGCGACGAACTGTGAGACGGTTTGTGTAAGCACAAACGAGCACACATCAACAATTGGTTTATATATGTTCGTTCAAATGTCAAAAATGACAAATTACAACAGTTTTAGTGCGGTGTTTCCAAATCGAACAAAAGTATTGAAGTACCCAATAAGCTGAAATTATGCATCATAAATATTTCAATCGATTTTTCATGATGGAAACTTAAACTGATTAAGAATCATTCACGATCAACAGTATCATAGCAAGGGCGATTTCCGCGAAAACGGTGAATTTTGCTAGATATGGGAATATGGCCTTTTTTGGCGTGCTCTAGAGGTGGGGCGGTTAGTCTTACAGTATAACATTTCTGACAAGAAATGTGGAAAATTTGGTCTCCTTAAATTTTGCAAATGTTAATATTGTTTGAAAAATACTTCCTTTCTGAGATATGGGACAAAAGCTGAAAAAAATACCAAAATTTGGGCAAAAAGTGCCAAAAAAACAAAGTTCCGGACCAAAGTTCAAATTCATGGTCAGCTACCCAAAAAACATAGGGGGTGAGAAAATAAAAACTATAGCAGAACTTTCCTTCATTTTCCTAATAAGCTTAGATTATAAAGAATCGAACAAAATAATACACGAACTGAACTATAAAAGTCACATGTGTCAAATGAATGAAAATAATGTTTTCTTGAGCGTTCGGTTCGGCAACGTCTAAAATTTTTCTAACAGGTTGGGCAACTTTTAAAATAAAATTTCATTAGTTCCATGGATATTCAACGCAATTCATTGGAAATTTCAACTTTGTTATAGTGGATATACAAAATTACCAAAAATAACTGTATTTGTTGATCGCATGCAGATTGGTATGTCATATATCAAGAGAAACAAATTTTTTTCCCCAGGCAACTGGCCCATGTGGACCCGTTATGTCAGGACATGGTGAGTTTTCTGTTGCTCCCTATCAAGCTTTCCTGGATGGAAATTTCAAGAAGATTCCCATTTTGATGGGTATCACTTCAGAAGAATATGGATTTGTTCGTGAGTATCAATATCCACAAACGTTCTTTCTAGTGGGGTCAGTGGTAGAAGTGTCAGTCTTTCACATTCAACGTTCACTCGAATCTTATTGCCGGTGATTTATTTTTCAAGTACCCAAAAGTGGTTTCGGATACCAATATGAAATAAATAACTTCCGAAATCTTGACTCGTACAAGTTTCCAGTAAAACTTCTGAGAGTTTGTAAGACAACTAATGAAGGAGACGTTCCACTTTGTGATCATCAAGTTATGCTCAGTTTCGTGATTGCCTGATGATAATTGACGTAATAGAAATGCATTGCATATTTTGTTATCAAAATAAATGCCCTTTTTTATCGTTGATCAGACTTCTTTCCCCAACTAATTAAAGGATTGATCGAAACAATAACACAATAAAAAAATTATTCATATTATTTCATTCATGCTGTATTATTGAATCCATTATCAATTATCATTGACATAAATAAATTGGGATAGGTTGTCATGAATAATATCTATATAACTATCAATATAAATTGATATTATATTCAATTAATTGAATGATATAGTAAGTAATTCAATTCCGCAGAATAATCAATGATTTCGTAGTTTTGTGGAATGAAACTTCAGACGCAGTCGGCCCTGTTGATTTTGAATATCGAAACAAGTTTACATGACGAGTAGAAGATGTCAAATAATCCCATCAACGTTGTCAAAAGATTGTTTCATTTATCGCTCTCGTTTTCTGGTCGCGTATCAGGTCACTGTTTCCACATACAACCACTATATCAGTTTGAAGCAGTTTTCTCCTGAAGTCGACTGTAAATATCACAATGAAGCAGTAAAATATGATGTAAGATGAAGCGCTCATTTTTGTATAGCAGAATCAGTGTCAAAATGTACTCTCCAACGTTACGTTCTCGAAGTTTTACAGCAAAAAAATCGTTTTCAAACCGAAATCAGTGTGAGTAGGTATGATAAGAGCGAAATTCCAAGGTGCTATCTCTCTCACCACTAGCATTAACTGATATTTTGAAATATATAAGGCTATTGACAACCAGAACATATGTGCCAGCTAGGAGGTTGATCTATTGGAGGATTTATTGTTATTTGTTAATATCTGGGAGGTGGGGGGGGAATCAAAATTTAATGATCAAACGTAGTTTCATTCCAGGAGGAGAAGGCATTCATATATGATTGAACTATTTCACATTTATATATGATTGAAATATTTCAGGACTTCTGGGGAAAGGTAACATACAAACGCCCGAAATATTTGAAAATTATGTTCAATAAAAAACATAACATAACATAATCTCTGGCATCATAAGATTGTTAATGAAGCTAGATTCTCGAATCTTCATTCCTCATTGCCACGAGGTGATATAATCTCTGGCAGTTATATTATTTTGATTTAGCCCCACATATTCTATGCTTGTTGATCGGGAGAAAATTAATCAAATTTACAGATTCACGAAATTTTTTTTCGATATTATCCCCTTTAGGCTCATTTGGAATTTTATAATTCAACATAACCTGACAGGCCGAAGTTTCACACTGTTTGATGAGTGTCTGGAGTCTTATATATTATCAAATATCAATGAGCTTTCTGAATTCAAAAGCATTAAATTCCACATTTAGTTCGATACTTCAAATGACATAGGTACCTACGCGTACTTCGCAACATGTTAGAAGGCAGTCTGAGAGTTCTCGAAGGGTGTTGAAAGAGGAAACAAACTCTAACGCCAATCATTAGAGAATATATTGTGACAAAAATAGTACCAGGATACCGACTGTGCCATCACACGAAAGACAATCCGTAGTTATAGTACATCCATTCTCAGTTGAATAGAGTAATCTTTGACCTCAAAATATAGGATTCGTTCAAAATCGTACATATTATAATGTTGAATCATCAAGAAATCCGGAAAGAGAAATAAATATTATTCCCCGTGTAAAGTATAAAGTGGTCCAAATAAAATAAAAATTTTGGATCAAAGCGCAAATCTTGTTATGTTTTATTAGGGATGGATGATAAACCCCATCCTCATCCAACGAAAAATGGATATGTTATGTTTCCTACTCGCAACTATCATTGCTTTGTTCTTTGTTCGTTATAAACATTTCAATTAATCAATTATATTCCCACAAAATATGAAAAGTTTACAAGACTGTGCACTTTGTAAATGAACATTGGAAAGCCCACAGAAGCAACAGATGCTGCTTGTACGTGGTGAAAACCAGTCAATTAAATTACATATCATTCAATTGTTGAAATCATTGACACGAATGATTTGAAATATAAATCTACATACATGAAAATATAATGAGCATAAAGCTGAAAAAGAAGTATAAATAAAGTCGCTCAGAAGTTAACACAATCACAGAGTAAAATAATTCACATATGGTATAAATAACTCACAAAAAAAAACTAGATATATACATATCACAAAACTTTGGAGACGTGTGCATATAAAATGGGTCACATGGGGAATAAATGAAATCACTCAGAAGCTAGAATAATAACAAAGCAAATATAAAATGAATCACATGGGGTTTAAATAAAATAATTCAGAAGTAAACAATCGCAAAGCCTTTGGAGACGTGAGATGGAATGAATTACATTGGGTATAAATAAATTAAAATAAAAATAAAATCACTTTTTTTAAGCAATACCCCATGATCAAATATTTGGCCAATTTGTTTACGAGGTTGACTTGTTATCAATTTTTCGGGCGCAATTTTCAATTGTCGAAGGGAATTCAAGAATTGTATGAACTTTGGTAAAGAATCAAATACAATTCGTCCAGAAAGTTGAAGGATCTGTTTCCTACATTTTTGAACGTATTCAGTATTCACCTGAAGACGATTGCAGATACAAACATTCGAAACGTCGTGAAAACCTTCCAAATCCATTGAGATGATGAACATCTGAAATGAAAGTAATCAAGTTACCACATCGTGTACAACCTTCAAGAAAATATACTCCGGTCAAAATAGACATTCACTCTTGCATTGATTCTCAAGAAGCTGAAAACTCACATGAACGTTGGAGACACCATAATAATGAAATTCTGTAAAGTCTCGATCGATCTCATGTGTGCAAAACATTTTATGCAAGGTCAAAGTTCGAAAAATGGGTTTTTTGCGGAACGTTTAGTTTTATGATCAAAATAGTTCGAACAGAAATTGCAGATCATGCAATTATCTACAAAAATTATTCGTTCACTTGTTTTCCTAAAATTCACCATTTCTGAGGAAAAGGGATTCTAAAATTCACTAAAATTGTATTCTCCATAATATGGACACGTTTCCACGCCACCTATGAGGTAGTGTACTCCACGGCCTACTCCACGGTCTATTTTACTGAGGTTTAATGAAATGTCAGGTCTTCTTCTCATTCTATTTCTTCTTCATTTCCATGAGTCGACGTGAATTGTTGTAACAGCGATACATCAGTTGTTTCGTCGTTGATGTAAGAATCTTCTTCTGTTGGACATTTAACATTTATTACGTGTTTGTTTTGCAAAATATAAGTAACGTAACTTTTTTGGAGCTTCATATGCAGAAAGAAAAAAGGGGATTTCTGTTGGTGATTAGAGTTTCTGGGGTAGAGTTCATATCTTTGAAAAAAATTTGCACATGTAATTGAATCTTGTTTTTCGAACAATTTAAAAACTGTTGTTTTACCCCTCCGAAGTATTGCTGATGTATCACACCCAGTCATAGCATGTAAAAATAGAATATGATTTTTACATTCAGGATTAGCCAATAAACTCGTTTTTGAAAATATTTCCGATGGTTGTTGAGCCTTGCCTGTTATTGAAAACTGAATTATTTTTTCAATTGGAGTTTGAGCGATTAGTAATACCAACAGATCAATATCTTCGCCAACAACATTTACATCAGTTGGATTGAATTGATTTATTGCAGTTTCCGTAATGAGTACATCAGCGTCATTGTCAGCTTGCTTGACTATAATTTGTTCAGTGGTAAAATATTTTTTTAGCATTTTAATGAACCGAGACTTATCATGGAGTGTTTCACAGAAATTGTTGTTGGCTAGTTGGGACTGTCATAAAGTTGCCGATGGTTTTGCCACATGGCGACGTTGTTCTGCGGCTTCAATATTTTTTGTAGAATCGGTATAGCCATCAAATACAGCACAAACTCCAGTAAAGAATATTGTCAATAACCACGTGTTTTCACTATGAGGGAACGTTCAATACCAATGGTATTTCGTTGGTACCATAGAAAAAAGAGCAGGTAGATGGGCACTGCCAGGTAGACAATTAAACAGCAGACAGATGTTGCTTAAGGCCACATGGTCACATAAACTGAGGAACTGGGTTTCCTTTCAGTTCATTCTCAGATTTATCATTCAATATTGATGTATTAGTCACGCAGACTAATAGTTTGATTCATGTTACGCGTACAATGATGTACATAGGCAGCGTAGTCGTGCATATTATGGAGAATACAACTTTAGTGAATTTTAGAATCGCTTCTTCTCAGGAACAGGAATCTTGGGCGAAAAAGTGTGAGCCCAATTTTTGTAGATGATTGCATGATCTACAATTTCTGTCTCAAATATTTTCATCATAAAACTAACCGTTTCGCAAAAAATCCAAGAAACCCATTTTTGCGAACTTTACCTTGCATTGAATTGTTATCACACATGGGATCGATGGAGACTTTCCACAATTTCGTTATGATCTAACGTTCATGTGAATTTTCAGCTTCTTGGGAATTCATGCGGAGGTACCCTATTTTTCGGGCTAACTTGACCATGCTAATAGTGGGGGTAGAGCAGCAGATTCATAACTTGCGGACAGAGCGCTTGTATTTCTATATATACACTTCCTCGCATCTGTTGAGCTACCCCTCTTCTCAGCCGCTTTCACGCGCACGCTCGTTTTCGGTCATGTTTGCAAGTATTTCTCACCTATTACGCAGCATTTCAACGCAAAATGAGATTAGACATTTGTGGTTCTTACTTCTACTTGCAATATCTTCATGCAAAATTGAAATCGGACCATCTATGACGTATCCAGGCTTGCTCCAACAAAGTGCATTGAAAAACTCAAATTAGAATTAGGCAAAAACTACTTCACAGCTCCTGAGTTTTCTACACATGAAGTCAATATTGATTCGCTTCTATGTCGTTGAGAGCCTACGCTACAACCTAAAAAATGGCAATGTTATGGGCTTCTTAAGAAATTGCTGACTTTTTGAGAGATTGAGAGTATCGAGATTGCTCCATTAGTTTTCATGTTACAAGCGAAAAATGAAAAAAAAATGATTTTTTGCTTTTAAATGTTTATAAAAAATTGAGCAATGACAGGTGCGGGTAAGAAATATAACAGGATATAACTACGGATCGTCTTTCATATGATAGCACAAGTCTTCCTGGTACATTTTTGTCACAGAAAATCTTTTTTTTTGGCCCTTTTAAAAACACCCCCCTAAAATTTGAAGTTGTGAACAGATTTCAATAATTTTTTTTGAAATGTCAAGTACTGAAAGGTCTACCTTGGGACAGAATTCGAAATGTTCATTCAGATTTTCAGGGCATACTACGATATTTTTTCTTAGTCGAAAATCGAGATTTTTTATTAGCGATTTTTTTATTGAAAGAATCACTACGCCACTGGATTCAAAGTGCCTCCAAACAGATGTGACCGGAATTTCATGGAAAAATATACATTAATAACAAAGTTATGACAACTCAAAAATTCGAAAACTCACACAGCTAACAGTCACAAAAAACACCCTATATCAACAGAAATAGCCATGAGAATATTTTTTTTATGATTTCAACAATAAAGTGCCGCCAGATGAAAAAAAAAACAAACAGCGTAAATTTTTTTAATGAAAATAACGGAATTACATTCAAGTTTTCACGCAAATTAACTAAAACTAAGACCTAATTGATTTTTCAATTTAAATCTTAGTTGCCATGGAAATTATATCACAGTTTGACACTTGTGAAAGATTTAAATGTACTATGGTCAACAATTTTCACCTTACAATTCTTCGAATTATTTTGTGTCATTGCAAGATTGAGCATAAGAGAGAAAATTGAAATTGTACGCCTTTCGGGAGATGACGTTAGAAGTGCTAGAGAGGTTTGTAGAGTATTTAATGGGAGACATCCAGATCGTCCTCGTATTAGCTGCGGTACGGTAAATAAAATAAATAAAATATTCAATGAAACTGGTGCAGTATCAAAAATGATGTTAAAAAGTAATCCTGTACAAAGACGAAACAGGAATGACAGGAATGATCAAATCATTTTAGATTATTTCGGAAATAATCCTAATGCCAGTATAAGGAATGACACCTTAGATTTGAATATTCCACGAGAAACTATTCGGAGATGTCTCAAGGCGAAGAATATGAACCTTTCAAGCCAAAATTTTTACATACACTGCAAGAAGGCGACGAAGCAAGACGTCTGGAATATTGTTTATGGGCCCAAGGGGAATATTCAAACAATATAAATTTCCTACAAAATATTTTATATACCGACGAAGCCACTTTCACTACAAATGCAGTACTGTCATCACAGAATTGTCGCTATTGGGCAGCGAATAATCCTAACTGGGTGATAAACTGTAAAAGCCAGTATTCCCAAAAAATCAACGTCTGGTGTGGGATATTGAACGAACGAATTATTGGTCCTTCCTTTTTTTGAGGAAAACATTAATGCGCAGAGGTTTCTAGATTTTTAAACACAGAGTTTTGGGATGCTATTCACGAGCTGCCAATCAATGAACGATCAAATTTGATTGTCCCGTTAGATGGGTGTTCAGTTCATTATGCCAGAGCTGTGAGGCAATGGCTTAACGAACATTTTCAAACCGATGGATAGGCCGTGGTAGTCCGTTCATGAGGCCACCC